>JAEOAD010000011.1:19150000-19710000 GCA_036365145.1 Orientallactaga sibirica
TTGCCCTTTGATTTTCAAAGTCTCACATGTTTGGCAAAATGCACAATGATGAGGTTAGGTTCCCTTTTCAGTATCTCCATTGTAATTTTCAATACTTAAAAGCAACCATTTTTATGCCTTTTCTTTATAATACATACCTAAATTGTTATTACTTACATAATAATTTCAGCAGTTAAAAGTGTTGGATAAATAAATAAATGCTTATACATTTGGAAAAATTTCCCCTAGTGAATATATTGCTAATTGTTCCCACAGTAAATTTTTTTTTGTCCTGTAAAATTTGTGTCTTTACACTATTCCAATACCATGTATATACACTGTAAACTGGACTTTTAAAAAATATTCTATATATTTATGGGCAAGGAGAGAGAGAGAGAGAATGAGAATGAGAGCGCAAGGCCTTAGAGCCACTGTAAATGAACTCTAAACACACATTTGCATCTGGCTTTTTGTAGGGCCTGGGGGATGGAACCTAGGCTCTCAGGCTTTTCAAGCAAGTAGTTTTAATTGCTCAGTCATCTCCCCAGTCCAAGCTGGGAACATAGTATAAAAATTTCATCAAAATCCTCTCCCATTGTCCTCTTTTGACCCCCAACACCCATTCCACTGAGCCTCTTTCTTCTTCCCAAGTAGTCCTACTTCTAATGTCTCCTTCTTTTAGCCCTCCTCCCTCAGCTATGTCAAAATGTTCATGGGCTCAACACTCTGCAGGTCTTGGAGAGGTAGCAACACCCTCTGTGAGGTCAGGAATGCCTTGGTCACTTCATTTCCAGAGGATAGTGTCCCAAAATTCTCCTCCCCACATTTTTTTCTACCCCCTCTCCTGAGATGTTCCCTGAGCTTTGCAAGGCAAGTTAGGATCCTTTTTATAGGTCATTGAGATTATTTCTGTCATTTTTTTTTTGTAATACACATGCATATACTTATATTATACACACACATATATGTCAGTGAATATAACTTTCTCAATTCCTTCTTATTATCCTTAGGAAAATCTGATATTCTCACATTTTCTATATACTACTTCATACAGGAACATTTATATATTTTTTAGTTTTATGGATGTATTTATTTATTGATCTAGGATCTCCTTATGTAGTCTAGGCTGAATTTACAATCCTCCTGCCTCCGCTCCCATGTGTTCAGATGAGACATGTGTCCCTGTGCCCGTCTAGGTGTTTTGAGTTCCTAGGTATTCAACGCAGGGTCTTGAACATGCTCTGCTGGCACTGCCACTGACCCAGCCAGAGGACACGTTCTTTCTTTGTTTTCCTATATTAATATTATGTATTTTTCTATTCCTTTTATTTTGACTTTGTTGCCTAAAAATATTTAATTTTGAACAAATCAGAATTTATCTAGAATGTATGTGAGTGTATATATTTTATATAAGGCTTTCATTTTCATCCCCCCCCCCTGCAATTTTATGAGCTGTCCTGGTAATCTTTGCTTTTCCTAACGTCGTGAAAGCAACTCTCATTGCATACCGAGCTTTTGTACATGCTGAACTTCTCTGGGTTTCTATTCTGTTTTTTTCTATTGACATCATGCTATCATAACAACATGGCAGCCTTAACCAGCCTCTCATTCTCCTCTTTAGAGGAGAAAACTTGCAACATGAAGTCAGGAAACAGTGTGACTCAGCAGAGATGCCTGGGAACCAAGTCCTAAGCCACTCAAGTGCTAAATTTGGGCAGGGCTCAGTTAGCTGTGTCATGTTGAGTGAGTGCCTAAAGTTTTTCAGCTACTTTCTAATCTTTTCTGTGAGTATAAAATTTGGGGTATCATTTTTTTCTTGCCAATTTCCAACCACTGTCCCAGAATCAAATGCATGAAATTAAATCACCTATAATCCTGACTCAAATGTTGCTATGTATTCCTTTTTCCTTCCTAAATCACAACAAGTAGGAGCTCAGAATTTGTAAAGCTGTTTTGCTGTTTTTAACAACGAGTAACCCTTTTTTGAAATTAGGGGAGGAAGGATTACATTTCTAGATTTTTTTATCCCTAAATAGTCATTAAGAAGACAGAATATTGAAATTCACCACCCAGCTGGAAGACCAGCTTAAAGAAAGAGAACATTCAGGGGGAACAAAAAAAATGCTTGAGGTATTGGTAGCTATTTTGTTTTGTTTTAGGAGGAAAAGATGATTCCAAGACAAACCTTTGTCATGAAAGCACGAACTGCACTGGGCATGGTCCTCCCATAAGATTCTGCGGCCATGGCTCGGGTGATTAAATGTCTACTGAGCTATTTCAGGGGAAAGGCTGCGAATTCCAAAAATAAGTTATGAGCTGCTATTGCAATAAAACGTGTTGACATGAATACTTCTTCTGTGTTCATATTTGGATTAAAAAGCCCTCAACCACGGAATGCTAAACTGGGCAGGAGGGAGACGGGGTCCCAAAGATGGAATGCAAAAAGTACAGGGCAGGCAGTATGGGAGCTGAGAGAAGAGAATTAACCCCATCTTGGTGGTCGTGCAGGTCTTGACTAGATCTGGGTGTCTGTATCCTGGTTTGTAAATAGCAATGCTGCCTGGGTATGTCTCTGGTCGCCTTCAACCCGTGTCTCCTGTGGTAAGAGCCAGCATCGAACTCTGGTGCCAGATGGGGCCATGGCCCACTGCACCTGCTTTATGCTGCCACAGGAAGACAATGGCTAAGTTTGGAAGGGAGTGTGAGCTGCTTGAGGGCAGAGATCATGCAGCCTTATATGTCCTCCCCAGCATCTAGCACCTTTCAAGGAGCACCACCTAAGGCAATATTTGTTGAACGAATGAATAGACAGAATTGAATAGATGGGAAAGAGCACAGGTGGTCCACACCAGGAGCCGAACCTAAAAGATGTTTACCCCTTTGCAAGAAGTATCAGAATCTCGTCTCTTGCTGTCACATGCTCAGCCAATTTCAAGTCTTCTATCCCACCCTGGATAAAAGGGGACAGGACTCCTCCCACAGGCAGACCACCGGCTGGGTCCTATTTGTCCTATGCAGACAGCCTCCCTCCTTGTTTGTTCTGCCAGCAGGGTATGAGCCTGAGAGGCCAACAAGTTCCCTCCTGGCTACATCCTGATGGACAGTCCCTTCCTACCCCCACTAGAGACAAGCAACCATTTCCCTTGAACCAGGATGAAGTTCCCAGGGAGGCAGCTAAAGCATTGTCCTCCTACCTCGGCTCCGTTTAGACAGGTGGCTGAGCTTTCTCCCCAGCAGCAGAAGTTTTCTGCTGCTTTTGCTCTTAGCGCCGTCCTCCTCCCAGTTGGGCTCTGGCCAGAAACGGGGGGGAAGGGTGACAAAGAGGTGGGGCAGAGGTAGACACAAGCCCATTCATCAGAGCTGCCTTTTGATGACACGGGATTACTGTGTCTTCGTTTGTCAAGAAATGGAAGCCAGAAGATTAGGGGCAGGTGCAGTGATCAAACATCCCCCCAGGCCAGCAGGGACCTCCACGGTGCTCCCAGCAGTCTCTTGGCCGGGGAAGTCTGGAGCAGATAAGCCACTCAGGGACCAGTCCTGGCTCTGGTTCTTAGTGGCACACCCATTGTCCACTCTGACTGTCCCATGTCTCTTGGGTGAAGTGAGCAGATGCTCCACTGTGTCCAAAAGGTTCAGCCAGCCAAGAGTTCACGAGGCTAGACGTCATTCACTAGTGTGTCTGAATAACCAGCGTAGGTTGGTAGAGGTCTTGGAAGGTAAGTAAAGAAGGAACCACTCTACAACGTTATTGCCTTCAAGCTACACCTCTGCATAGATTTCCAGGAAGGTGGGAGGGCTTTCAGTTCCCATCTCATCCCAACAGTGGCATCATTTATGGTCAGAGATGTGTCTTAACACGGGCATACATCCTTACATTTGAAAAGATTTAGGTAGCAAATGTCCTCTCTTACGTCAGAACGTAAGGTGGGGCGAGGAAGACAGGTCAGTGAATAAAATGCTTGCCATGCAGGTAGGACGACTTGAGCTTGGATCCCAGGATCCAGGTAATGCCAGTCACTGTAGTGTGAGCATCTGTAATCCTGATGTGTGTACTGTGAGAAGGGAGACAGACAAGAGAATCCCCCAGCAGCTGGGGGGTCAGATTCCCTGGTAGACACAGTAGGGAACAATGAGAAACCATGCCTCAAGAGGGATAGAAGGTGAGGGCACACACCCACAATTGTCCTCTGACATCTGCATACGTGCTTTGGCATGCACGAGCCCATATATGCACACCCGAACACACATAAGTTCTCTCTTCCCCCCAAAAGAGAAACCCATGAGGTGATTCCTAGAAATTGTTTAACCCTTCCATAGCTGAGGGATGGGAGTAAATGAAGATAAATGTCAGTTGACTGTGGCTTCTTTAAGAACTCCCCGTTTTCCTGCTCTAGCCTCATACAAGTCAGACCCAGCTTCAGGGGAAGTTACTGAATGAGTCAAGAAAAGCCTCTACGGGGCACAGGGTATTGCACACACAGTTGGCTCCATTCAGAAGCTTGAGTGTTTAACATTCGTATACCAGCTTCTCAATCTGTCCTGCTCATATCGACTCCTCTGCAAAATGAAACAATGCATGGCCACCTTGAAATTGTGGGCTTCTAACTATGTATTCCTGCTCCTCTGGGGCAGGGGAGAGGGTCAGAATGACCACTTTGCATATGAGAATGGAAAGGCACAGGAAGCTAACGCAGGCATTCTCGGAAGGACAGGTCATCTGCTAGAACCAAGACAGGAGCCAGGGGAAGAATTCCTCAGAAAACAAAAGGCTGGAGGGGTCCCTCCTGAGCCTTCTCAGTAATAAATGCATTCTCATGCAAACATAGTTCAGAAGGCAGGGAGACTGAGCAACCAGCTGAATGAGGTTTTAGTCACTGGAAGAAAGGTCGCATCTTCATAGGTAGGACACAGCTGCGTGTGGAGAAGAAGCTATCTGTCATAGAAACTGGGTCATGTAGTTTACAATTCCTGCTGTTAATTCATAGGAAATAAAAATACTCTCAACAAAAAATATGGTATGGCTGACCTTATAGAGACCATATTTGTGATTTCATAGATCTAGCAGACAGGTGGCCTCACAGGTGGACTTGTTGATGTTGGTGTTTTTCTGTCTCGATCAGTCTTGCATAAATCCTTCCTGAAATGTCACATGTGAATGAAGGTAGGAAAAGGATCATGTTTTCAAATTCCCCCAAACATCAACCATTCTTTTTCATTTGATTCTTGTATTTTATGTGTGTTCTCTTCTTACACCTGAGTGTGTTAAAATCTTAGTTTCATATGTTAAACATAGGCAGAACTTCTATATACTTTAGTAAGCTGTATATGATCAATTCAGTGAACCTGTACCCTTCTCTACACACAGAGCTTTACAAAGGTGAATATTAGGAGAAATAGCTAAGTGATTAATGTCACATACTCACCAGCCTCCTGATCTGAGTTCAAGTCTCTAGCACCCACAATCAATCCAGACACAAAGTGTCTTGTAAGCCCAATACACCTCCATGAGTGGGAGGCTGAGTCAGGAGAATTCGGAAGCATTATGGAACAGGAAACTGGTGAACACACAGCAGCAAAACACCCAGAGACCCTGTCTCAAAGAAGGTGGAAGCCAAGTACAAACACCCCGAGATTGTTTTCTGACCTCCACATGTGTGCTGTGGAATTCACCCCCCAACATCACATGTGTGCGCACATATATAGACACAAAGAGATACATAAATAAAATTTAAAAACAGAATGTTGAATGTTATATACTCTTTTATGGCTCCTTAATATTAGAGAATATCCTTTGACATTTTTCTCTTTATATTAGGAATATGTAAATATTTGAAAATACAACTCTTGAGCCAATTGTGATGCAGGCAGATAATCCCAGCACTCAGGAGGCTGAGACAGCAGGACTTTGAATCTTGAGTTCCAGGTCAGCCTGAGTTACATGGTGAGTTCAAGGCCACCCCAAGGTACATAAGGAAACTCTGTCTCAATAAAAAAAAAAGAAAAAGAAAAAGAAAAAGAACCCTGACAAAAACAAACAAAAAAACTAGCCCCGGGGGGCTGGAGAAATGGCTTCATGGTTAAGGTATTTGTCTGCAAAGCCACGGGATCCCAGTTTGACTCTCCAGGACCCACATAAACCAGTTGCACAAGGGGCGCATGCATCTGGAGTTCATTTGCAGTGGCTGGAGGCCCTGGTACACCCATTCTCTCTCTCTGTCTTTTTCTCTGCCTCTCTATCTCTCTCAAATAAATAAATAAAGTACATAAAAAAGTTTTTAAAAAAGCTCAGATCTACCATATATGTAGGAGATATATATGTATATAATTTTTAGATCCTATTATATGTAAAGTTTTGTTGTTGTGTTCTCCTTTGTTCCTTAATAATATGCTATATTTCCCCAAAGCATTCAGTGCTCCTAAAAAACAAGCTCTTCGAACACTGCAGAAGAGGGGGCAGAAAGATTGTAAGAACCACAGAGTAGATAGTAATACCCTGAGGCCTGGTACCCCCCACCCTTTAGGGAATGGCTAAGGTCTTCATGACCCACAGTGACCACCATCACCCCACTGAGGAGGGCCCCAGAGAAACAGCAGCAGGGGAGAGGGGAACAAAAGAGTATAACTTGTTAAAATGTATGCATATAAAAACTAAAAAAAAAAAATCCCCTTAATGCCTTAGAAATATGAAAAGTCTAGAATATCCCATATATGAAGGCTTGTTATATTTTAAAATACATAACAGTTTCTAGTCAATTTGATGAAAAAGAAGGGGGGAAGAGATGTCATGAACCCCACAAAGCTGGAGAGGAAAATAACACATACTATGGCATTGAATTAACAGGCAGACAATGTGATCAACAGTTTGGATTTTTGACTACTGTTGCAAGGTACACTTGTAGCAGTTTGGGGGGATATGAGCATCCCTTCTCTTGGGGAGTCAGCTGATTGCCACATTGCATTTAAAGCTGAGATCATGTGTACTGTGGCTGGGATGTGATTTTTCCACTCAAACTCATGTTGACATGTAATTGCTGATGTCATGATGCTGAGGGGAGGTGGGGCTTGAAGAAGCACTTGATTCCCCAGGGAGCTGCCCACCTAAATGAGTGTTTAAAGGTCTTGTAAGAACAGGTGATGCCAGGGCTGGGGAGATGGCTCAGCAGTCACAGGTACTTCCTCACAAAATCTGTAGGCCTGAGTTTTCTTCTCCAGCATCCATGGAAAGCCAGATGCACAGAGTGGTACATGCAGCTGGAGTTCATTTGTAGCCCTGGTGTTTCTATCTCGAATAAATAAAAATATATATTTCTTAAAAAAGAGAATAGGTTATGTGTCACAGTATTGGGTTGGCATTAAGGGTGTAATTCTTCTTGACATTTTCCCATTCTTCATGAACATCCTTGTCCTTCCTCCTTCTGCCGTGATTTGGAGCAGCCTAAGGCCCTCACCACATTACTCCCTTAATCTAGCCTCCAGAACCAGGAGTCAAAATAAACTTTGCTTCTATTTTCACTTAAAAATTATTTATTTATTTGAAATGGGGGGGCGGGAATGGTTGTGCCAGGGCTTCTAGCCACTGCAAAGGAACCCCAGACATATGCACCACCATGTGCATCTGGTTTACATGGGTTCTGGGGAATCCAACATGGGTCCTTGAGCTTCATAGGCAACTGCCTTAATTGCTAAGCCATCTCTCCAGCCCCTTTATTTTTAACTTTTGTTTTTCTGCTTATGTGAATGTAATATGGTGGTGTGTGTGTGTGTGTGTGTATGTGTGTGTGTTGTACTATGGTGTGGTGTAGTGTGTGTGTATTATGGTGTGTTCATGTGTATCTGCCCTTGCAGTGCCTCATGCACTTCCTGTGAATGTGGCACTCACCTGAGGTGGCTGGAGCCAAACTGCTTTTAAGCCCATTCTTATTTGAGCTGGAATTCTGTTTGTCATGAGCCCACATGATTCCCTGGTAGCTCACTTAGCTGCTGAGCAATCTCTACAGCCCTAATTCTCTTTTCTTTATAAATCGCCTTCACTCGGCTATTTGGTTACAGCAACACAAAGCAGACTAAGACAACTTGGAAAGAGGCACACTGAAGACAGGCAGTGAGACACTGAGCAAGAAGATCACACTTGGGGGCTTTCTGATGACTGAGTCTCTTGTGGGCTCTCTGAGGATATTCTAGTTTATAGATGAGAAGAAAGAGGCCAGGTTCAAAGCAAGTGGCTCCTTCCAGTGGAATAGTGACTAAAGAGATTTTTCTAAAGAAACCGTTGTCTTACGCCATCTCTCTAGTTATATTTCCCTAAGTGAATTTTGTCCCCAGTCACCCTGTACCAGGTAAAATTCTACTGGTGATCCAAGCTGTAGTCCCCATCCATCCCATGTGCTTTGATCTCTCCTTGTTGGCCAGTGGTCACTCTTGCCAAAATGATCCCTCACAAATTTTAGAGAGTAGAAATGAGGAATTTCCAGCAAAGGTTTGAACATTACGTACTCCTTGCTATTTCTTTACTGTCATGCTCTGCAGGCTTTTGGAGCTTTACTGATACATCAAACGTTAGAAAAGATTAACACAGGCGCTTATGGGGAGAATGGAGTGTGTAGAAATCGGGGCTGACATTTAGACTTCAATCAGGCACTCCCATCCTTTCCAAGTTGCTGATTCATCCCTTTGTCATATCTCTCAAGTCACCTGGGAACTGCAGGACTTGCTGTGCTCAGTTATAACCTTCAGATTCCTTTCTGAAGTTGAAAGTTATAAAGCGTCTCCTCATTTAGAAAGTATGGAATTGGGTTTACTCCCATTCTTAATAGGCCTTAGTGCCTATGCAGTAGGGACTAAAGGGGAGTTAGTTCCACACAATGACAAGTAGAAACATCAAGGAGGCTGAGAGATTGTCTATTAAAAGTGAGATGGCTGGATGTGGTGGCACACACCTTTAATCTCAGCACTCGGGAGGCAAAGGTAGGAGGATCACTGTGAGTTCGAGGTCAGCCTGAGACTACATAGTGAATTCCAGGTCAGCCTGGGCTAGAGCAAGACTCTACCTGGAAACCCCCCCCCAAAAAATAAATAAATAAATAAATAAATAAATAAATAAATAAATAAATAAATAAGCGAGGTAAAATTGGCTGTTTTTGACCCAAGCACACAGCATGCCCTCAGAAGCAACTCCCATGAAAACAGTCTTGGTCAGTCAAGCTTCACGTTTCTCCTTCCTTCTCTCAGCCTCAGATTGGGCAGCTCTTCTTTGTGCCAGGGCCCAGCCCACCTCCAGCTTGTCAAAGCGTCCCATTGTTGTCCAACTGGAAGCTCATGATTCAGCAGGTGTGTGATATGTGGTCTCTTAGGAAACACCTGGGCATTGGAACAGTTCTCTGCCAACTGACCACATCTCTAGCCAACAAACGCTTCCCACAAAATGAGCAGACATCATACTGGGTTAGCAGGGCTGCCTTGGACCTCGGACCGGTGAGGGAATGAAATTCTCTGCCCAGTTGGTCTCCTGCCTAGGGAACTCTTAGCTCTTTCCTTTATGGGCATTGTCTTCAAACTAGGGTACTGAGCAGAAATAGGTCCAAAAGAAAATGCCATTTATAACCACTGTGAAAACTTTCTGGCTTTTAGCCACTGACTATTTCTTCCTAATCATTCATGTATAAAAGACTACCACTGAGCAAGAGCTTTCAGACACGCATGCATGTATGTACCCTGCTGATCATGACTGCAAATGTCTGGCCATGTGACTGAGTCTCACGGGTAAGGCCTGTGCCAAGCAGTAAAGACTCAAAACTGGGTGTGAGGGCTGGCTTAGTGGTTAAGGCACTTGCCTACAAAGCCAAAGGACCCAGGTTTGATTCCCCAGGGCCCATGTAAGCCACATGCACAAGGTGGTTTTTGCATCTGTCATTCATTCACAGCAGCTGGAGGCCCTGGCTCACTCCTTTCTCTCTCTCTCTCTTTCCTCTTCCCCCTCTTTCTCTTGCCTCTTCCTCTCCTAAATAAATAAATAAATAAATAAATAAATAAATAAATAAATAAATAAATAAATAAAATTTTATTTAAAAAAAAAAAAAAAAAACTAGGCATAAGCAGATCCTGTAGAGTTCAGTCTAGTAAGAAGAATGACTTTCTTGGCTGGAGAGGTGGCTTAGTGATTAAGGTGCTTGTCTGCAAAGCCAAAGAACCCAGGTTCCATTCCCCAGTCACCCTGTACCCACATAAGCCAGATGCACAGGGTGGCGCATGCTTTTGGAGTTCATTTGCAGCAGCTAGAGGCCTAGGCACCCATTCTCTCTCTTTCTCTCTCTCTCTCTATTTCTCTCTCTCTCAAATAAATAAATAAAATGGTTTTTTTCTTCAAAGAATGACTTTCTGATCAAGTTAGTATCCTAACCAATACATTTCACATGCAAATGTGAATGAATCACTGTATGAGGTAAGCATCGAGCAAGCACTCACAGATAGATGGTGGGGTACTGCCGTGGGTGGTACGTTCCCTTGTGCACACACTTGCCCTCCTCTTTTCTTCAGTGAATTTTGTTGTATATATTTCAACAATACAATGTATGGAACACAAAGACAGTAAGAAAGATGGCTACCGTAATGAAGTAAATCAACCTATTCACCATGGTCACACATGCATCCAGTTTTGTGGATGTAACAAGAGCGCATAAAACCCGTACCAAGTTAAAAATCTTCAATACAATAAAATATTAAAGTCTGTACAAGAGCTCCGGACTGGCTCATCCTACACACCTACCGCATTGTATCTTTTTATTGACGTCTCCCCTCCTCATCTCACTCTTGGAATGACTGTTTCACTCTAGCTCTGCATATTTGACATTTAAAAAGGTTTCATAAATAAGTGAGGTAGTGTAATACTTTTGGTGGAGTTCACTTAGCATATTTTTGTGGGTAGTTATATTCATGTTGTGGCAGATGCCCTGTACTGTTCCCCCATTCACTTGTCCACAGACTCTTAGACTATTTCCAGATCTTTTACTGTGAGCAATGCTTCAGTGAGCATGGAAACACAGATATCTTCCTCGGGTGGAAATTTCCTGAAGAGGGGAGACCAGTCCCACACGAGACCTGTTTTGAATACCTTGGAGCCTCTATACTGTTTTCACAATGACTATAATCATACCATTCCTACCCACTATGTCCAAAGGTTCCCTTTTGTTCATCCTGTTGCCAGCAGGTTATATAGCTTGTATCTTTGATAACAGCCATTCTAACAGATATAACATTGAAATGGGCCTTGAAGGGTGAATAAAAGTTTGTCAGGCAGAGAAGGAGGCCATGTGTATGTCTGGCTTAAGCACATGTTTTATTCCCCTCCCTTCACAGTGAGCTTGAGAAGAATTCATAGTTAGCAGATTCACAAAAAGATAAACTAGAGAATTGGTTTTTTGGGGGCTGTAAACTCACTTTGTCATCCATTTCAAGAGTGGTTCTGCTTTTTCTTTTTTTCTATTGATATTTCTAGGTGAAAACTGTACTTTTTGCAGCTACTTCAAGCTGAAATGTCATAGGTCTCCCAGGACCTTCCCTCACTTGTGTTGTTGAATAGCAGGAATTCAGTCCAAGTACATCCTTAGTAATACAATATTTTTCTTTTTTTGCTCTCAGAATTCTCTGAGTGACTTGTCTCTGACAGCTGTATCCTAGTTACGTCTCCAGGGAAGCTATCTAGACTTGACTAGCATGTTCAGACACTGTATTGGCCTTGCTTCCTCCACAGTTCTACTCCAGCTGTACCCCATCTCCCTTTTTGAGGGTTCTATGTGTGTGAAGGCAATCCTTATTGAATTACAATTAAATTACAATTTCAAAATCTAGTGTGTGTGTGTGTGTGTGTGTGTGTGTGTGTGTGTGTTGAGAAACTCAGGCTGTGGTCTGAGCCAACCCAAGGAGGAGGAGGGAGTTGTTTTCCATCCGTGTATCAGTTACACAAAAGTAATCCTACTCCCGTTCTCATGAGTCACCTGCGAACATTTTTTAAAGATATCAAATGTATCTGTGGAATGAACACACACCCATGAACTACAGTCTGTGGATTTTTTCTCCCTGCCCTTTGCCTCCTCCTTTGGTCTTTAGTTCTGCATGCTTACTAGAAGGTGTCCAAGAGAAAAACAATCAGTTATCAAGATGGAGAAGGGAGGGCTTTATCAAAAATTTATTTTCAAACCTTTCAACTTTCCTACTCAGGAAGTAGGAGTCATTAATTGGCTCTGGTGACTGCTTATTATAGAATATTGAGAATTAGTTAAACATGCGACTGAGCTCCAGAGTGGGCCGAGATTGGGTTGGTGTCATTGTTGAAATGATTTTGCCTTATGATGATGATGGTGTGAAAGTTTAGCCTCTCCTCAAATAAGGGTCACATGGCCACAGACCCCTGCCCCGGTTCTTCTCCAGGTGCCTTGGATGCTCTCAGGCTTCCATTGCTGGGTTTTGGAGGCTCTCATCACTCACAGTGGTCACCCCTGTACCCCAGTATGCTCTGGGCCTTAATCTAGCAGTCATTGCCATTCAAATCGAGACCAAAACTGAATACACAAAGTGACACTGGGTCATCAGCAGACATGAGTCCAGTTATTCAGCTCCAATCTCAGGTGAAAACTCTTTTGGTCAGGACCCCTGAGTCCAGAAATTCATTCTCCTCTCTTGTTGTCTTTCTGTCCCAGACCCCACTGACACTGCGAACGTGTCTCTCTCTGGCCTCACTTTGACCACAGGCTGTTCGACCTGTCTCTGAAGCCAAGTGAGAGTTCTTAGAATTTAAATTCTAGAATATGTCTTCCTACAGCTGTGACCTGCTTATTTTCTAATCCCAAATCTTCTTTTCAGAGGAGCAAATTGGTGCCATTTCACAAAAATAATGGCTAGCAACAGATGGGGGAGGTTGGTCATAAACATTCAAACGTTGCTTTTCTATGCATACTTGAAAAGTCTTATTGCGATCTCACAGAATGTCATACTGGGGAGACACAGAGAAATGTCATCTGTAGAAGGTAGTAGACAGTCTAATCATTACCACTGTTGGAGAGTTCACCTTCATGTCAACTAGGAGACATGAGGCATACCTGGCCTGCTGTGGGGGCATTTCTGAGCTGATTAACTGAGCATGGGGGGATCCACCCAGGGGATAGGGAGCCCTATAATCCCCTAGAATAAGGCCCAGGCAGAGTGAAAGTGCAGGGAGAGCCAACACAACACTAACATTTCTTCTGTCCATGTCACCTACCAAGAAATGAAAGCCAGCCTTCACCACACACTGCAGCTCCCTTGATGTGCTGTCAAGTGTATGGGACCGAGTGACCACGAACTGATCACTGTGAAACCAACAGTCAGAATTAATCCTCCCTCCCTCAAGTTATTTCTGTCATGTATTTTGTCACAGTGACCAGAACAGTAACTAATGCACCACTCTATGATTTTGACTACATATAATTTGCAAATTCCGATTTTAGATGAGAAGCTCCAAGAACGCAAACCAAAAAAAAAAAAAATTTAAATGCTCAAGTTTGGGTAAGGTTTTAATGAGCACCCCAAATGCTCTGGTGCTAGAAGTTTGGTTCCCTGTAGGAAACAAAAAGCAAGCAAATCTTGCATTTCCAGCCTCCAACTGCTAGTTAAATAAGCTTCTTTTCTTTGTAATATACACAGCCTCGGATTCTTTATTATAGCCATTGAAAACAAAATAATACAGTCACTATTATTCATCAATGACCTTAAAAGGAAAAGGGATCTCTTCAGATAACAGAAAGTCACCATTACTTTGAGATTTTATTCTGATTGGTTCATATAGAAGTTGGGTAAGAAAATATACAGGTATTTTTCAATAAACTGAAAAACTCAATGTAGCTATATATTTTTATGAGCAAAAGGTAGAATGCATAATTTGATCCACTGTCTGATAATAGGACAGAATATTTGAAGTGGAGACTTCTGAGATGCCCACAGGTACTGATGTGGGGACATGGGAAGGGTGGTCCCCAACACCTCTAAAATGGTGGCTGAGACCTTAGATCATTGAACCCTCATTTCTGCATTAGTTCTGTGCCCAAGTTTCTGCTGAAATCATGAAATAAGGAAATGGAAATGAAGCATTATTCCTAATTCCTAAAGGCATGCACTTTGGGTAAAGTTCTGGCTAACTGTCTCAGAAGTTACTTTTCCCTAAATTGTGGCAAACTTCACCATAGATTAAAAAACAGACGCCGGGCGTGGTAGCGCACATCTTTAATTCCAGCACTTGGGAGGCAGAGGTAGGAGGATCACCATGAGTTTGAGGCCACCCTGAGACTACATAGTGAATTCCAGGTCTTCTTGGGCTAGAGTGAAACCCCTACCTTGAAAAAAAAAAAAAAAAAAAAAAAAAAAAAAAAAAAAACAGAGTTCCAGAGTTGAAGGTGATACAAGGATACTAATTAACATTTGGGAAAACAAATCCCAAGATACAAAAAGATATGTTTCTTTTAGTTTTTTTTTTGTTGTTGTTGTTGTTGAAATGCTTTGACATTTTGCATTTTGTTTTATATTTATTTTATTTTAACTGGGATATAATGATCATACAAAGTTATAGGGTACAAAGGTGTCCATTCAGGGAAACCTTTATAATGATCAAATCACATTAACATAAGCATTGTCCATTGTCTCAAGTGTTTCTTATTTCTTTATGGTTTAATGCAAATCAATATCTGGATGTAATTGCCAAAAACCTTAATTAATTATTTTTGGCCACATGGGGACATTTTCCCTTAGATTTGACATAGATATGGTAAAGAAAAAGATAGCTCCTCCAAACAAATAAATGCAGTGTGTGTTTTAAAATGCCCTAAAGTAACAGCCTCCTGGCAAGTTTTCATTGCTGGCTTCAACCCTCTGTGAGAAAGGAGGTTTATAATGGAAGTGCCAATGCACCACCTTAATTATCAGACCGCCACCAGGCACCAGCATAATGAAGGAACTTCTTATTTTGTGCACAGTGAACACTAATGGAAACAGGAGAAATAGAGACTGGGGTCTCCCTGCAGCCAAACGGCGCCATCTAAAGGAGAGGAGAGTGAGCGACAGGGTGGTATTTGTAGAGGCACAGGACATCCTGTATTAGTATCCAGAGGATTTCTGTACTTAGAGTTTTAGACCGTAAACCCAAACTCGAACTCTGGTTGTCAGGTAGAGCTGGAGACTGGGCTCTGAAACCCGGCTCCATACAGCAGACTTCGTACCAGAGGTCTCCTGAGGAACCATGGACTTCATTCATCAGGCGTACCCCAAGCAGAGGGAGGGGGAGCAAGACAGGGAAGGGGAGAAGAGGGGAGGAGAAGTAGATGCACAGAGAGAAGAAGAGGAGGAGGGGAGAAGAGGACTAGGGAGCTTATTTTGGGTTGGGATATGCAATAGAAAATCCAGCCTTTAGTCTCCACAAGCTGTCGCATGTGTACACATAAGGAAAGTAAACAGGGAGGTCCAATAAATCAGCCCAAATGGTACAGTTGGCAAGCCATGGTGCTATTCTGTCTGCTCCTAGGACTGGTGTTTCTGCAAGCACAAGGTCAGGAAAGGAATAATGCAGTTATTCCCAGACACAGATCCGCTCATTGCATCGCTCATGTGTGAGTTCAGATGTCACTGAAAGCCGTCACCAGCCCTTCCCCATTGAATAGCCTTGTAGCAGAACCCACTGGCACCCTCACTGCCTCACACCCTCAGAGCTCTGCTTCACATTCCTGCTTCACCTCACTTTTCCTGCCTTCAGAATATGGTCTTGAGGCTGGGGTTAGAGCTCAGTCAGTATAGGCCTGTGTTCCATTCCCAGCATCACATAAAACGCCAGGCCTCGTGGTATTCCCCTGAAATCCCAGCACTTGGGAGGTTGAGACAGAAAGATCAAAACTTCAAGGGCATCCTCAGCTACTTAGCAATGCCAACCTGGGCTACATGAGATGCTGTCTCTAGGACAAAAGTGATTTCCCAGGCTAGAGGTAATTCAGTGTGTAAAGTGCCTACCCCGCGAGCAGGAGGACCTGAGTTTGGATCCCCAGAACCCATGGAAAATCTGCATACAGTGTCATGTGCCTATAATTCCAGCTTTGGGGAGGTGGAGACACGAGGATCCTTAGGGCTTTCTGACTAGCTGCTCTAGCTGAATTGGTGAGCTCTAGCTTCAGTGAGAGACTCCTTGCTGTCAAGAAACACCCTACAGAAAACAGCTGGTGGGAAGAAAGGGTTTATTTTGGCTTATAGGCTCAAGGGAGGAAAGGATGAGGGACAAAAATGTGGCATGAGCAGAGGCTGGACATCACCTTCTGGCCAACATCAGATGGACAACAGCAGCAGGAGAGTGTGTTAAACACTGTAACAGCCATAGCCCAGCCCCACAACACACCTTCTCCAGCAAGGCTCCCATTCCCAAATTGCCATCAGCTGGAGATCAAACATTAAGATCACATGAGTTTATGGGGGACATCCAGGTCCAACCCCCACAGAGACGCCTTCTCAAAAATTAAGGCAGAGAAAAGTAAGATGGAGTGTGATTGAGGAAGACATCTGTTTTCAACCTCTGGATTTCGTATGCACCTGCACATACACATGTGCCCACACACATCAACATACATACACATACATACTGCACACAAACATATACACAGGCAAAGTAAGAGAAAAAGAATTTGATTTCCTGGCATATAAAAAATTCATATAAAAACAGCAGAACTGAGAAGAACCCATTGGGATTTTAACTTTAACTTTGACAAACTGACTAGTTAGATAAGGTCCTTTCCATAAACCAGGGCAATGCGGCCCCAGCTATTCCATCTCATGGCAATAGATGGAAAAGAAATGTCACTTGGTGACTAAGAGATATTAATAGACTGGAAACTATACAGCCTTGAACTATCACCTAAGATCTGGTTAATAACAGAATGGACATGGGAGTTGAGACTAAATACGGCATTTCCAAAGTAGCAGAGTGTCCCCAGTGTGTCCAGCCACAGAACATTTCCTTGAATGGAGGCCATTTTTTAATAGCACCAGAACAGTACTGTGGAACAATCAGAGTCAATTTCACAACCTGGTGGAGGCGATAGAAATATTCAGGTGGAGGATGGTACCGTGATTTTGCTAATATTGTCTGAGATGTTCTCTCACTCATGCCTCAGAATGCTTAGCTATATTCTTTCAACATGCCAACTTGCCAGCCTGGTTTTGTTTTTGTTTTCTTTTTGTCTCACTCAGCTCAAATGATGGGTGAGAGACCTTGGGGCGAGACTACCATCCCATTCACAGAGGTTAGCCTCTTGGAACAAGTGGGTCTAACTGGGATGCCCCCTGTTGGTTTAATCCAAAGAAAAATGAGAAGATGACATTCCAGGATTCTGCAGATCTCTAAGATGGAGGTTGTCTGAGATGCTGAACACTCTTCATGAGGCTTGAGCTCTTCTTCAAGGGCAAATGCAGTCAGGATGACAGGAATCATGGCAATAGGGCTGAGCATCATTGAAATCCTGGAGAAGTGTGTTTCTTGCACCAGCAACACGGTTTCAAACACACAATGATACTACTGTGATTGATAATATATAATTAATGCCAACATCAACGTGCTTATGGTATTTGGTTCATAATAGAGTTCATATTATGCATTGGACCCCAAGGTTTAGAAAAATAAACAAGAAATATGTGATTCAAAACCCAGAAATGACAAACAATATGGGATTAAAAAATACATTTTCTACATATCTCTATCCAGCCACCTGTCAAGACCCTGCAGCTCTGACTAGACAATTCTTGTGGATTTCTTACAGTATCTTCCAAGCTTTCTCCAGCACAATAAGCACCTAAAGTGTAGCCTTACTCTTCTTTCTTTTAAAAATATTTTATTTTTATTTATTTTTGAGACAGAGAGAAGAGGTACATCAGAGACTCTAGCCATTGCAAATGAACTCCAAACACATGTGCCACCAAGTGCATCTGGCTTATGGGGTTCTGGAGAGTCAAACCTAGGTCCTTAGACTTTTCAAGCAAGTGCCTTAATCACTGAGCCATCTCTCCAGCCCTCTGTTATTATAAAATAAGTAATGTGTCTTTCCTTTCTTTGTCTGTACACCAGGGCCCTTTATCATGCTGTGCATCCTGTGTTCAAATGGACTTCGCATCCTCATTTAGCCCATAATGGCTGCTACAGCTCCCTCACTCCATTCCCAGAGCAGTTGCTCTTGTGTCTTCCTTCTTCCCCAATGATCATGGATGAATACTTTGGGTAATGTGGGAGACTGAGACCTCATCATCTCTTGGTGACTCTCATTCCCACTGGCCTCCAAAGACAGGCTATGTCCTTCTGCCTCTTATGAAATGACAAGATTTCAGTTTTTATCTCTGAACGTGCAGGGAATTTACAGAAGAGCTTACAACTTACTTTCCAGTGTCCCCATGGCAGAAGGGCGCCGGTAAGAGTTCATGCTCAGGACTGCATGAAAATACCAGGTGCTAAATGTGTTGTAGGATCTCAGTTCTTGGGATGCTCTGTGCCTGTCACAGCCCAGCTAGACCTGATTCTGCAGAACAATCAGCTGTTGCACCTGCCCAGTTCTTACATGGTCTCTGATGAATGGCAAATTCAGGCATCATTGGTTCTGTCATTTTTCAGAGTCCCAGAGGCCAAAAATACAGATTCCTGGGTACAGATTCCTGGGTTCTAGCCAGATCCCCCTTTCTTTTATATATATATATGATAGATAGGTAGATAGATAGATAGATAGATAGATAGATAGATAGATAGAGAGATAGATAGAGAGAGAGAGAATGGGCCCACTAGGGTCTCCAGGTGCATTTGGCTGATGTGGGTACTGGGGAATTGAACCTGGGTCCTTAGGCTTGGCAGGCATGTATCTTAACCACTGAGCAATCTCTCTAGCCCAAGACCTACCTTTCTGATTTCCAGAATCCTCAGGGGTCAATGGGCATGAATATTTTGAATACCCGCAGGGAGGTCTAATGACCTCCAGGAATGAAGATGCTTAGTCAGATCTTATAGCCTTCTTGGATGTCATGACAAGTGGATGGGATGAATAGCCCTTCCAGAAATGTGTATATTCTGACTGTATCCCATTTTAGTACAATGTTGAAAGAAATGCTGTCTGTCTACGCATATGGACCTGTCTTAATTGGGGCATCACTTAAAAATGAGGGAGAAAATAATCAGAATAAGACATGGGGAGAGGATTCCTTTACACAAAGAAAGCTATCCTAGTTTCCCCCCTAAGAACCAGAGGCTATGAAAGAACCTGTGGATGAGGTTTGAACATTCAAGTTCAGGTGAAGCTTTATTCTATGATAACACTGCTCTGTGGGGGTCCTACACAGTGTCCCTCCACCTCAGGCTGCTTTTAACAACATTAAAGTGACCTTGTGACCTCATGTGATTGGTGCAGGACAGCAGAAAGGGAAACCAGTAGAGTTCATTACCAGAAGGAAGTGGCTATTCAGGGCTAAAGGAGAACCAAGGTCCATATCCCAAGGTCAGCTCCACATCTGGCCAGTGGCTGAACCAAAGAATATTGAAGACATTAACAGACTCCAAGAGGGCAACCAATGGGATACGAAGAAATCCACAAGATGTACTTCCGTTACATGATATGCTTTTTTTTCTTTCTCTTTGAGATAAAATGTACCTTCCAATGAGCTGAGGAGATAGCTCACTGGTTAAGAGTGCTCACTGCTTAAGCATCATGATCTTTTAGGTTGGAGACTGCTGAGTTTGACTTCCCAGAACCTTTGTAAATGCTGGGCATGGCCACACAGTTTAAACTTGAGTCCACAGGGGCTGTGGGACTGTGGAGACTAGATCATCCCTGAGGCTTTCGGACCAACAGCAGCTCCAGGTTGAGGGAGAGACCTGTCTCATCAAATATGCAGATGTGCATTAAGAGAAGGACACCGGATTTCCTTTGGCCTCTGTACACACATGCATGGGGTGCATGGACACAGGTGCATACACCATACACATATACACATGCCAAAAACCTTGTCACACATTGTAGCCTTAACTTTAAAAATTTTATTTGTAATGAGACACACACACACACACACACAGAGAGAGAGAGAGCACCAGGGTCTCTTGCTACTGCAAACTCCAGATGCATGCATCCCTTTGAACATCTGGCTTTATGTGTATCTGAGGAATTGAACTTGGACCAGCAGGCTTTGCAAGCAAGTGCCTTTAACCACTGAGCCATCTCCCCAGTTCATGTAGCCTTAACTTTTGCAGGTTGAAGTGTGATAGCAAACTTCTTCCCTCTTCATGATTTCACTGGTGGAAAATTTGACCTTACCATAGAGCTTCGTAGATTTAGCAGGTGTTTCCATTTCCTTATGAAGTTGAGAATGCTGACCTTGTCACTCGCAGGAGGCACCCACAGCTTTGCTCTTTGGTATGTCAGAATGGCCAGGGCTCTTCTCTTGGGCTGTGGGGGCTTTAGTGCATAGGGTAACTTTTACTTGAACACAAGCACTATAACCCACAGCAAAACATCTGATAACCAACATGGCCACAAAGTGACCAGAGGGCTGGAAGCATTGACAGCATGGGCTCCCTGTTCAAAGAGGTGGAACATGTCGTGCAAGGGAAAGAATTGGATGGCCTGAGACTTTAACATGTTTCTCTGAAAGGGCTCAATTTAAAACTTATGAACCACTTCTAGAATTTTCCATTTGGTATTTTTTTTTGTTCCATGGCTGATAGGAGTAGTTGAAACTGCAGGAAATGAAATTGTGGATAAGGTGGGACTACTGTTTTATTTTATTTTTAATTTTATTTATTTATTTTTTGTTTTTTTCAAGGTAGGGTCTCACTCTGGCCCAGACTGACCTGGAATTCACTATGTAGTCTCAGGGTGGCCTCGAGCTCACAGTGATCCTCCTACCTCTGCCTCCCAAGTGCTGGGATTAAAGGCGTGAGCCACCACACCCAGATCTGTTTTATTTTTATTACTGAGAACTTTAAATATATGAACACAAGGCAAACTGATCAGAATCCTACCAGTTCACACTCATGTTTCCTCTCCCCACCCCCACCGCCACCTCCATTTCGGGAGGGCCTTCCTCGGTGGGGCTCTCAGTGACCACTGCAGAGTTAGGAATGCACTAGTCAATTTCCGTGGCAGGGACAATGCTTCAGAGTACACCTTCCCACGCTGTGACCCTTACATTCTTTCTGAGGTGGGACTACTGTATGGGTGTAGGAAGATCAAGAAGGTGTCTTCTGTCTGGAGTACAAACTGACCCAAGTGGTCATTAGGCCACATGTTAGGAAATAACAGCTGGCCTCTAGCCACCAAGAATGATCCTGTTGGTGTTGAGCAAGAAAACGGGCACCTCGGTCCTACAAGCACAAGGAACTGAGCTCTACCCACAGACAAGACAGTGAGCTCAGAGCTTCTTTTGTCTCAGCTGACAGAGTCCCAGCCAGTACCTTGATCCCAGCCTGGGAGACCTTGAGTATAGAAACCTGCTAATTGGTTCCTGACTCTTGAACCATGCAAGCTAGGAGGAAGAAATTGTGTATTGTATTAACCTGTTTAATTTGTGGCAATTTGTTACATAGCACAAAACCTCTAATATAATATCCAAAGCCAATTGTCAAAACATGACTAACTAGATACTTTTGGAAAGTTTCTGTATATTTGGGGACTTATTAGTAAATCTGAAATTCATTCAAAATAAGATGTTATCCAAGATATTTGCTGTGCCATACATAGTGGATAGTATTTAAAATATTTCAATACATTAAATTCTCCTTAAAAATAACTTCTCCCCACCATGACTTGCTTTGCAGCTAAGGAAACTGTGGAATGGAAATTCGAGGGACATAGCCAACTTTAGGTCTGAGTACAGTCATGTGTGTTGGCATCATGCCAGACTGACTTGGTGATGCTGAAGTGGAAAGGCAGAGGCTAGCGGACAGTGGACATGATGGAACACCATCCCACAGTGCCGGGAATCATTTTTGTTTTGCTCTGTGTTTTTTTTTTGTTTTTTTTTAATTAACCAAGCGAGCGTTTGCAGTCACAGTATGATTAACGCCACAGGGAAATTCACAGCATTAGGCTTTAAATTTCCCCATATTGGTCAAATGTACTCATACCTTCTAGCTTGCCCTATCTACTCCAATGATCTCAAGCCTCCAGGCTACATTAAGCCACCCAACTGTCAGTTGATGAACGTCTGTTGCAGTTATCTTCCTTCTTGTTGCTGACACAAAGCACCCAATGGGAAGAAATTTAGTTATTTTGGCTTACAGTCTGGAGGGGGTGCTCCATGATGGCAGGGGAAAGGCTTAGCATGAACAGAGGCTGCACATCAACTCTGCCAGAGCAGATGGAACATAGGAGCAGGAGAGTGAGCTAAACCAACACTGGCAAGCTAGGGTTCATGAAACCTCAAGGTCCACCCCCTACTATACCTCCTCCAGCCACTTCCCACCTCCCAAATTACTATCAGCTGGGTTTCAGACATTCAGAACGTCTGAGGTTATGGGGGACATCTGATTCAAATCATCACAAGTGTCATGAGTGGAAGAGAGAAAAATTGAAGCATAGACTATGGAACCAAGAATGAAAAAATTAAGAAGTGAAAGCACACAGTTGAACATATTTAACCAAAACCAGTCAAAAATGTAGTTCCCACCTTCTAATATGTTGATTTTGTGCTTTTATCATATTTCAAGCTTCTGAATAAGATGAAGCCAACCAAATTCCATTGTGAAATCTTGTCTCCTCGAAATCGTCTGACCTCAGAGAGGCAAACAGTGAGTAATTCAAAGTATTTTTGAATGAAAGTGTCAGTTTAAGATCCTCGGCATAAAACATACCTACAAAGCCTATTTGCAAAGTAAATTTACTCTGGATTCTTGATACCTATGAAAGTTTTTTCTATGATATTTATTTAAAATTACAACAGTTTACATTAGAAACAAGCTCAAACAATTAAGGTAAAAGATAAATAACTGCATACAGTTTAATTTTACAAAATGCAAACATACATCTTTCATTGTTCCATTATCTGAGTATTAAGCGCCACATAATTGCACAAGGCACTTTCAAATGTCTTAAAGGCTCTAAAATTACAGAGTTGACTTTTGTGAATTCATCTTTATTTTCCTCCATTATCATACAAATAATTGACCACACAGATTAAATTGAAATCAGAATTGGATATGTCCCTTGTAGAGTTCATGTGTCGCTTGCAGCTAAAGGTTGGCAACTGGTGAGAGATCATCGAGTTTCCTTGGGGCTCCCGTGGAATATGGAATGGGGCTTCAGGTTTCCAGAATTTAGGATGTTTCAGCCAAGAAGTTCCTTAGAATTCTTCTGGGCAGTGGGGAGACACTGGAAAGATAGATGGCTTAGCAGTGGTTGAGGCACTTGCCTGCAAAGCCAAAGGATCCCAGTTCAACTCTTCAGGACGCATGTAAGCCAGATACTCAAGGAGGCACATGCATCTGGAGTTTGTTTGCCAGTGCTGGATGCTCTGGTGTGCCCATTCTCCCTCTCTCTCTCTCAAATAAACAAATAAATAAAATATACTAAAAAAAATTCTTCTGGGGTTAGGATGATGTCCTGCAGGGTTTGTGCCAGTTTCCCTTCTAGACATCCCAGGACAATTCTACTCACATCCCTTTCACTGTCAGATACACTCAGCTTGAGAGGTGGTAAAGATGACCATAGAGAATCCGGAAATATGATACAAGCACAAAATCAATATATTAGAAGGTGGGAACTACATTTTTGACTGGTTTTGGTTAAATATGTTGAACTGTGTGCTTTCACTTTTTAATTTTTTCATTCTTTGTTCCATAGTCTATGCTTCAATTTTTCTCTCTTCCACTCATTACGCTTGTGATGGTTTGAATCAGATGTCCCCCATAACCTCAGACGTTCTGAATGTGTGATCCCCACCTGATGGCCCAGAAGCTAGAGTTGATGAAGGGAAAGCAGGAGCCCTTCTCCTGTTGCCCTCAGATGTGCATTATGGAAAAGCCACACCTCCTCCCCATGGAGTGAGAAATTTTTCCTCCCTGCACATCGGAGACCAGGTCTGTGTTAATTCTTTTTTTCCGTCCTTCATTAAAAAGTCACACAAAGCTTTGCGTGCTGATCAATCCCATGGATTGGATGTAGAAAAAGAAACCACTTCAGAGAAAATGCACTCTGCTGAACATAGTTCATAGTTACTCATTGTCAAGATGCATAGGAGTGGCAGGAAGTGGCTATAATGCTTGTTGGCTACAAAGAGTATTTTCATGGTGTGTTCAACTTTTGGAAACCTGATCCAGGTACACAGAATGACTTCTGAAACATTATCCCTCTCCTCTTGCCCCAGCTCAATGTCTCATAATTATAACTCCGAGCTATTTACCTCTGTTACTGCATGGGATGGAGGAGAGGGAAAGCAGAGGAATGAAGTTGGTTGCTAAGGTTCTCAGAGCCTAAGGATGAAGGATGGATGTGGCTCCCTCTCATGCAGCATGGAGACCTCCTGACACCACAGTGAGGTCCACTTGCAGCCCGCTGTTAGATAGCACAGAGGTGGGAATTTGGGCTACAAAGAATGACAACCCCACTGGGCTCACCAGGAAAAGGATCTGATTTCGCTCCAGGATCTGACATGGTGCCAAGCATTTGACTAGGCCCTTGGCACATTTCTCCTGAACAAGTGAAAGCTGGCCTGAAGACTTGTGCTTCTGCTGGGCTCGTTCTAAGTTAAAATATAGAGCAAAACATTTCCTGTTGACTTCAAAATAATTTCCCTCTTTCCTATATATTGTGACTATCACTTCTGTGCCTGTTTATACAGATGCAGTAGTGAACAGTAAAGGGCCCCAACTTTTGAGGATCGCAGAGTCACACAAAGGACAAATATTGGAGACCACGTGGTGTAGCTGATCAAGTAAGGGAGACAGACTTGAGTTCAAATCCCAGTTCCGTGCTCACCAATTTTGACCTCGAGCAAAACACTCATTAATAACTCCTCTTCATCAGGGCTAATGAAAACATTAACTTACTGATTGTTTGAGGATTAAATGTGATAATTGATGAAAAGCACTTGGAAGCCTGCCCACCACACGACACCCCTTTTGTGAATGGCACCCTTCACTGTTATTTAACAGCTGTGCAATCTTCAGCAGGTGAAGCTTGCTGAGTGTGTTTACTTAGGTGAAATGTAGGTAGAGTAATACAATGATTCATAATGACTGGTGCATTACAGGGTTTTTTTTTTCTTTGTTTGTTTGTTTACATGAACCACAGGGATGGGTCTCCATGATGGGCCCGATTTCAATCATGAGGATGCTAAAGCCCAAGGCTTTAAGCTGGGTTATCACTCAGGTACTCAGAATCCAAGGCCTGTGTTGGGACAGAAGCCCAATATGTTAAGACAGAACACCTGGACTAACATCTGTTGTGGGTGGTCAGTCAATCTTGGTGCCTGGCCAACATCTCCTTAGTCCTTTTAAGAGGTTCCGCGCACCCATTCACCAGCTGTTATGCACTCTGCTAATAAGAGCCCTCTGCCATCTTCAGAAGGGACCTCAAGCAGTAGAATACCCTTCAAAACATAAAGAGAGCTATGGCCCTATCCCCAAGGACAACAACTCTGAGGTGTAACTTCCAAAGCAGGGCATACCCGGAAGTCAGGCTCAGTGTTTCAGAGAAGTCATCCTCTATGGCCTGGGGAAGCACCTCAGTAATTAAAGTACTTGTCATGTGTGGTGGTTTGATTCCGGTGTCCCCCATAAACTTAGGTGTTCTGACTGCTAGGTTCCCAGCTGATTGAGATTTGGGAACTAATATCTCCTGGAGGCAGTGTATTCTTGGGGGCGGGCTTATGGGTATTATAGCCAGTCTCCCCATGCCAGTGTTTGGCACCCTCTCCTGTGGCTATTGTCCGCTTATGTTGGCCAGGGGGTGTTGTCTACCTTCTGCACATGTCATCATTTTCCCCTGCCGTCATGGAACTTCCCCTCGAGTGTGTGAGCCAAAACAAATCCTTTTTTTTCCCCCAAAGCTGCTCTTGGTTGGGTGATTTCTGCCAGCAGTGCGAACCTGACTGCAACACCATGCAAACATGGGGACCTGAGTTCAGGTCCCCAGAACCCATATGAAGTTGGATGCAGTAGAGCATGTCTATCTATAATTCCAGTACTTCTGTGGCAAGGTGGGAGGCAGGGCCAGGAGAACCCCTAGAAGCTTGGAGGACAGCATATATATCAGTGAACAATAAGAGACCCTGCCTCAAGCAAGATGGAAGGTGAGGACTGACAGGAAAGGCTGTCCTCCAACCTCCATGCACACACACAGGCACCCAGACTCACATACAAAAACGTGAAACAAATAAAATATAACATAAAAATGAAATTACCCTCTAACTTCACCCCCTTATTTCCCCTCCTGCTCCATATCCCTTGTCAGTCTCGTAGGAGCATGTATCTCCACCTGAGCCCTTGGTATAGCATCTGCTGCTCAGAGAACCTGAAGAAAGACTGCATGGGAATACCCCTGATCACATTAAAGACCTCAGCACAGGGCTGGGAAGATGGCTCAGTGGCAGAGGCACTTGCAGCAAAAGCATGACGCCCTGAGTTCAGATCTCCAATGGTCACTTACATCCAGATGCAGTTATGAGTGTCTGTCATCCCAGCCCTCCTATGGTGAGAAGAGAATTGGAGACAGGAGGAGGATCCCAGAAACTAGGGGGGCAGCTGGCTTGGTGTACACTGTGATGAAGAAGAAAAGGCCTGCCTCAAACAAGGTGGATGGTGAGGATCGATATTCAGGGTTCTACACATACACTATGGCTCACACATGCGCGTGTGCACATGTGCGTGTGCACACACACACACACACACATACACACACCATACATGCAAAAATAATTTTAAAAAATATTTCAGATCAATTTATGATCATTGCTGTGTTGTTCATCAAAAATTTCCAAATACCAGGTGCTGATCTTGGAAAATATGGCTGACCTGAAAGGCTGGGGCCCTTGGGGTTAGCCTGGTACTCTAGTTATTCCTTGTCGTCCTAGCCCAGCTCAGTCTGAATATGTGTTTGCTAAGTGTCCTCTGCTACTAGCTCATGGTGCCGTGAAGCAAACTTGAGAAGACGTGGCAGCCAACGTCTCCACTTTGCTGGTAAAGAACTGTGGGTTACAGGATTATTTCCTCAGCCAGTGTCCACAGCACACAAAAGAGTTCCTTGTGTGTGTGTGTCTCAAGAGCTTCCTAATCAGAAAACTGTTTGGCAAACACATTCTCAGGATCCACTCCAGATACACTAATCAGATGTCCAACAACCGAATTTAGAAAGCCTCATGAGTTTTCAACCCACTCGTCAACATTTAAAGAATTAGGGGGAGCTGGAGAGATGGCTTAGTGGTTAAGGCACCTGCCTCCTAAGCCTAAGAACCTGGTTCCAATCTCCAGGTCCCACGTTTAGCCAGATGCAAAGAACTGTGCCACACTTGACCACAGGATTATTTCATTCTCAGCCAGAGACTGCTGGCAGCACTATCAAAGAGATCCCTCTCTCTCTGTCTGTCTTTCTCTGTGTTTTCAAAAATAAATAAATAAAGAAAAAGAAAGGAAGGAAGGAAGGAAGGAAGGAAGGAAGGAAGGAAGGAAGGAAGGAAGGAAGGAAGGAAGGAAGGAAGGAAGGAAGGAAGGAAGGAAGAAAGAAAGAAAGAAAGAAAGAAAGAGAGAGAGAAAGAAAGAAAGAATTAGGGGAAGAAATTAGGGAAACTAAGATGATATCCCAGTTGCTGTTTTGTGTGTGGGAAAGGCAATGATAAGATGTGTAGGCTTACTGGATATGGCTATAGATGATGCTTGTTGTCCTGGTGTTAAGTCTCCCAACTACCTCATGAAATGTGTGTACCGTGACAGGATTTGGGCTGGAAAGAAGAAATCTACTTCCTGAGCAAACTGTGACAGAGAGCTGCTTGCAGTGTCTCTCCCTCAGGGACTTCTGTAGGGAGCCTCTCACCAAATACCAAAGCAATCTTTGTCCAAAGTATTTTCAGGCCATAGGGCCTTGCTAAGGATAGGGTGACTTTGCATTTTTTTGTTGTTGTTGTTATGTATATAGTGTGTATACAGCCATGATGGTACCATCATTAGCCTTCTCCCTGTCCTCCCCACGGGGTGTGGGTCTTGACTTATGGGGGTAGCCATCAGTTATGGGGGAGAGGCAATGTCTCTGAGCATAATGACCCAACTTATGGCTTTAACAATCTTTCCGCCCCCCTCTTCTGTGAATTTCTCTGAGCCATATTGGATTCATTTTGGGTCTATTTCAGTGACGAGGTCTTGGGAGTCTCTGTGTCTCTGGATATCTGATTTGGTAGGAGTTGAGTGTCCTTTGTGTCTATCTCCTTTGCCCTTGTGCTGGTACCAGGTTCCCTGAGAAAGCAGCACTCTTGCTCATTTCCCCAACAATTCCATGGCTTCAGCTGATGCCCTACTGAGGTGCGATGGGCTGATTCTCTCCTCAGGTTCTGCGTCCATCTGAAAAGAAAAGAAAATTCATCAATGGAAAGTGAAGTCAGTGCAAGATACATGGATATACATTATTATTTTAGAGAGAATTTAATAGGTGTAGGCCCTCTTGTATCCCACTATTGGTGGGACTTTGTGTTTGGATGGGCCTATTGCAGTCCCAGGCACCCCCAAATGTGTCTCTTTACACAACCAATGCTCTGTGTTCTGCTAGCAAAACAAGACCCATGGGCTGGAGGAAATCAAAGCTCTGGTTAACTTTGATGAATCTACTGGATTTGTGAATGTCCAGTAAGATCTGGGTCCTCAGTGTATGGTCTCTCCCCTCCCAACCCTCTCTTGCCCTATTTATTAACCACTGTCTACTGTACTATAATGAATGCTCAAAACAGAAAGGACTGTCTTCACAATTCACTGCTTAGTGGGGAGAAGGTGGACTACTGTCATGTTCCCAGAAGGCCCTGGGAGAAACATGTGATTGCAACAAAGTCAAGCTGTAATAGGCCTGTCCGGGAGAACTTGGCCTTGAGAATCTTAGTGATTTCTCATAATGAGGAGAACATCATTTCTCATAAACAGGAGGACATCTATAGGACCTTAGGGCTCAGGGAGATTGGCCATAATATCATAATATCTGGTAGGCACAGCAAGGTGAAGACCGTAAAGTGAGTCTTGAAGAGCAAGCATCACCTGACTGTTGCTGGCAGGTCCAGAATCTCATCTTCTGGAGCAGAACTCCCCCCCCCCAACACAGCAGCTCCAGTTGCCTGTGCTCCTGTGCACCATCATAAAATGTGCCCTGTAGGACCAAACTCGGGGTCCTTACTCAGCCTTTCAATTCCAATGCCATCACTTCACTGAGCCCCAGTGACTTATTTCTGTGAACTCCCATCCAGCATGGTATGGGGCAGCACAACACCCCCTCATACATGGACTTCTGGACTCCAGGATAACCCCTGAAAACCCAGAGAAGGAAAGATCCCTCGATAGTGCACATACATGATGCTAATTGCACCCCAACCCATCCACCGCTGATACAGAGCAGGGTTTCCAAAGCACATGTAACCCAGGGTGGGGGAGGTGCTTAATTAGCCTCAGTTTATTATATTATACACTACATGAAAATGGAAAAGACACACACACACACACACACACAGAGAGAGAGAGAGAGAGAGAGAGATTGAGGTTAGTTTGCCTTCTGTGGCCTCAGAAGCCTTCTCATAGCTAAGAGCTGAATGCGGGTGACTAACCTGGGAGGTGGTCTCTGGGGGCTCCAGGTAGGGAGAAGGAAAGGGGAGATCAGAAGCAGTGCAGTGCAGACTGCAGCATCCAGCTTGGGGAGAGGAAGCCTGTCCTCTGGAGGTTCCATGATCACAAGCATACTGAAGTGCCAGTAGAGTGCCTTTCAAACAGAGAGTAACTTGAGACAGCCGGGGCTTCTTGTTGTTGCAAAGAGAAATGCAACCAAACACCACATTGTCTTTCTTCCCAGCTGAGCCTTGGAAGCTGTTCGGGAAGGCTCAGGTCTAGGACCCAGGACTGATGTTATGCTCTGGACTGAGATGGCAGGCCCTGAATAAGATAGTCTAGCCTCCCACATATGTAGCATTTGAGGGGAGTATGCAAAGCAACTAGTTTCCTTTATTTCATTCAAAGCATAGTCCTGGGCCAGATGGGTGTTGCTGGCTTCTCTGTGCATCACCATTGATTCCTTTGAACAGAAAATGCCACAAGTTCCAGGCCTTATGGAGTCACCCCAGCTGGGTTGGGGGAGACACCCACAGTGAGGTGCACCATGATTTTCTGTGGTTCTCCCCTCTTCTTTCTCTCTCACCTGGGCTTTAAAGAAATGTTGGCAATTCTTTGTTGTCCAAAGAGCAGGCACTATAAACATGACAAATCATGAAGATAGTTGCCTCTGTCACTAAGAAATTGCTAGTGACAAAGGAAGGCTTCTCACACTTGGAGGCAAAAGGCCACTCACTTTTCTGCATCCCTTTCCTGTGAAGGATGGAATGGCCTCACTACCTCCCACTCCCATATCTACAGACTGAGTTCTTCCTTCCTTCCTTCCTTTCTTTCTTTCTTTCTTTCTTTCTTTCTTTCTTTCTTTCTTTCTTTCTTTCTTTCTTTCTCTTTTCTTTCTTTCTTTCTTCTTTCTTTTCTTCTCTTTCTTTCTTTCTTTCTTTTTCCTTCCTTCCTTCCTTTCTTTCTTTTTTCTTTCTTTCTTTCTTTCTTTCTTTCTTTCTCTTTCTTTCTTTCTTTCTTTCTTTCTTTCTTTCTTTCTTTCTTCTTTTTTCTTTCTTTAATGTAGGACTCAAGAATTGGCTTAGTGGTTAAGGCACTTGCCTGTGAAGCCTAAGGACCCAAGTTTGATTCCACAGTACCCACGTAAGCCAGATGCACAAGGTGGTGCATGCATCTGGAGTTCATTTGCAATGGCTAGAGGCCCTGACATGCCCATTCTCTCTCTCTCAAATAAATAAATAAATAATATTAAAAATCAATATTAGACCAACCCAGGGTGAAAATGTAGAATATTACACATGATGTTCATTTCTTGCTGAGCAGTGAATTCAGCTTGATTGTCATTGTCTATTATTAGGAAGAACTTGGAGATGCCGACATTCTCTAGTATCAAAGGAAGTTGCCATGAGTGTTAACAAACAATTACCAGGGCAGCAATGAAAACAAAGATTTATAACATAGCCTCGCAACAAAGGTTTGGGTTAAAGAGTAACTTCTGATTAGACTTTGTCTGTCTATCTAGCTATCTATCAACATTCTATATATCTGTCTATCATCTGTCTTCATCTATCATCTCCTATCTTTAAATAATTAACTATATATTTTTTGACATGGTAGGGCTCAAATCCAGGTACTCACGCATGCTAGGCGAGTCCTTCCCCACCAAGCTACACCCCCAACCCCTGGTTAGATTCCATTTGGCAGAAAAATAAGTGAGCCGGAAAGCCTTATGCAAAATAAGAAATCTCAGTTCCATGGGTACCCAGACTCTTTATTCATTGGCTATTGATGGCTGTGCTTTCCTCCCTCCTGGACCACACACAGGGTCAAAGGCAGGAATGGAGTCAACATTTTCCTCTTGCCTTGATTTATTGCTTGCTTACACTCATTTCTTTTCAGCTTTCCCCCTACCAAAGCAGCCATCAGTATTTTCTTAAGAAATGGCTCTTCCTTGTTTTCCCACAGAATGAGAGTTGGAACAGAACGTAGCATGGTAAGTGAAAGCCAGGAAGGGAGTTGCCCTGCTGGCTGTATGCATGTGAAGAGTAGCAGGCACACTGCTGTGTCGGGGAGAGCATCAGTCAGTACTCACTATCAGCTAGAAGATAGATTTCATCCCCAAAGCCTGGCTTCTATCCAGTGGGCCAACATGGCTGCTCTATTCCTCATTACCCCTCAGTCAGGGACAAGAAGGAAGAAGGCACCTCTCTCTGAGTTTCCAGGAGGTCACTTATATCCTGTTGGCTCACATCCTACCAGAGAGAGCTTGGTCACGTGACCACAAGAACCCAGAGCAGCATGTATTAACAACCACCTAGCAGCTCCTGGTATTCAGAGTCACTCTGCTGCAAACACTGGCTGGGAAGGCATGGTGAAGGGCTATCATCTCTTAAGGTGACATGTCTTGGCAGGAACCACCTAGGACCACTTTAGTATGAGCCCAGATTTTAGTGATAGCATTGTGCTGGGTGCCAGTGTCTTCGTGAGTGTGGGTTGGAAAGAGTGACGCCTAGTGTATATTAGACAGTGGGAGGCAGGTGCACCAGAGCATCTTGCTCTCTCCCAGGAGATATTATGGGTGTAGCCACTTTCTGTCTGCTACAGTGGTTTTAGTTTGACACCCCCAAATTGTGTTCTTTTGTGCACACCATCAACTTCTAAGCCATACAAAGTCCTTGGAGCAGAAGGCCCGTAGCACACAGAAGTAGGCAGCGTGGATCCCTAGTAAGATGCTGCCTTGATGGGCGCTGCTGGCTTTATGCGGCTGAAGAGCAGCAGTGTTGGGGAGACCATAAATCAGCAGTCACTATAGAAATCCCAATCGAAACGCAAGCACTCTTGGCAACTAAAATTGATTAGCTACATTGGGATGAAAACATTACCAGTCTTTTATCCACAACCACAGAATACAACATAATCCACAGATCTGCAGGTGTTTGGCTGTGGTCCTAAATAGTCCTGCTTCCTTTTCTATAGCATCTTGGAGATTTTCCTACCAGTGGCAAGGCGTGGAGGAAGGCTACCACAGTGCAGCCTTCAAGCAGCTGTTGCATAGTCCTCCCTCCGCCAGCACAGGCATTGTTCTCAGGGATTCTTTCTCATCAAAAAGAGACCACAGCACAGGCTTTGGGAGCCTTTGTGCCTTCTGGTTTTCAAATTTAGAAAGAGTTGGATCGCTTGCCAGCTATTATCAAGATGCTGTGAGCTGCTGCGGAGGTACACAAAAGACAAGAAGCATTGTCTCTGGAAAGCTAAAGAAACCCAGGTGGCAGGTGAATTTCTTAACTCATCCCAACTCCAGCTCAGCTTAGCCAAAGCTCTGCACCAAGTAGAGGTGCTGGCTGCTAGACAGATACAGCAGTGTGTACTTCCCCAGAGAGCAGAGGCCGAGCAGGCCCAAGGTCACCTCAAGGTTGACTGCAGTGTGTTTCTGCTTACTCTTGGGTGTCTTTCATTTTCAAAACTGTCGTCCTCTTTTCTAAGAATGATTCATGTTCATTGTAGAAGAATGGGATAACACATAAAAGCAGAAGAGAGAAAACATGCAAGCAGGCTTTCATCTGAAGTCACTCCAAATTCCTGTGTACATAATTTCTTTCATTCTATTGGAATAGAACGTGTCACAATAAATGTCTTTTCCCCTTTTCATTTCACGTTTTCATGTCACCACATATGTTCTTATAATTCTTTTGTAAGCATCTCTAAAAACACCCGAATTTTTCTGGCTGATGTCATTTTATATTCTCTGATAGACTTCACCCATTCTCTTTTGGAATGATCTCAACTTTATGTGGAAGCATCCACAATATCCCAGGACACCTTCACCTTCCACATTGCTTTCTTTACTCTTGGCCCTCTCATGCTTGTTCCTGGGGACACTGCTCCACACTGTGGGGACATGTACGTCCCATGGGTAGTTGAGTCTACAACTGACCTATGACCCAACCTTTGCATCACGTGTTATTTTGCTTCAGCCACAAATATTTTATGATTCCCACTGCCCAGCATGACTTCTGCAGAAGCAAAGCCATAGGATTAAAGCATGTATCTGTGGCCCAGGGTCAGGCTGTGTGCTTTGGCCACAGGCTGCAGAGTCTTCTCTGATCAACTTCAGTGTAAAGTGAGCCTCATGTGCTCTATGGGAAAGGTGAGGGGGCCAGGACAGGAAATAGGCAGGAACTGGAGGGAAGGAGGGTCCCTCTATGTGGTGGAAGACCCCTGCAGGAGTTGTTCACTGCAACCGTTGCTGCTCCCCACACCCTGAAAGCACCCACCCAGTGGTCAAAATCAAGAGAAAGAATCTTCTGGGTTGAAGGAAGCAGATCTGGCTGTGGTTATAAGAACGTGGCAGAAAAGGTTCCTGAGGCCAACACTATGTTCTCCTGTGGGCAAGGTAATTACAAGTCTCACGGAGGGAAAGGAAGTACCTCTCTCAGCCATGCACGGTGCCTTAGGACAGGGTCCTGATGCTGCTGCATAGCCAGAAAGGGACAGAGGTCCACAGGGGTGGGCGCTTCATCTTTCAGCCCATGTGTGTTTAGCTGAAGAAAATCCAAGTTTCGGTGCTCTCCCTGTTTCTGGCTTCTGGCATCGCCTGTCCTGGCTCTAGCTTCCATGCTCTTAAGCATCTCTAGCTGGAGAACGCTGCTGAATAAAGCCATTGTCTCCAGCTCATCTATATTGAAGAATTTCATGGATGTCATAGATACATTCTTTACACTGCTTTTATGCCCTTTCTCTGTAAGAGTGCTGTAGATCTGAGCCCCATCCCGTGAAAAGAGCAGGGCTCTCCATGAGGGCTGTAAGCATTCTCGCTCCTTGGACTTTGGACTTGGCCTTGTACCATGCTGGACCAGTGGGATGCAAAGAGAATATACAGCCTATGCCATGTTTAAGCCAAGTTCTTCTTCTTTTTTTTTTTCTTGGAGAATCCCAGAATGCTTTATCCACTGTGGAAGGTTCTCTGTGTATGAAGAATTCAGGAGTGCTTTTAATCCCAGCATTCAGGAGGCAAAGGTAGGAGAATCACCATGGGTTCAAGGCCACCCTGAGATTACATAGTGAATCCAGGTCAGCCTGGGCTAGAGTGAGACCCTACCTTGAAAAACCAAAAAATGAAAAAACCAAAAAGGAAAAAAATAAAAGAATTCAGGAACTAAGGCCACAAAGAGTAGAGCCACAGCTTATAAAGAAAGTCATATTTTGCTGCTGGAATGGCCACAGGATTTTAGGAACCCTGGTTACTGTAGCAAAGCTGTAGGTGAGCAAGGCTGCTCTCCCTCAGAAGTGAAGCCCATAAGCTTGCCATAGTCACGGGCTTTCTACCTTCCTCCAGTACCTGTGGAAGTCCTGACGATGCTGTCGGTATTAATAAATATTGACTCCCTGGAATTAAATCTCTATCTCCCTCACCCCAACTCCACCTCCACTTCGAAACTCTAAGAAGCAACCCAACATGAAAATATAAAACAAACAGTGGTAAAGACACAAGAAACAAGTTGAGAAGGTGGCATTCAAGACTTCACAAAAGTAAATGAGCGCACGTATTATTTCAAATCTGCCTCTGTTCTGCCTGTTCATTGTGTAGGAAAAAAAAAACAAACCAAAAAGATACGGCAGGTCACAGAGGAAGGTTGCAAAAATCGTCATAACTCAATCCACAGTCTCTGTCTTAAAAAGATGTGTCAGGGGGAAGTCAAACGCCTCACCCACAATGGGTAGACCCAAGTGAGGAGGGCAGAGGTCGAAAGTTGTTTGTGTTTGTCACTATGCTGGGAGGGGGGGAGCCCACTGGACGGAGACAAAAACCCTAAAGGTCAGTTTTGTCTGCTCCTCTGGCTCCCTGCTTGCACCTGCCTTTGTGACCCTCTGCACACAAAGGAGGGGCCAAGGGGCCTGTGGAAAAACCAATACCGAACATGCTGTTTCCTGCTGTAAAATGAAGCCCAGGGCTGACTTTTTGTTAAATCCGTACTATACAAGAGGCATTCTTCATAAGCTTGCTTTCAAACATGATGTCCTTCTCCCCCTCCTCCCTCTCCTCTCCATCCTCCTCCCAGTTCCCTTCCTCCTTTTTTTCTCCTATTCCCCTTCTCCTTCTCCTCCCCCCTCCTCCTTCTTTAGAGATCCCTAGCAGATGAATTTCCAAGGAGCCCAAATCCAAGAGTATGTCATTTGCAATGACTCTTTAGGTGGAGACAGAAATCCAGAAATCCAAAGTTGTCTCCCGCCCCTCCCCCCAGCACCATACAGTCTGGAGAAAGCAGGCATGACTCCAGCAGAAGATTTAGAAATCCCAGAAAACTAAAGCCAGCGTAGAAGGAAGCCTTTGGGCCTCAGAGCAGGAGTTTTCAATCTTTATTTTTTGTCTCTCTAGGTTCCATCACAATGGTGGCATCAAGGGGGCAGAAACCTCTGCCAAGGGAAGAAGCAGTGTGATGACCTTTTCGCCTCTGAGCATGGCACTTGCAAAATGAGGGTGGGGACCGTGATGCCATTGGGTTAGTGGGAGGATTCCGTAAGACAGTTCAGATGAGTGCCTACTGGACTGTTTGGCACATAGTTGTCTCCAAGGTGACATTAGTTCCTTTGCTCCCCTTGAGCAAAGCATGACATATGTAGATCCCATGTATAACACTTGTATAAGAGTGGGTATAGACACACGATCACAAGGAAACATGGGCATGCTACATATTATGAAGTCATTACATATTGTGTTAGTCAGGTTTCCATGATGATAATAAAGTGCCTTGGATAATTAATTTATCAAGAGAAAAGCTTATTCTGATTTATGCTCACCGTTTTCGAGGTTCCAGTCCAAGATCAATGGCCTCTTGGTCTTGGGTCTGGGTGAGGTAGCACACCACTGTAGGAGTGTGTGGCAGAGAACAAAACCACTCACCTCATGGACAGGGACAAAAGAAAAAGAGCATGGCCCCCACCATGTCCTTCAAAGGCACACTTCCAGTGATATGATTACCTCCCACAAAGAAGCGCTGCCATCTCCCAATAGTGGCACAACCTGTGTACTGGGCTTTCAACATATAAGCCTTTGAGGAACATTCAAGAGTCAAACCATTTCACATAGATGTTTTGAATGGCTTGAGAAGTTCTTTTGTTGTTATCATCATTGCTATTATTATTTGTGAGTATTGTGTACATGCTTGTGTATATGATGTGTGTGTGTGGGCGGGAGAGGTCAGAGATTGACCCTGGGGTCTTCCTTAGTTGCTCTCCACCTTCTTTGAGGCAAGGTCTCTTGTTAAACCCAAAGCTCACCCATTTGGCTAGACTAGCTAGCTAGTGAGTCCTAGGAATCCCCTATCTCAGCCTCCCCTGTGCTGGGATGAAAGGCACACACTTCTGGGCTTGACATTTTTTTAAAATTATTTTTATTTTTATTGACAACTTCTTTAATTGTAGACAATATCCCATGTTATTTCCCTCCCTCCCCCCACTTTCCCCTTTGAAACTTCACTCTCCATCATATCCCCTCCCCCCTCTCAATCAGTTTCTCTTTTCAGTTTGATGTCATGATCTTTTCTCCTATTATGATGGTCTTATATAGGTAGTGTCGGGCACTGTGAGGTCATGGATATCCAGGCCATTTTGTGTCTGGAGGAGCACGTTGTAAGGAGTCCTACTCTTCCTTTGGCTCTTACATTATTTCCGCCACCTCTTCCACAATGGACCCTGAGCCTTGGAAGGTAGGTTTGAGATATTTCAGCGCTGAGCACTCCTCTGTCACTTCTTCTCAGCACCATGGTGCCTTCTGAATCATCCCAAGGTTGCCACCATCTGAAAAGAGAAGCTTCTCTAACCAAAAGTGAGAGTAGCATTAATATATGGGTGTGGACATTAAAAGAAGTGCTTACTAGGCAGTTTTGTGAGCATAGTATATACATTTAGTGAGACACCAGCTGACATTACACCCCTAGGGCTCATGACTACCCCTGTCGTATGTTTTCAGTATCAGGGATGTGTTCCCTCCCATGGAGCGGGCCTCCAGTCCAATTAGAGAGCAGTTGGTTTCCCCCATAACAGACATGCCACTATTGCACCCATTGGCTCATTTGGCCTGGCTGGCCAAATTTAAAGCTTGCAGTGTTCACTGTTGAGTACCTTTACTGGTGTTTTCTCTCTCCCATTGACCTGCATGCAGTGTAGCTTTTTCCAACTTTCTGTCAGCTGGTCCTCATGGAGGAGGCTTTCAGTTCAGCTCCAGCAGGATTTCTCAGTGACCTTGCAGCCCAAGTATGTGGAGTCTTCAGCAATAGGGTCTTACCATCTATTCATGGTGGGAAACCAAGGGCCTTGGCAATGGCCTATAATGTTTTGGGGGTATCTTTGACCTCTCTGGCCAACAACTCACTGGAAGTTATCCCATCCCTGGCACTGAACATTTTCTAGTAACAATTTATGGCTTCTGAGTGTTCCATTGTCCAGAAAAGTAGGTGTCCATATGAGTTTTTTATATCCTCTTACATTTTGATTAGCCCTCCCTCCACCGTTCCTTTACTCCATCTCTTCCCCTAACCTCACTTAGGCCTTTCCACCCCCTGGAGATGCAAACTCAGACCCTCTTGCTTGCATAGTAAGCACTTTATGCACTGAGCTATCTTCCAAGTCTCCTCTCTCTATCTCTTTTTAAAAATTATTTTACAGGAATGCACTCACATGACTGACGCAGTGTTGCTGGGATTTACCCTAATTACAGGCCCATGAGATGGGTACTGACGGGGATGTCCGGTAGCAGCAGGCAAAGTGAAGAAAAGCAGCTATTGGTAAAAGCAAATCACGTCCATTACTTTAAATTGTCGCCTACACTTCCATTTCCACCTACAGAGCACATCTTCAATATGCTCACCTGTGTGGCGAAAATAACAGAAAACCTTTCTAGAATTTCCAGACCTTCTAGCTAAGCATGAGGGACCTAATTCACTTTCAACATTCCCTAAATGACAAAATTTGAACATGCCTAGGAACTGACTTGAGATTAATTCACTGCAACATGACAGGGCACATCTGGTTGTTTGAATGTCACAGTCTGCCACTGTGGGCCATAGTGTCTTCCAAGAAAAGGATGATGGATCTCTTTGCTCGTGACCTGTCAGATGGGTATAGGAAGCCCATGCTGGGTAACCGGAAGAAGAAAGGGCAGGAGTTGAAAAGTTGCTTCCAAAAGTCTCATAAGCGATGATGGTCCCACCACTGCATAATAAAAGCAGAAGCCTGACAAACTCATGTGTGATAAGAAAAGAATGAAAAGAAGAAGTTACAGAAGAGCAGAAGCCCATTGGCTCTGCCCCAAGACCCTTTCCCGAGGAGAAACAATGGCCCTTTCCAAGACAGAATTCATTTCGATTTTCGCAGGTCAGGAGCCTGATATTTGGAAGACACCAAACATGCAGAAATCCATTTCCTACTCTTTCTTTGCACAGAGGAATTAATTAATTACTCACCACACAACTAGGACACCAGGAAATGGAAACGTTGTATGTTTTTAATTACGTTCACATAAGGCAGAGATTGCAAACTGGGGCACGAGGGCTGTACTCAGCCCAGAGTTGGGTGTTATTTAGCTTACTCAGTATTTTACAATTGAATTAAATCCCTGCATTTCAATATTTGAATATTTCCTAGAATGCCATCTGGCTGGTCTTGAAAAAATAAAAAGAAAGAAAGAAATGACAGACCAAGCACCACTTTTTCAAGGCTGCCCCCTTTAGGTGAGACATATCTATTACAGGTCTTCCTCTAATCAACTCTTGCCCTGAAATCCTTGAGTTTCTGAGCTCTAATCTAGAATCTGCTTCCCCACACCATCTGTTGGTTCTGTAAACCCGCAGCAGAGAGCTGCCTGAGCTAGATAGTCTCATGAAATCCATTCTAGATGACGGACAAAACCCCAGTGCTCTGCCTGGAGAGTTGGCAATGCTCAGGAGCGGGGCAAAAAGCAGAACTGAATAAAGGAAAGGGAGCCATGGAAGAAGAGCGACGGCCTTTCATCTCTTGTTAGTCCCATGTAAGATACACTAACCTAATTTTTCTTTAGTTTACCCATTCTTAGGAAGGGTGGGAATTGGAGATGGGAATATCCTCTTGAAAAGTTGTGGTAAAATGTGAGCATTCGTGTGTGTGTGTGTGTGTGTGTGTGTGTGTGTGTGTGTGTGTAGGTAGGTAGTTCAGTAATATCAAGAACATTCAGGCAGTTTTTCACTCAACTCATCTTCATCTCCAGAACCTTTTCGTCATCCAAAACGGAAACTCTGTGCCACTAGAGAGCTCTCCGCTCCTTCTTCCTGCAGCCCTGGTGCCCCTATTCTGCTTCCTGTCTGTGACTTTGAATATTCTACTTGCATTATGTAAGTGAAGTCATGTAACATTAGTCTTTCATGGTGACCTTGTTTTGAGCAGTATACTATCTCCAAGGTTTGTATGCACCATAAGTCCCTTCCTCTTTACAGGCTAAATAGCATTCTTATTGGAATTCTAGGCCACATTTTATCTCATTATTCATTGATAGACTTGTGGCTGCCTCTACTTTTTGACTATTGTGAACAATGCTCCTGTGAGCTTGAGTGTGCAGATATCTGTTTGAGTGCCCACTTTCAATTCATTTGGATAAATCTCAAAAGTAGGACTTATGTATCTTGTGGTAAGTCTTTGCTTTGCAGGAACAGCAGGATCGTTTTCACACCCAAACTATCCTTTTATAGTCCTACCATCAGTATATAAGAGTTCTAACTTCTCAACACGCTTCGAATCCCTTTCTAATTTCTGCTGTTCTGAAATTATATAATGCCATCTTCACGGGAATACTGGGGGATCTCGCCATAGTGTTGATTTCCATTTCCTTCATGATAGCATCACCGGCTATGTTTCATGTACTGACTGCCTGTCTTTATTTCTTCCTTGGACAAATGTCCATTCAAGTCCTTTTCCCATTTTTAAATTGCAGGGATCATTGTATCTTATAAGTTGTGGGTATTAATTCCTAACCTGATATATGATTTACAAGTATTTTTGGTGATTACATCCTTTGATGCACACAAGCTTTTAATTCCTTGAAGTTCAGTTTATCCAGTTTTCATTTCTTCTCCAGTGCTCTGTGCCATGTCCAACTATTATCAGATCCAATGTCATGAAAATTTCCTCCGTGTATTTTGTTTGGAGACAGGGTCTCAAACTCATGATCTTCCTTCCTCAGGTTTTGAAGGCTAGAGTCCCAGTGAATGCTGACCATACCCAGCATCCCTGTCTTCTAGAAGCAGCTTTAGAACATTAGGTCTTACAGTCTGATAAGTGATCTATTTTTTAAGTTTTATTTATTTGTTTATTTACTTATTTATTTGAGGGAGAGAGAGAGAAAAGGCAGATAGAGAGAGAATGGGCACACCAGGGCCTCCAGCCACTGTAAATGACTTCCAGACACATATTACACCTTGTGCATCTGGCTTATGTGGTTACTGGGGAATCGAACCTGGGTCCTTTAGAAGTATCGACTCTTCTATCATTACCTAATGTTCTTCTTTATTTCTTATTACAGATTTTAACCCAAAACCCATTTGTATGATAGTATAGCTACTCCTGATTTTTTTGGTTACCATTTTCATGGAACTCTTTTCCCATTATTTCACTTTTAGTCAATTCATGTGTTCAGATATAAAAATGAGATACAGAGAATGGGTGTGCCAGGGCCTCCAGCTACTGCAATTGAACTCCAGACTCATGTTCCACTTTGTGCATCTGGCTTTACATGGGTACTAGGGAATCAAACCTGGGGCCTTTAGGCTTCTCGGGCAAGTGCCTTAATAGCTAAGCCACCTCTCCAGCCCTAAAAATGAATATCTTGTAGACAGCATAATAACAGGAATGTACCACCACTCTTAGATAGCTCTCATGTTGGAAGGACAGTTTTGCCAGGTAAAGAATTCACAGCTGGCCAAGTGTAGTGGCACACATCTTTAATTCCAGCACAGGTAGGAAATAGGAAGATGATTGTGAATTCCAGGCTAGCCTGAGACTACAGAGTGAGTTCTGGGTCAGTCTGGGCTAGAGTGAGGCATTATCTCGAAAAGAACAAAATAATAAAATAATAATAATAACAAAAGAGAATTCACAGCAGATACCTTCAGTACTTGAAATATGAAATTTATCACTCCACCACTTTTCCCCTAGGGATTCTGCTGAGAAATCCACTGACAGCTCTATTGAGCATCCCTTGTAGTGAAGAGTACGTTTTCACTTGCTGCTGCCATCATTCTCTCTTTGGCTTTTTTGTTGTTGTTGTTTGTTTTTTGTTTTTTTGTTTTTCAAGGTAGGGTTTCACTCTAGTTCAGGCTGGCCTGCAATTCACTATGTAATCTCAGGGTAGCCTTCAAACTCACAGCGATCTTCCTACCTCTGCCACCTGAGTGCTGGGATGAAAGGCATGCACCACAACACCTAGCTACCTTTGGCTTTTGACAGTTTTATATATTCATAATATATTTCAGTGTGAGACTGCCTGGATTTATTCGACTTGGTGTTTGTCAAGCATCCTGGATTTGTGGATCCATGACTTCCTTTAAATTTGGCATTCAAACTTTTTAGTCAATTCCTTTAACCAAAACATTAAAAAGAAACCTCCAGAGTGGAAGCGTTCCTGCACTGAGCGTTCATCTTTTCTGAACTTATCTATATACAAAGATGAGGCACTTCTTTGTCCTTGCATTTTAACGCTGTGCTCTTTGGACTCTAATTTGCTTTTAAATCTTGTAACCTCTCTTTTATGGGATACCTTTCAAGTCCTACACTCAGATTAATATGTGAAAGCAGAAACAAAACAATAACCCAGGATTTCAAATTAGAGAATGGAAGTTCAAGCCCATATTTTTCTTAGCTTAATTACTCCACCTCACTGTGAGTTACAATTTATTCATTGATGAAACTGGAACCCAACTCATTGAGGCTCAGAGTGAGACCCAAACAAAAGTGGACAAAAGTTTCACCTTTCAAGCATTTACTGTCATTAAAAATGTGGAAAAACCAGGCATCGTGTCACATACTTTTAATCCCAGCACTCGGGAAACAGATATAGGAGGATCACTTTGAGTTCAAGGCCAGTCTAAGACTACATAATGAACTTCAGATCAGCCTGGGCTAGAGCAAGAACCTACCTCAAAAAAAAAAAAAAAAAAAAAAAGGTAGAAAAATGGTCAGTGCTCCACTGGTGTTTCATTTGATCCCATTATGTAGCATAACATTTGCTCAAAGTGTGGATTTCCAGAGAATACTAGTCCTTAAATACTCACTTCATGTCAGTCTATGTCAAGGAGAGGAGAAAGGAGAGACAGCAGTCAACCTTCCTTGCAATGTCACAATTTAGAAGTTGCATCCTAACTGCTCCTGCTGGTAGGGATGGAGCCCTGTGTTCATCTGCTGGGTGACAATTCCTGGACATGCATAAGGAAATGTCCATCTTTCCCAGCTAGCGAGGACATCTGCAGACCAAAGACAGAATTCTGTCCAAGTCCATCTTGGTGAACCAGCGAGTTTATTGGGGTTATTTACAAGAACAAGGGTGACTCAAAGACAAGTTATATTACTGGAAAGTCCCATCTCCAGCATGGTGAATTGGTAGGTAGTTGCACCACTGAAGAGTCCCAATAGCTGGCTCACCTTCCGCCTCCTGTGTACTCTAGAAGTACCAAGACCACTTACAACTTGGGCAGGGAGTAACTGGCATGTCTGGCAAGAACCTCGAGGTCCTTTCCCTCCTTCCTCAATACCATGATCACAGACCTACACCTCAGCTGTATTGTCTACTTTGGTCATTAAATCTGCCAGCCAGGGTCATTTAAATGTTATCATAGTAACACTGCACCATGATGGTGTTGCTCATGTCACACGTAGAGTGAACAATTACCCTACACCACTCAGCTGTTCTAGAGATTGAGTGGCTGTCTATTCTCATGGGGATAATAAGAGGATGAATGTACGATTACTTTTTTTGGAGAAAGCAACCATTTTTTCCCTTATACTTTTGTGGCCAGATGTGTTGGTATTTTATTATTTTTTTGTAGCAAGCAATTCTCTAATTTTCTGTGCATACAAACGGAAGTGTCTTATGAAATTCCACACAATGTCAACACTAACTAACTATCTGGAGTCTGTTAGAACTCAGTCCCCAAAGAATGCTCCCTCCTTCATACGTCCTTTGTAAGCAGTAAGCCCTCAGGGTACTCCTAACTTCTGCCTGACTTAATTACATATCAGAGGGCTCTTACCCATGTCTCCTGATGTTCAATCATTTGCTAGAATGGCTGACAGAACTCAAGGAAACATTTGTGCTTCCTGGTTTACTATATAATAAAGTAAACCCATGATAAAGAATACAGGCAAATGACTACATAAAAAAGGTACACAGGTAAGGTTGAGAAGGGTCTCAAGAAACTTCTGCCCCTTGGGAGCTGGGTGTGACAGCCTTCATGGACCCAGACCTTGAGAGTTTTAATGGAGACTTGAGCACATAGGCAGGATTGAATATTAACTCCTTTCCAGCTCTTCTCCCCTCCACGGAGAGTGGGGGATGGAGCTGAATGCTTCTAATCCCAGCTTGGTCTTTCTGGTGACCAGCCCCTACACAGGAGTCCACCAAAGCTTTCATAAGAACAAAGGACCCCTATCATCCAGGAAATTCCAAGGGATTTAGGAGTTCTAAGTGAGGAACTGGGTCTAGTAACCTCAGCATTGTAGAGGTTGAGGCAAAAGAATCCTTGTGAGTTCAAGAAATCCTGCTCAAAAACAAACATACAAACAACAGCTCCTCCTGCTCCCTGCTCCCTGCTGCCCAAGATCAGAAACAAAAGCTGCTCCGGACACCCCTTTTGCTTAGGAAATTGTAATTAGCAGTTCTTTGTCAGGAACTGGGAACAAAGATGCATATATATGGTTTCATGTTGGTTGTCACATGAACATGTTTATATTAAGCTTTTCTGAGTCCAAACTATGAGTGAAATGATTTCTCACCAAACTGAAGCTATTGGATTCCCAATAGTAATGTGTGTATCTCCTGATTGAGAGTGCCTTTCCTCCAAATCTTCCTCCACCGTGCTGAATACCTTCCTTAGGAGGCTGGACCCAGCATTTCATGCACTCTGAAGTCCGCTTGCATTGGGAAGAGAACTCAGATCTAAGGATTGCTGCGTGCCCCTTACAGAGAGTCACTACACATCACTTAGTGCTCAATTTATGATATCTTTATAATAAATAATATACCTGCTCAGACTTGCAGGAGCCATGTCACCTGGCCTTGTTAGTAGGTCTGAGATGAGGCCTGAGACTCTGCATTTCTGAGTCATAATCTATATTTTATCAATATCTCCTCATTTAAATTACATAAGCACTGTCTTTAGTGTTGACTGGCACAACTGAACTCTCCAAGCTAGAGAGGAAATTTTAGGCTAGGGATTTCCAAAAGCTAACTTACCAGTTCTGGCAGTGTGTTTCCACACAGGGGCACTTGCATGTTTACAAAGCAACCCAGTGTGACCATGAAGACTACCTACAAGTGAGCTGAGGGTGTAGCTTAGTGCGAGAACAATTGCAATTAGGATAGGTGAGGCCCCAGGTTCCATCTCAGTTGGGATTTATTTATTCATTTATTTTTGACTCAGGGTTATACTCCAGCCTTGGCTGGCCTTGAACTCACAGCAATTTTCCAACCTCAGCCTCCATAGTGCTGGGATTAAAGGCATGAGTCACCATGCCTGGCTTCAGTTGGGAAATCTTGAGTCCTAGTTTGAATTTCAAAACTACAGACAGAATGTTTTCTGAAACCCTGGTGAAGAAACACAGAAAGAGAGACAGAGACTAATGAGAAGCCCAGTTCTAGAGTCTGTACCTTGTCCCGCCAGATCTGGACTAGCAGGCTAAGGCCTAATGCCTCTGAGCCTCCACTATCAAATAAAGATCTAACTTATTAACTTGAGATTATGGTAACTCTCTAACTGACAGTACTGTGGACTGCCAGTTGCACAAAGTAAGTCCGTTTCAAAAGTTTGTTAATACATCCTGCAAAAGTACAGCAAATGACTTGTTTCTGCCCCGCAACCATCAAGTGTCCAGATGACAATTACAGGGACTTCAGTGATGGGGTCAAAACTACATAACAACTAGGAACTTCTGTCACCTGACCATCAGCCATGTACATGTATTGAACATGTGTCTGCTCATTTATTACCTCCCATGACACAAGGGAAAATCGTATTATCATTCTTGTAGTGATATGAATGAAGATTAAGATGAATGCTATTCTGAAATCAGTATATTTACTGATCACTATTTCCCACTCCACTTTACCCACCTGATTCAGAGACAAAGATTACTTCATGTGTCATAACTGTCTTCCTGAAAACAACCATGTGAAATGCAACTTTGGGGATTTGTGAATTACACCTATGTGCCAAAAGCAAATGAGAATCTCTGTCTAGTCCTGATCAGAATATCTCCGAGAGGCATTGCTGTTCAGCTCCACGATTTCAAACTGTAGGGGGACCACCCTTCATCTTATCTCTGGTTTCTCAAGGGAATAAACTTTTAGTGGATAACGGCTTCTCAAGTTACAGTCAAGTTCAGCTATCAGAATAAGTTATGGGGGAAATGCATGGGAACCACAGATCATAAAGGCAGACTTCACTACTTCCCAAAGGAATTCCCATGCTCTCCTGAATTGCATGGAATCCCAGAACAGCATTTATCCAGAACTCAGCTAGGGATGGGCTTCACAGTTCTAAAGTTCTTGTGCTAGAGGTGACGTAGCCCATGGTAATTTCTCCTGTAATGGAGGTATGGCATGTGCCTCTGTGAGATCAAGAGACTCGCTCAGCTTTACAGTTTTTGGTGTTACAGATGTAGGAGCAGAAATCATGACCAATATAATGCTTGTCTTATGAATATAATTGGAACTGGTTCTTGGGAGTTAGGGTTATTGGGTAATAAAATTGCCATGTTCTGAGCTGGTTCCCACCTGGCCAGGAGCCCAAGTATGGCCTTGTGGAGATGGTCTAGAGGTTGCTTTTGGCTCAGTTGCTCTATTTTGTAAGGATTTTAAAAATTACATAGTTACGTATTCATTTATGGCTTTGGTACCACCGTGGGAGGCATGTACCAAATGACACAGTCACAAGATGGCCTTCTGGGGTGAAGGCGAAGAGAAGAAGAAGGGCTGACAAGACAAGTTAGCTATTTTATTTCTTTCTCATTTTAAAAGGGGGGACTAGACCTTAACATGATCATTCTCATTCAAAAAGGGGCAAAATAAAATACTAAGCTTTTATCTTATTGAAATTATTAATTTAATCTATGCTATTTGTGGCAATTTTTTTCTCCACTGAAATAGTGGGTTTGTTGCTTTGTTTTCTAGGTCTATAAGTAGAAAGCATTGGGTTTGTGGTTTTCCCTCTTTGTATAGTTCAATCCCAGGTAGACATATTTTGCGTTCTATTTTCCATTGTCCTGGGTTCCATCTGGCCCACATCCTCGTCCAAGAATTGACGGTTAAAAGACTAAGATCAGTACCAATAGTTGACCACTATTTTAATACATATTTCCCTACTCATAGAAATATTCATCGATGCTTCTATAACATTGAAAAGAGAGATTTACATTTTTAAATATCTTATTTTGAATTAGCTCGTAGAAGAAATAATACATTGACCAATTTTCCACTAGCCGTTGGTTATTTGACTACTAATTTGATTGTAGAATTGTTCTTATGGTGTAGATGTTGTTTAGAGTAAACTATGCATTCAAGAGGGTTTTAAATTGATGCTTTCAAATGGACTCATAGTTAAAATATACAGAAAGTATGTTACATAAGCATTAATTAGGTTCTGTAGCAATGTTTAAGATCCTTAGATTCTATATAAAAAAATAAGATAATGGTAGACATAGGATGACAGAATTTTTAGTTCTTCATCTGAAAAACTCAAGGGTTAAGATGACATAGAGAAAAATGCAATACCAAAAGGAAGTAGCAAGCAGTTGCTTTCTGTTTTCCCCTACAGAATTCACACGAGTAAAACAGGGAGTAAGTCAATGAAGAGATTGAAGCATTTCATGATATAACTAAGAAATAGCTCGAATATACAAGACAGCCATCCCTTCACATCTTTGTAAGAAGCAGACACTTTAAAAGGTGTTCACACATTCAACATTTCAGTATATCCAGAGCTATAATGTCCAAAGCAGGATCCCACAGCTAAAAATAGATTACAGCAGAAACTATTTTAGAGAATAAAGAACAACTTAGCTAAAATAAGCCATATCCTTAGACTTTGGAAATAGAATTTACTTTCCCTGACACGAATAGAGCACATTCTACTTATCCTTGAAAGGGGACAGGATAACGGGCGAGGCCAGCAACTATGCCCTTGACTTCTGAAAGGTCCAAGGTATCTAGGTAGATTCAAGATTACCAATGCCCTCTTTGGAAGGAACGCTTTCAAGTGGCTTCATATAGAACGACCCCCCCTCCCTCAGTGCCATGGGGCCAGCTGGGTGACTTGATCCTTCTCCCTTGGGTTCTGGAGATACCTCAGACTCCAAGACTGGGCCTCTGTCATAGGAAAGTGTTTCTTTTATGAGGTCACAGGAGAGAAATGACTGGGTTTGCCATGTTCACCCTTTCTTGCAACCCACAGTCCAGACATGCCATCATCCGCGCGTGGAGTCAGGAATGTCAGTGAAGAAGAGAACAATTTGACAACATGACAAGAAGCCCTGAGTGAGCAAGTTCTGCTCACGTTGGTGTGTCTCATGTTGGAGACCTGAAGTGGAGCCAAGCAGCAGTCCTTAAGCCTCTCTTAACCGAGCTGATAGGAAAACATGGCCTCCTGGTTATTGTAACTATGAGCTATTCTGGAAGCTGAACCATTTGCCCCTTTTGACCTTGAGCTAGAAACCGCTGCTTAGAATTTTTTAAAGGAAGCTCTATGGGGGAAATGCATCCAAAAACTTCTCAATAAGCCAGTCATGGAATGAATGAATCTGCCCAGGCACCTAGCTTCCCCTCCACAGAAGGAAAGAAGGTTTCCTTGTGTGTGTCGCTCCTTAGGAAACCCAGCTCCCAGAGACTGGGCAGACTGTGGCCAGCCCCAGCCAAGACACAGCCTCATCCCCGCCCTTAAACACAAACTCCCTGTTCAGCTGCAGCTTTTGCTCCTGACACTTCATTCTCCAAACTGCCACAGCTATTAGGATAAAATACCATTTTAACACATTTGAACCCATTGTTGGAGGAATAGTCTCAGACATACACTAAAGAAAATACTCCCCTGCCTCATGCTTCTGAGAATCCTTTCTCAAACAGTAAATCAGATGCATTTTCATGGCAAAAAAAGAAATCATCTGTTCAGGATTTAATAGCTTTGTTGAGATCTCTCCCCCCACCCACATAGGGAGTTTCTTGATGATGAAATTCCCAAGTTATTTTTCAGGTTTATCAGCAACGAAAAGACTACAGTACCTCGGCCAAATCTTGTGTCCTACTTGTTGTTGTAAATAAAGTTTTATTGAGACAAAGCCATGTGTTCATGACAAGTTGTATGGCTGCTTTTCTGCCACAGTGGCAGAACTGAGTAATTAGTCCAGAGACTGAGGTATTCACTATCTGGCCCCTTTTAGAAAACGGTTGCTGAAACTTGTTGTACAGCTTGAAAAGCAGCTCCCGAGTCTATCCATGTCCTCCTCTCCTTCTCATGCCAAGTTCAACACATGCTTCCTGGATTTTCAACAGCTGCTTTCTTATTCATCCTTCAGCTCAGTTCATGAGATTCTAAATATAGAGCCTCCTTGCCTTTCCCAAAATGATGGCTGGTATTCTGCCTCAGCCTTCAGGATTAAACTTCCTGCTGAATCTGTCATAAAGGAAGCAGTGTGTATAACCTGGGTTCCAGAGCCACACTCTATGCCTCCCCATTCAACATACAACATACAACATATTGCTGTGCATAAATCATGCACTGAAATGCCTTCTCCAGGTTGACACATCCTTTGTTTTTCATCTATAAATTTGATTTTCCATCTTGCTATGGGCTAGTGGCTTTACTGGGTGCTCTGTAGACTAATGACAATTTACCATTCAATGACACACAAGACTCTAAATGAAGCCCACTGTACACATGATAAACTGAGGCTCAGGAAGGTTTGGGGATGTGCTTAAATTTACAAATCATGCAAGCCACAGAGCCAGAATTTAAAGCTAGATTAGCTTTGTTCTCAACTGCCTAAGAAGACATTAACTTCTATTGTATCACCAGGGAGTAACAAAGAATGGTTTCTGCTATCTATTCTAGTGGAAATATTTTAAAACGTTTTACATAATTCTCTGCTCTCTGCATCAGGTCATACTGAATGCAAGTCAGCCTCTTCAGTGTAACTTGGCATCACAACTATTAACGCAAATTTTATCATGGTATAAAACTTTGAATTTATAATGTGATGCGTTAGCGGAGTAAAGATGGGCAGTGGCTCAGCTTCTATGAGCCTCGACTGCTTCATCTGCATAATGGGGTCAATAACACCATCATGCAGGATAAAGTACCCCGTAGGAAATATCAACTAGGTGGTGATTATTAGATTATGAGCTGATCCAGGATTCTCTTTCACCTGGGTTCCTGGAGACCATTTATATGAGCCCGCAGCATCACTACTAAGAAACTCAACTTTTAAAATATTTTATTTATTTATTTGCAAGCAGAGAGAGAGAGATAAAAGAGAGACTGCCAGAGAGAATGGACCCAGCAAGGCCTCCAGCCACTGCAAACAGACTCCAGATGTATGCAACAGTGTGTGCATCTGACTTTCCGTGGGTACTAGGAAATTGAACTTAAGTTATTAGGTTCTGCAGGCAAGTGCCTTAACCTCCGAGCTATCTCTTCTGCCCTAAGAAAATCATTTTTTAAAAAGATCTCATTTATTTATTTATTTATTTATTTATTTAAGACAGAGAGAGAGAAAGAGAGAGAGAGAGTGAGAATGGGCATGCCAGGGCCTCTAGCCACTGCAAACATGTGCCACCATGTGCATCTGGCTTATCTGGAACCTGGAGAAGTGAACCGGGGTCCTCAGGTTTCACAGGCATGCACCTTAACAGCTAAGCCATCTCTCCAGCCCAGAAAATCATTTTTACAGTGACACAGTGATATCTATACCCACGGCTTATCTTCTAGATGACATTGTGACTTGATAGAGGTGACTTCCTGTCCTCTAGATGTTTTCTGCATTGTCTGACATCTTTCTCTTGCAGCTGTTCATTGAGACTCAAAGCCTTGTCTATAGCTCTGACTGTCCTGTGGGCTACACTGGGAGAAAACAAGCAGTCCCTGCACCCACCCAGTCATTTTCCCAATGGACCAGTTAACTGTAACTTAAACCTGTGCATACACAGAGATAAAAATGTGTGTGTGTGTGTGTGTGTGTGTGTGCATGTATGTGCATGTATGTGCATGTGTGTGTAGCTAGAGGATAATCTTCAGTATCATTCTCAGAAACTTTCTTTTTTGTTGTTTGTTTGTTTTTGGAGGCAAAGTCTTGCTCTATCCAGGTTGACCTGAAATTCACTCTATAGTCTCAGGGTGACCTTGAACTCACAATGATCCTCCTACCTCAGCCTCCCAAGTGCTGGAATTAAAGGTATGTGCCACCATGCCCAACTTAGAAACTTTCTTTTTAAAAAATGTTTTATTTATTTATTTGAGAAAGAGAGAGAGAAAGAGGGAGGGAGAGACAGACAGAGAATGGACATGCCAGGGCCTCCAGCCACTGCAAACGAACTCTACACACATGCGCCACTTTGTGCATCTGGCTTGTGTGGGTCCTGGGGAATAGAACCTGGGTCCTTTGGTTTTGCAGGTAAGTATCTTAACCACTAAGCCATCTCTCCAGCCCAGACACTTTCTTTTCTTTCTTTTTTTATTACTTTCTTTTTTAAAAAATATTTTTTATTGACAACTTCTATACTTACAGAAATAAACCATGATATTTCCCTCCCCTCCCCCTTTACCCTTCAGAACTCCACTCTCCATCATATCACCTCCCTCTCTCCATTAGTGTCTCTTTTATTTTGATATCATCATCTTTTTCTCCTATTATGAGGGTCTTGTGAAGGTATTGCTAGGCACAGCGAGGTCATGGATATAGAGGCCAATTTCTGTCTGGACAGTTGCATTGTAAGGAGTGGTACCCTTCCTTTGGCTCTTACATTCTTTCTGCCACCTCTTCCGCAATGGACCCTGAAGAAACTTTCTTTTTGAGATAGAGTCTCACAGTGGCCTGGAGCTCACCAATTAGACTAGACTGGCTGGCTAGTAAGCCCCAGCTATTTTCCTATCTCTGCCTCTTCAGTGCTGAGATTACAGGCAGGTGTCACCACACCCAGCATTTTACATGGATACAGGGCTTGACCTTTGGTCTTCATGCTTGTGAGACAAGCACTTTACCAATTGAACCATCTCCCCAACCTGATAACTGTAATTTTAGTAATGCGTTTATACATCAGAAAATGTGGAGGTATCCACTTCTTTCCCTGCTGACATGATAGCAGAGAGGTTCAGAGACACTGTAGGGAGATGGTTCCTTAATGCCGTGATTCTGAATTGATCAGACCGAGTTCTTCAGAAAGGAATTGGAAGTGCTATCAGACATGGAAGCTACCAGAGCATTCCAAAAACCCTTCACGAGGAGAAGGACCCAATTTTTGCTTGATGCATAGAGTAGCCTGGTAAGTTTCGAGGCATCTGCATTCTAACCTGCGCCAAGGAAGCATCAATGGAAAGTTCTTCCCTCAGGGCAGAGCATGGAAATGCACAGTAGTGTTGTGTAGGTGGGTTGGCTCAGAGGGAATGGAGTATTACTTGAGGTCTTTTCACCTCTGAAATCCATAGATCTAAGACTTTGGAAAACTTACTTCTCTGAATTCCAATGGGCCATGAAAAACACCTGAGACTTATGATCCCCAATGCTCCTGGCCACACTTTCCAAGGCAGAGGCCTCTAATTGTTGCATGCATGCAGGTCACCTGGGTTCTGCTACAATATACGTCGGGGCTCAGTAGCTCTGGGACCTGCCGCCCAGGTGAATCAGTGTGGTGCTTTGAAACAGATGTCCCCATAAACTCATGTGTCCTGTATGTTTGGTCCCTAGCTAGTGGGAATATGGGAGGTGGAGCCTTTGTTTGAGAAGGTGTGTTGTTAGATGCAGACTTAGGGGTGTTATAGCCAAGATCCCCATTTGCCAAAGCTCAGCTCACTCTCCTGCTGCTATTTTCCCACCTGCCATGGTAGAAGTGATGCCAAGCCTCTGCTCATGCCATGCTTTCCCTGCCATCGTGAAACTTCTCCTTGAGACTATAAACCAAAACTAAAACTTTCCTCCAACCAGCTGCTTTTGGTCGGGTGTTTTGTTCCAAGAAGAATGTAAGTACTGTAGTCAGTGTTCCTGGACAGGGACATAGAGATGGTGTGTAGAGACTGAAAACTATGGTGGGCTAACATGCAATTCCCGCTACTCTCTACCTGGAAGTCAGGGGTCGGGACCAGCTTCTGCTCTGTCCAGCCTTTCCCTCAACTCCTCCACAGTTAAGCATTTTTCTAAGTCAAGTTACGACATAAATTCTCACCAACACAGGATACTCTTGGAGTGAAAGTTATCATGTTGGGCTCTAAATAGAAACTTAAAAAAAATATTTTAATTTATTTATTTGAGAGAGAGAGAGAGATACAGAAATAGGCAGGTAGAGAGAGAAAGAGAGAGAATGGGTGCGCCAGGGCCCCCAGCCACTGCAAACCAACTCCAGACGCATGTGCCCCATTGTGCATCTGGCTTACTTGAGTCCTGGGGAGCTGAACCTGGGTCCTTTGGCTTTGCAGGCAAGCTCCTCAATCGCTAAGCCATCTCCCCAGCCCAAAACCTTTTTTTTTTTTTTTTTTTTTTAATGGTAAGCCCTGTAGTGAGTTCTTTTCCCCTCTTTCCTATAAATTTTCTGGTATTACCTCTTCTTTTATTCCTAAAAGAGTATTTCCTATTTTCTTCTGTGGGTAAAGAAAGCAACTTAGATGATCTGTCCAAAGGGAAATAGACAAAAAAAAAAAAAAAAAAAAAAAACCAACCCCAAACCAACCAAACCAAACCAAAACAAAACAAAACAAAAACATTCAAGCAGTAAATAAACTATTTAGGATGTGATGTGTATTCATGAGTCACAGGGTAGGAAGAGGAACTGAGCTGCTCTGAGTTGGAAAGCCACAGCCTGAGAATCAATAATGCACCGTTTGCTGTTCTAATAATGGCAAACACCAAGGTGTACCAGAGTGGGCGTGAGGGCTTTCCTCCTTGCTATTTCTCATATGCTGTTTGAACATAGCGCTGAGTTCATTCAGAGGCGACAGGAAGATTTTCTGCTACTCTGTGAGGGCTCTACCTGCCATTCGAGGAGAGAAAAGTGCTGCGGTGGGGGGAGGGAGACGGGCTCATGTCCCGTGACGGGCAGGCTCCATGCATGCTGCTGGACAGAGACGAGACCGCTGACGTTCAGTTCCTTGGAGTGAGCTGTGTCTTTGTGTTCCGTTCACTCCTCACGAAAAGCCATGGGACTGGCAACACCGTCTGGCACCGAGAAGGAAGGGGGATTTGAAATGAGCTCCATGAGACAAAGCTGGGGTTTGAATTCATGCCTCTCTGACTCCAGAAGCTTAGCTAGTGTTTATCAAAGAATGGCTTTTGGGATGGGAGAGGCTTTGCCATCCTCCACACCGTTACCTGGCAGATGAGCAAACTAGGCCTAGAGCACTAAGAGGTCTGTGATGCACATGACATACACCAGAGAGCGGGGAGGAGAAACAGCACCTTTTCTTGTTGTTTTTGTTTGTTTGTTTCTTGCTTGTTATTTCACTGTTATTTTTGTTTACTTGTAGGGCTGGGGATCAAACCCAGGGTCTTGTACATGCTAAGCAAACACTTTACCACTGAGCTACATCCCTGGCCCTTGAGCTGCCCTGTTTTGACTTCTGGATCCATGCGCCTCTGTACCTATGCACACAGTGGTAGGAGAAGCCAGTGCTTGCCTTTGACCTCATTCTTAACCTATACAAGGGCTTATATATCCTAACCCCATGTGAGCATGTGTAAGACAGTGTGTGTGTGGCATGCGTGTGTGTGCAAGGGCGTTCTCGCATGTGAGTGTGAACATACCTGAGTTTGAACCTACCCAAGATTGCATGTGTGTTTTTGGTAGAAGAGAGGAATGGTCTCCATTGACTCTCAAAGCTGCTATTGAAGGTTATTACATTTGAAGTAGACATTGTCACCATCCACATTTTTCATATAATAAAATGTGTAGCATTTAAATTCCAATTCTACACCCGAGTTTGATGTAGGTTAGTGACGTATAACAGATCACTTTCAGGGGTCATTGGGGTATAATGCAAGGATCTTAAGACCCACAGGTGAGTACCACATTGCAGGGTGAAGATGTACCAGCTAAGAGGCTGCTGGATAATCCAACATTGCAGCCACCATGCTCGAATGGCAGAGATGTAGCAGGCCAAGGTTTTTCCCAAGCTCAGCTTCACTTCACCAGCAGTGCGTGTGCAGTTAGGTTTCTGTGATAAGGCCATACAGCAAAAGCCCTATCCTTTTCAGATATGTTGCCAAATGATCAGAATGACAGTTTGGGGCAGTTGTTCTGTTCATACTCAGAGAGTCAAGCACATCTCTGGCCATAAAGAACACCATTGGATTTATTATATTAAATCACACAAAATTTCCAGTAGTCATCTCTGTTCATTTAGTACAAAAATAATCATTCTGTCTTAGCCTTATCTCTTATTATTGAACTGTAAGAAAACAAGAACGAGCCATAATGGTCTGGAAAACCTCTGAGGGGAAATTAATTAGGAAACAGAAGTGTTTTCCCTGGTTTTCCAAAGCAGACCTTAGCGAACTTCCCCCTGTGATGATGTCCTCTCCCTCATTCTGCTCATACCAAGAACCGGGTCTGCCAGGTGAGACTCAGGATTAGTGCTCAGGGTTTTATATCAAACCACGGCTCCTGGCAGGCTCTCTAGACTTGTTTTCAGAACCCAGTATGCTTTCTGTTGCTGTTAACTTAATAATCTCAACTATTTTAGATCAACTTTGTACCCCTCAGCTCTGCTGTGCTGTGCAGCTGGAATTGAGAATGACCATGCCCTGTTATCTTGAACATATTGAATCTCCTGATTAATAGCCCCAACTCTAGGCAACCCACACCTCCTGCTTAGCAAAACCACCCCACCCCATCCCATCCCATCCCATCCCATCCCATCCCATCCCATCCCATCCCATCCCAAGGCCAAGCCTGGCATTAACCTGACTCCTTCTTCAGGGCAACTGTGTGTGTTTCCCAGCCCTCAGCAGTTCACTCTGATTTCCACCTGGGTCCATGGCTGGTGTTTAGTGTGGCCTGTTGAGAGTTGTCCCCTGTAGACAGATTTTTCAGTAGGTCAGGGAATTCATCATTTTCCCAAAATAGTGTCCGTACTTTTTGCATTTGTTTGTTTGTTTGTTTGTTTGGATGGATGGATGGATGGATGGATGGATGGATGGATGGATGAATGCCACCTCCCCATAGTCAGGATGGTGCTGAGCTCATCTCCAAGCTTCTCTGTTGTCCTTGGCCTTGTTACCAAGATTTCAAAGACACCTTCCTCCTTTATGATGACACTGTGTGTGTGTGTGTGTGTGTATGAGAGAGAGAGAGAGAGAAAGCAAGATCTCCTTCTGTTTATCACACTTGGACCGGCTCAGATTCCTCAGGAGAAGCTCGGTGGACTCCACACCCAAGGTTCTAAGGCTCCTCCAAGACTCTAGGTTGACCACGGCACCCTGTCATCAAGCCTCAGGAGTTGTGGAGCATTGGAAAGGTAGTTAGTAGAGTGAGAAACTGAATCTGTAGTGATTTACTTTTATTTAGGTCTAAATTTACATTTAAGAACTGATACTCCAGTTAGTCACTGGGGACTTCTGAGGGTGTTTTGAACAGGCTGGGTGAAGACCTTTGCCAGTTTCAATTTTATGCAATCTAGATCATGATTTCTGATGCAGCTTCATCATCTTCACTGAGGAATGCTGTCACTGTTTTCTTTAAAGCCAGTAAATTTCTGAGATTTGGTATGTAAAAAAAACATATATGGAGCATATCTTATTGATCATTTGGGAAATTGATTACATGTGGAAATGATGATAGTTTGGGTATAGAGACATATATAACTTATTATGAGTTAATTTTGCTTTTCTAACATGCACTGGAATACTAGTCCTGCCTCTGGGGTCTGGGTTGTATCTCTACTGGCTGATGCTATTTCCTGATGATCTAGACAACTTGAGAAGCAGCTTTGACTCCACATGGGGGCATCTTAGCCTGAAGCAGGTTTCCTGAGTGTATGTTTCATGTCTCTGTGTGTCTGGTGAGGATTTGTGTGACAACGAACTGGTGCGTGGACTTCAAGGCAGGTGACATTGTTGCTGTCAAGATTGTCCCTTTAGTTTCCGAGTTCCCAAGGATCAGGGTGCTGGAGGTTGCTCTACGATTTATGTAGGATCATGTTGTCTCAGCAAGCAGCTCTGTCAGATAGGTTCTATTAGTATTCCAACTTACAGAAGGGGCAGCTGAGGCTCAGAACTCCTAGGGACTTCTCATGTCTCAAAGCATAATTGGAATGAAAGTTTGTCCAGTCAAAGGCCTTTCTTCCCCCTGCTTCTGCTGGATGAAGGGTGGATGTCTTTAAGAGAAGGCACATGGATGGAGGACCTGTTTGATGCCTCCTGCAGTCGTGTGGTAAAGCCCAGATACCCAGGCCTATTTCCATGTGCTGTGGATTCAGAAATGGCACTGGTTTCAAATCCAGATCTACCATGTTCTACAAAATTGCTTAGCCTTTCCAATGTGTCATCTGGTAAAAAGAGCTAATAATGACACCAGCTCTGAGGGAGTGAGGAGAGGATCTGTGTGAGACCTGTCATGGCCCTGGCTTACAGCTTGCAGGATGGTTATTTATTAGAGTTACTTTCCATGAGGTCCAAAAACAAAACAAAACAAACAACAACAACAACAAAACCTTCACAGAACGTAGACTAGTTTTTGCAGTATCTCTGTTGCTAAATTCCTATTTACAGATATTAATGACCAGGAGTGATTTTAAGAAGAGTGTACATATCATTGCCTCAGCCCTCAGGTTCCAGGACTTCAATAGTTTAACTTGGCTTTTTCCTTTGACACTAAAATGCCCCAGCTACTCAAAACTTTACCCGGACCACCCGTAATCATCACCCCCACAAGAGAAGGGATGAGGAGAGAGGTGCACCAAAGGCAGATAAGCACAGGCAGAGGCTGAAAGCTCAGCAACACCCAACCTGGGTGCACCTCTGGGTGCAGAGATGTGTGGTAGAGCCCAGGCTAGTTCTTTCTTTGAGGTTTCAAAAAGTGATAGACTGTATTTTTAGAGTAGTCTCAGGTTTCCAAAAAACTGGTCAGGACGTACTGAGGGTTGGCACTTGCCCCCCTCCCATCCCTAGATTCTGCATTGCCTTTCCTTTAACATGGTGATGTGTGAGGTGCTGTTATGAGTGAGGAGCCTGTGGATGTTCTGTCATTAACTAAGACCCAAGTTGACATTGGGGATTGCTCTCTGTATTAAACATTCTATGGGTTTTGACAAATGCCAATGCCCTGTATCATATCTCATTCATATCCTACAAGAACCTCCTCTATCCTAAAACCCCTATTTTCCACCTAAGTACCTCTCTCTATTTGCCCCATATTACCCAGTCTGATCTCTGCATTGATCTTTAAGTTATTTATGTGTGTGTATCCGTATAGGCATGTATATGTGCCAAGGTATGTGTGTGAAGGTCAGCGGACAAACTTAAGTTGTTTCTTTCTTTTTCCTTCTTTTTTGTTTATTTATTTGTTTATTTATTAATATTATTATATTTATTTATTATTAAGTAGAACACTTTGTATGGACACAACATATGTTGGAACCATCATTTCCCTCCTCCTTGCCCCCATTCTGCTGAGGCCCTCTTCAGTGGGATTGCTGGGATTCACCATGGGCTTGTGGGTTATGACTTGTGACAGCAGCAGTCAGTCATTGTAAGGGGGTGGAAATGCCTCTGGATAGTCCCTCTCACTCTGCGGCTCTTATATTCGTTCCACCTCCTCGTCAGCAAAGTCCCCTGAGCCGTGGCAGGTGTGCTTTAAGTCTACTTTAGTGTTGAACTCTCAGCAGCTTCTGGATTTCTGCCTTGAAACATTTGGAGTATCCTCAGTGTCTGTCTCCTTCACCCTGGTTCAGGTTGTCAGGTTCTCCATGGAAGCAGCACTTTTGCTCATCTTGCCAATTCCTCTGTGGTTTCCCCGGGACCCTGGCTTATATGCGAAGACTGGTTCATCTGCCCTGTTCTAGCTGCTTTCTGCTCCTGGAGAGCACTCCCCCCAGTGTCTACCTGTCCACCTTCTTTTGAGACGGGATCTCTCTTGGCCGCCACTTTCCATGGCCATGGGCATTTTGGGGTTACAGGCTTCATATGGATGCTGGGGAGGATTTAACATGGGTTGGCAGGCTTGCATGCAGGAACCTTTAACCAATGAGCCATCTCTCCAGCCCAGCACTGGTCTTTTTACTATTTCTTGGGGTTTGTTTTTTCCTGACTGTCACATAGCTGGAAATCATACATCATGGAGCCCCGTCAGACTGACATTTCTTTAGCAATACCCATTTAAGGCTCTTCCATAATTTTTCATGGGAGGATTGCATTTTTTTTGAATCAAGTAACATTCCTATAAAAAGAATGTATTGAAGTTGGCTTATTCAGTCACTGTTCAGGACATCTTTGTTGCTCCCTTATTCTGATAAGTATAAAGCTGCTGTAAACATTCATGTGCAAGTATTTGTGTGGACGCTGATTTTAAATAATTTGGGAAAATTCCAAGGGACACTGTCCTTCGGTCTTAGGGCAGGAGTATGTCCAGTTTTATAAGGAAGTGTCATATTCTCTTTTAAGGCAACTGTTCTGGTTTGCAGCATTCTGAGGATGTAGGAATGATGGCTCTGGCCCTTGAGTGTTGGAAAACTACAAATGGGGTTCAGCAGCAGCCGTGATGAAGAAGCCGAGCTGGGGCAGCTGACAGGAAGGAAGACGGAGTTGTGTCTGTCTTCCTCCTGCCCCCAGTCTCCCGCTAGCACCCTCTTGGTGGAACCTAGCAAGGAGCACTTGGCTAAGCCCACTGTGGCCTGCAGTCCCAGAGCAGGCACCACACACGCCATAGGGCAGAGTTTAGAACTGCAGATTTGGAGCCAAGATTCTAGAAGTCTTTTGAAAGGGTTCATTCCGACTCCCTGATGGGAAATGTTCCAATCTATGGAGGTAGTGAAGTGAGCAGAGCTAGGTGGGGTTTTCAGCTGGACATGGTGTGTCCATGGGACAGTTTTTTCTCTACTGAAGGCAGAAAAGCAACAAAAAGTAGATGACTTGCTCTTCTGTCCTTCCACTCTGAGCTTCCTCCCTTGTATTGCCCTGGCTTCCGGGAAGCTGCTTCACACAGGCAGTATTGTAGTTCTTTATTCATCACAGCCCCACCCAATTCATACTGGAGTCCCATTTTGTAACGAAGATGGAAGGATCATCGAGGCCAACCTCAAAGGCTCAGAGGATGGTCTGCCTAAAAAGCAGACAGGCAAGAAAAAACCACCACCAGGTCTGAGCACAACTCAACAACAACAAAGAAGACCTCAGAGTTCCTATTCAAAATCATTCTCCCTCTTTACCTTCTTTCAATCATGCCCAAACAAGCTCACAGCCATCTTTGCTTAACCTTTAATCCATTTCAACAGGCAGCTCCCACACCTTCCTAATCAGCCGGAGTTCAGATGGCCTAAACTAACCGGGTTAAGTGCCTGGGTCAATTTGATGGTCTAGCACACCCTCTGGTGGCCAAATGGGTGTTGTCAAGGAATTAGACAACCAAGTGTCTGTCTTAAGGACTTTTTTTTTTTTTTTTTTTTTAAATTTTTTAATAAGACGAAAAGAAAAATAAAGTTGAAGCCAAAATATGACACACTGAAAAAAAAAACCACACAGAGTCTTCTTTGGGGTACAAATATATCTCTGGTTAACAAAAATATGCCAAAGGTCTTGCCACTCCATTTTTTAAAAAATAGATCATTCATATATTTTGGTAGTGTTCATTAATGCCTGTGTTGAGGCAATGCCTGTTTCAAACTATTTTGACATTTCTGGGTTTTTGTTTTCGATGCGAGTCAGAAGGAAGGCCAGTGCTGTCTCGTTGTGTTGTAAAGACAAAGCAAAGGATGTGGAGAGCTCTGGCTTGACAGAAAATGAGTGTTCCTCATAGTCAGCGTGGATATTATAGATAAATCCAAAGATTAAAATTCAGTGTTACATAAAGTAACCCATAGAGTTCAGATTAAACTAATACAGCGTAAAGAACAACAGGCGAGATGAGTTGGCATTCCCAGGTGATTCTCAATATAGAATTTTTAATGGCTCATTCTCTAAGTAAATCTCCAAGGGGCACTTTATTCTGTGGAATTTCCCCCCCTCAAGCATACTAGGCAAGTGTTCTACCACGGATATTTATTCCTACCGTCTGTCTGTCTGTCTGTCTGTCTATCTCTGTCTTTCTGCCTGCATGGGGTGTGTCTGGTGTGTAGATGTTCACACCTTCCTCTGTTGCTCTATGCAGTTCCTTAAGATGGACTCTCTCTCTGATTCCGGAGTTTGCTACTTTTCATGAGTCTAGTGAGTCTCTGATCTTTGGTGCCCACAAGACGAGAGGAACAGATGCCTGTGGACATGTCCAGCTGACCTCTTTTCTTCTTTAAAATTTATTTATCTTTAATTTGAGAGAGAGAGAGAGAGTGAATGGGTGCACCAGGGCCTCTCAGCCGCTGTGAGTGAAATCCAGACATGTGCGCCCCCTTGTGCACATATGAGACACTGCGCACCTGCGTCACTTTTGCGTCTGGCTAAATGTGGGACCTGGAGGTTCTAATGGGTATTCTTAAGCTTCTCAGGCAGGTGCCTTAACCACTAAGCAATCGCTCCAGCTCCCTTTTCTTTTTTAAAAAAGTCTTTTTATTGCACTATGGACCTATACATATTTAATGCATGTGTTTTTCAATGTTTCCTCCTCACATCATGCAATTTTAAGACACTCCAGATCTACCTTTCAGAGAACTGTAGGGATGACATAGTCACCATGTTGTCTACTAGGTCTCAGGCCTTATTTGTCTGGCTCCATTGAATCATTTAATTACCCTTTGATCAACATCTCTGAATTTCTCCGTCCCCAGTCCTTGGCAATCACTAGCATATTCTCCGCTTTTACAGTTTCACTATTTCAAAGTTCACATAAAGGTGAGACTGCCAGTCCTTGCTTTACTATGTTTGGCTTATGTCATTTAGCATGAAGTCCCCGGGTCTATTTATACTGTAAAAAATAGCATTTGTCCCTTCCTTTGTAAAGGCTAAATGACATTCCCCTGTGTATGAGCCACATCCTCTTCATCAGTTCATCCACGGATGGGATGTTGGCTCTTTGCATGTGTATAGATACTGCTGCCGTGAATATGGGGTGTATTGTTCTCTTCCATACCCAGGTGGGACATTGCCTTCTCTCTGCTGATGGATGTCTCAGGGGCCTGTCTTAACTGGGAGAGCAGAACAGATGTGGATATTTGGTCCCAGTTGAATACCAATGTTCCAGAGGTTGAGGGCTCCAAAACTCAGAATTCCAATCCCAAATTCAAACCCTAGTCCTAGATTTCAGCATTTGGGATACTATTAGCATCTTGGCCTCTGCTCTCTCAGCTGTCTAGTCAAGACAGTGGTGGCCTCATAGATGACCCAGCTCCTCAAGAGCAAGAAGCTGGCCTGATTGTAGTCACCTTCTGTCCTGAGTGGCATGAGGAATGAAACCAATTTGCTGAGATAAATACCACTGAGAAAGAGCAAAACTACTTCCAGAACATTCTGATCCTGGAGAATAGGTAAAACTGACTGAACCACACACATCTTCCTGGTCACCAGGCTTACCTTTTCTCTCTTTGTCGCCTGTGTCACAACCTGCAGACACTGAGGTAAGAAGCTGTGCCCAGAGCAAACAACTTCCCACCATTCACAAGCTGCCTTAGAAACTACTCCTACCTGCGTTTGGTAGATGTCTCTCTCTGATGTCCCCCTTCCAAGGCCATGGTTGTCTCCCGTCCCTCTCGCTGAGTGAATGTTAATACACTTAGCGTGGTTGGACCAGGAAGCTCCATCTGCGGTGTTTAAGAACTCCACAACAGATGTATCTAACACAGTAAACACTGGCAAACATTGCTTACTTTGCCACCCAGACTATTTTTTCACAAAATAGTGTCCTTTACTCAACACCTAACAGACCCTCAAACAAACCTTCCTGTCCGTAACTTGCCAGCTCTGTGACTCTGGGAAATCCACCTAACTTCTGCGTGGATCCGTTCCTTCCTTGTGAGGCAAGGATGGACATGTCCTTACCTTGAGTATTTCCCAAAAAGATGGAAAGAACAAAGGCATTCTCAGCTGTAGTTATTAAACCTCAACATTGCCCTTGTACAGTGAGTGTGTCTAATCCCTGGGCTGCAAAGGGGGAGCAGCCACCTCAGTGACCTTCATCCTTTGTAGCTGTCCTTAAACTTTTACTATGCAGAGACCCCTAAGGACCCCAGTCTACTCCCAGGTTAACTTCCAGCTGACTTGGGAACAAGAGACCACTGGAGTTTTCACATGACCCAGGAGTGAGCAACAGGAGAGGGGGGATCCCACTAAGGCTGAGAGAAAAGCCCTCTCAGCTCATGAGTCTGAATTTCCCCTGGGGAAGCAAAGGACACAGGGTACAGCTCTATGGCTTGGCCACCAAAGCCCTTGGCAGTCACATCTAGTTCTCCCAGGAAAGGGAGTGTGAGGAACCCCCACAGAGTGTGTCGCCATCCCTGAGCAGGAGGATGAGGGCTACGGAATAGCTGGGTTTGCTCTGTGACACGTGACAAGTGGTTTCAGGAGATGCTCTACTCTCCCCAGCACACCTGTCACCTTAGAATTCAGTTCCCTCCTTCTCTGTGCCAGAAAACACAGTTTATAGACAGCAAGTCTGGCTCCCTGAAGTCTTGGTTTGAGGTTCTGTGTTTCCAGTCTAGGAATCCATTTCCAAGTCACAAATTTAAAATTTCAGAAAAATTGGCAGAGCGGGGATGTCACCTGAGGGCAAACAGTGTATGCCTGAGATAATGAACTCATGGAGATGAAAGGTTTATTTTATTTTTTTAACTCACGGTATTGGAGATTAAAGTTCAAGACTTGAGTGGAGTGGGGCCCTTGCTTTGAGCCTCTGTGAAGGCAGAATGTCATGGTGAGGAGCATGTGGTAGAACAAATTCTTCACCTCATCCAGCAGGAGAATCCCCAAAAGATCCCATGTGAAATGACCTAAAACCTGCCAACCGGCCCCCACCTCCCCAAGGTTCCTCCACTTCTCAATAGCCACCCTGGGGACCAAGCTGTTATTACATGGGTCCTTGAAGGACATCCAACACACAAATGACAGCAGATAGTTTCAGTGTGACCAACATAATCCTGATGGTCTCTCTTAGGAGTGCACAGAGCAGCCCAGAGAGATCCTTTGCCACCAAAACCCATTCCCAAGCCTCTGAGCACAAGACAACCAGGCTGACAGCCATTTTCTGGGGAGTTACTAGAAGCTGTTAATGATTTTTAAGTAGGAAGAAACAAGACAGAAGAAGGAAAAAAAATAAAGGAAGTAAAGAAAGATAATGTAAGGAAAGAGAAGGGGATGAAGAGAGGAAAAAGGAGGAGAGAAAAGGGAGGAAAGCAAGAAGAGAGGGAGGAGTCAAGGAAAGGGAGAAGGAGAAAAAGAGAGGGGAAGGGAGGGATGGAGGGAAGGAAAAAAGGAGGAAAGGAATGAGAAAAAGACTAAGTTCTATAACGGGAGTGTCTGATTCTTGAGAAGGGCTGGCAGTTGTCACGGACATAAGCTTTGTTATAGAAAGTTTATTAGTAGAGATGAAACGCCTCCTCAAGGCTATGAAGTCCCAGGGCAATGATGCTGGATTAGCGGCAGCTCCAAGTGGCTTTCTCCAGCATTGTTCTCTAAGCCCAGGCGGCGGTTGAAATGGTTATTTGGTAATAATTCCCAAAGCCCTGAAACTGGTAACATTTGTCCAAGTAGGGGAGGAAAGGAGAAGACTTGACAGGGGACACATGCATTTTATACAGGATATAGCATAAGTGGAGGTTTCTAGCGTTTGTTTTTATTTTGGAAGCATGCTTGGGACCGCGAGGAGAGGGCTCAGCTTAGCTCTCTGGTCATTCAGAGCCAAGTGCACCTGAGAAAGGTTTGCACACATGCTGGGACTGGATGACTGATGGCTCCAAACAGCCCCCACATATCTGTTTCCATCACAGGGTTATGCTTCATATATTTTAGAAAGATCTCGGTTGAAAGGAGGTCTTACAGGCAATGAAAGGAAGCTAATTATACCTTGTGAAAAATGGACAAGAAACACCCAGGACTGGACTAAACACTATGAAATTGGTTATTCAACTGTGGCAAAATTCTGCGATGTGAAACACTCTCCATATGTTTCATAAAACAAAATGAGACTAGCAGATTAAAGGCTTTGACAGGGCTAATGAATTGAAAAGCGCTAAAGGCCACATCATTCCTTGATGGAGTGCACTCCAGAAATGTCACAAATAATTTATTTACCAAAATGACTGTTCTAATATTACTTCGGGTGAAATCAGAGCCATGCCCAGCATTTTCTGATTTGAGACCCTGTGTCCATAACTGGGGTCTGCATGAAGTGCCACTGTGTGTGGGATGCTCTGTTCAAGAGTGACATGGTGACCCCTGGGGCCCCTAGTTGATCCCCCACATTAGCCAGAAGTCTGCTTGGGAGTCACCCTCAGAACTTCCTTACCTGAATGGGGATTTAAGTCTAATCTCTACATTCTCTGGCTAGAAGAATCTTACATAAAATCCCTTTTATCTTAATTACAAAATTAAGTAGTCACTTTTGCAAAAAAAAAAAAAAAGGTGGGGGGGAGAAGGCCACCCAGACCGTTTTGTGTTTCATCTGAACTGGCAATTGAAACACTTTTTTATTTTTGTTTTATCCAAATACCTTTAAACACAGACATTGCTCTCTGGAGCCCCCACGTGGACACTGTTAGGTATGTTCACTGCATAATGCCCACTGGACTTAACCGAGAGTGCAGGTCTGAGTCTGAAGCTGTCACATAGGTGAGCATCATGGAAGGATAGAAAGAATTTTAATACTGATGTTAGGCTTAAAGTTCAGTCTTTAAGGAGTTAGTGTTAATGACTTGGGGTAAAAATGGGCTAAAATAGAGACAAGCTGGTATTTCAACCACATGCTAACATAAGATAGAATATGTTCAGTGGATTCCTTGACAGCCTTACAACCCAAAGTGGCTGTGTTCTGAGTGGCAAAAAGCTCAGATTTCTCATAGCATGCAACCATATGCCACGGATATCCTTTACCTGAACAGAGCCATCTTTTTACAGGTGAAGGTAAGTTCTGCACATCACTCATGCCATCCTGTACACTAGTGCTTTTCTGAAACACAGCAAGAGGCATCCACTTGTGTACTGCCAGACTTTTGGATGATAATTCAGATGTACTTTAAATCAAGTGTTGGCTAAGAACCAGGGAGTAAATATTATAGGTTGTAAATCAAAAGGAAATTCCAGAATACTATATAGATATTTATGTAACTATACAAAATGTAGCCAGTTAGAAGCATTGGAACCCTTCTGAGGCCATAGGGAAGAGGGCCAGCTGGACTTGACCCAGGGCTCCTGGATTCTAATCTCTGACCAGCCTGTGATTTACTGCACATTTTAAGCTTGTGGCTCAATTTTATTGAAAACACAGAAGCTCTTTTGTTTTCAAAATCTTTTGGGCAGAAATGAGGATTGTCCTTTTAAAATTCGGAGCTCAGTCTCCTGGGGGCACATACGTAAATGTGGGAGAGTCATGAAAATTTTGGTGACAGCAAAAGGTTTCTGGAATCTCAAGATCAAAAATTGATTCAAAATCAAACACAATGCATCTGAGGTGTTTGTGGCAGTACCGATTCGTTTCATATTGTGTGACTTCACCATAGCCTCGGTTCTAAACACACAAGACACACACTTTGCACTGTATGTTTTCATGCCACTCATGTCAGTGAAGGCTGCCTGAAATACCTCAGCTAATATGAGAACATTGCATGTTATAAATTGTAGTTTTCATTAAACAGACAAGGTTTTCTACTGTTGCAGAAACGTAGTGGTTTACTTATGGAAAAATCAAGACTATCAATATTCTTCTACTATAATTCCTCAGCATGTAAGTATTGAATTAGTATACCTCTGGGTTGTATTGTGTGGATATATGATGCTATTGTTTACTGAAATTACTTTTCTGAAAAGAGTCCTCAAAAAAAAATACAATGACCAATAGTCACCTAAAAATGCTTAACATCTATACCCATAGAGAAATGCAAATTAAAATTATTTACTTTGAGATTCCATTTCACTCTAATGAGAATGGCTATCATCAAAAAGTCACATTGAAAAAAAAGTCAAATTAAAACAAGTGCTGGTGAGGATATGGCAAAAGGGGAACTCTCACTCACTGATGGAGTGTAAACTGGCACAGCCATTATGGAAATCAGTTTGGGGATCCCTCAACAACATGAAAACAGATCTACCATTTGACCCAGCTATATTACCCCTTTACATATGCCCTAAAGATTATATTTCTTTCTACAGAGCTACTTGATTAGCCATGTTTGTCACTGCTCTACTCACAATAGCTAGGAAACAGAATCAATCCAGATGCTGATGAAAGGATAATGAAGACGTGGTACATTTATGCAATGGAATTCTACTCAACAGTAAGGAAAAATTAAATTATAAAATTTACAGTAAAATGGATGAACCTGAAAAAATTATACTAAGTGAGGTTACTCAGGCTCAGAAAGATAAACACTGCATGCTCTCTCTCATATGGAAATCCCAACATGGAATAATCTGACTTTTTGTTTATGGGTCATAGGAAGCACCAGTAGTACTGGTAAGGAAGCTAGAATGAGGATTGGAGAGAGGAGAAGCAGAGAGGGATCAGAGGAGAGAATAGCTGAAGGGAAAGTAGAAGGACAGAATGTAGGGGATGGAAGAGTCTGGGGAAGAGGGGTAAGGGAAGGAGAGGAGGGGGAGATACACAAAACTCATTATGGCATGAATCAGTACTGTAGACATCGAATTAACTATCCAATTAATAACAGAGTTATAAACTCTGAGAGAAAGAGAGAATACAGGCAAAAGCACCCATTAGGGGTGCACTTTACCCCAAAACCATAGGCTATTGCTGGTGATTCCCAGTGCTTGACTTGGATTTCTCCCCACAGAGAGCTCTTTGTCAGGGAGGTCCATGAAGCCACCAAAGCAATGTACAACATTGCAAAAGCTCTTGGTTACCCATCAGAACTCAATGGTAAGACCCTATTGCTGAGGACACACAGACAGTGGTCCCAGAACACTGAGAGCTCATACTGGAACTGTGATGGGAGCCAGCTCCCTGCTGGCTAGCTCTCATGGTGCTAGAATTTACTATGGAAGCTGCTGGTGGATAAAAGCCACCAGCAGTGTGAAGAAGAAGTGATGCTACAATCTACAAAATCAATAAGCCCAGCAAGTGGACCCATGTGTGAAGTGGCAGCATATAGGCTATGGGGGTGGTAAACTGCTCTTTGATCAGATATGAGACCCACTCAGTTGCAGGGAATTCATACTTGGTACTGAGACCCAAGTCAGAAGCCTATGGCTTGGAAAATAATAGACCCAGAGGGACATTCCCACTGTTCTTTGTCTAAAAGAAGAGTCATGCTCATCAAAAAGTCTTCTAAATGTCTATATCTATCCCCTTTGATCCATGCTACTCTCCCTCTTGGCTAGATTATCTGCTTTTATAGATTACAATGAATACAGGGGAGACCCAAGATCCCTTAGTATGACAAGAAAAGAAAGCTGACTGCCTATCACAAGATAATTTCTCTCATCATATCTGCCAGAGCCCAGGACACCTTACAGAAGATGTGGTGTGTTAAATATGACTGCTGCTATCATGGCTAACCTGAGAACCTCCTCCAGGAAGATGGCAGCAGACACTGAGGAGACTCAAACTTCAGCAAAGCAGAAAATCAGGATTCTGAGAGCTCAGCACTATAGGAGACGTATAACATGCCACCAAGGTTCAGGGAAAATTACAGAAGAGGGAGTGGAAAGAATGTAAGAGCCAAAGGATGGGAAGGAGTATTCTGAGGCATTGTCCCCAAGACTGACTGGTGCACTCATGAACTCACAGTGAACACCCAAAACCTTACTAATGAAGGTCTTGAGTGGAATGGGTGCAGGGCAGAGGGGACAAGAGTATAAGTCAGTGGGAATATGACCAAGTTGCTGTACATTCATATATTAAAGTTCTCAATAAAACATCAGTAAATACTACAAGTTGCTGTTTTGAATTTCTAACTTGAGTTTCATAAAAAGTAGTTCAATGAATTTTTGGCTTGGGATTAAGACAGAATTTCTGGTGATTTCTGAAATGCCCCAAGCATGCATTCATGTGAAGTGGTATTCTCAACATTAATGATTAAAAAATCAAAATATTGATCAACCCTGAAAACAAAGATGCTCTAGGTCCTGCAGTATCAAACAAGATTTAACTCTCTTATTATTTTTTATATATTGACAATTTTCATACATTTACATAATGTATTTTTATCATGACATCCAGCCATTACCTTCTTATGACTCCCCTCCTCCCTCCTTCTTCTAAACCCTTTCTTCTTCTTAACTAGTGCCTATTCTATTTTGATGCATCTCTTTATTTTGTGTTTGTGTGTGTGTGTGTATCCCACAGAATTTAATTAGTTGTTTGCATGGGAGTTATAAGCAGTTAATGGTGGCCGAGGTTGTAGGAGACATTTTGTGTAGTGGTATAGCCACCAGTAGGACCCACATGCTCAAGTAAATAATGCCCACACTTGCCTATGCAGGATTTAATTCTTTATGTAAAAATAAACAGGACTGGAGAGATTGCTTATTGGTTAAGGCACTTTGCTTGCGAAGCCCAAGGACCCATGTTCGACTCTCCAGATCCCATGTAAATGCAAGGTCACACGCTCTCACTAGGTGGTGCAAGCATCTGGAGTTCGATTGTGGTGGCTGAGGCCCTGGCAGGCCAATTCTCTTTCTGTCTCTCTCATTCTCTCAAAAAATAAAAAATAAAAATAATAATAATAAAGACTCACCCATTTTATTAATACGCAGTTTCTTCATAATTTAACAAGTGGTAGGATTATATGTATACCAAACAATTGTTTTAATATAAATTTCCTTATGACTTACTGCAAGCAAATGTTTGATTTGCATACCTATTTTTAGCTCTACATACCTGGGATCATGTAAAAATTTCTCAGGTAAAAAGAGACTATGAGTGGAAAAAGTTTAAGAATCTGTGATTGTTGCAGTCAGCTTCACATTGCTGAAATGAACCTCCAAAACAGACACAGTTTATAGAACGAACAGAATTTATTTGAACTTTACAGATCCAGGGGAAGCTCCACAATGGCGGAAAAACTGGTCCCTTTTCACAGGTCCACACAGGAAGAAATACCACCACCAGCACTCTAAGCAAGCATACTCCAGGAACCCCAGGCAGAGCTCAAATACTCTGCATACCTTAGGCTGGAATTCAGATCAGCCCCTCAAACACACCTTAAGGCTGGACCCTGGGAGCCCCCCACAGTGACACCTCCTCTAGCCTGACAGCTGGACATCTAAGTTACAAGCTTTAATAAATTCTGGAAGGTATTGGGGGACATCCATTCAAACTACACGGTGATATAGCAATTTTATTTCTTGATGCCTCAGAAGAGTTGAAACCAGTGTGTGGAGGAGACTTCTGAACTTGCATGTTCATTACAGTGTCACTCAAAAAGGCTGATATGGAAACAGCTAAAGTATTCACACATGGAAGATGGACTTTTAAAAAATATGTTTATTATGTAATTTGAGAGAAGGAGAGAGAAAACACCACAGGCACTACAGGGCTTCTTGTCACTGCAAATGAACTTGTGACACATGCACCACTTTGTGCCTCTCGCTTTACGTGGGTACTGGGAGAATCAACCTGGGCCAGCAGACTTTGGAAGCATGCATCTTTACCCACTGGGCAATCTTCCCAGCCCTTGGCAGAATGGATTTTTAAAATTTGGTATGGAAGGACAACAGAATATTATGTAATCCCCCAAATAAGAAATCCTGACATTTTTGACAATATGGATAAACCTAGAGGACATTCTTCACAAGAGAAATAAGGCAGGCACAGAGAGATGAATGCAATAGCCCAGATTCAAACTGTGGGAATGTGAGAAGTGTGTGGGTCTCAGAGAAAGCAGGTTTGACCTAAGCTAATAAATTCAACCGCTATTGCAGTCAGGTTCACATTGCTGGCAGAAATCACCCAACCAAGAGCAGCTTGTGGGGGGAAAAAAGGTTTATTTTGGCTTACAGACTCCAGGGGAAGCTCCATGACGGCAGGGGAAATGATGGCATGAGCAGAGGTTGGATATCACCTCCTGGTCAATATCAGGGGGACAACAGGAACAGGAGAGTGTGCCAAACACTGGCAAGGGGAAACTGGCTATAACACCCATAAGCCTGCCCCAAACAATACACTGCCTCCAGAAAGCATTAAATCCCAAATCTCCATCAGCTGGGAACCTAGCATTCAGAACACCTAAGTTTATGGGGGACACCTGAATCAAACCACCACACATGCTAAAGGCTATTTCACATTGGATTGGAGACATGGTGCATGAGGAGGAAGAGCTGGGGAGAGGTGAGCTTCCACCCAGCACTTCCTCCCAGCAGCTTCATTCTTCCTGCCTCTCACACTGTGGACCTGAGCACTCCCTCTGGGCTCCACAGGTTTCCTGACCCTGATTCTGTTCATTCTACACACTAAGGTCACACCAACTCCTTCTAACACTCCCGTTCAAGATTCAGAACTCTAAAACATTTAAGTGTACATCTTACCAATGCCTCCTAGCTTTCAAAGTTTAATCATCCGAAGAAATCCTCCCTCTCTTGCCACTTTACATAAGTTACGATTTCTGTAGGTTAATGAGGATGGCAGAGGAAAGCCTGGCATGTGTGGAGGCTGGACATCACTTCTGCCACAGCAGGTGGAAAACAGAAGGCAGGGGAGCTCTGGCAAGAGGGAGCAGGCTATAACACCCCTAAGCCTGACTCCTACAACATACGTTCCCCAGCGAGACTCCACCTGTCAAGTTGCCACCAGTTGGGGACCAGGTATTCTAAACTCATGAGTTTATGGGGGACATCTGATTCCAATCACCACACCCATCTTACTAAAGTTTCCACAGCCTCTCAAGGCAGCATCACCATGGTGGAACCAAGTGTCCCAACAGATGAGCCTGTGGGAGACATTTCAGAGCCAAAGCATAATGCAAGCCTTCTCATCTATCCTCTCAGCATCTCCTTTCCCAGATTGTCCATGCTTCCAGGCCTGGTTAAACGCTTGGCGGCTGTGAATTTGGATACTTGCCCCTGTCATATTTTTTTTATTGCACTGCCTAGCAATACCATATTGTAAGTTGTCATAAGGGTTACTTCTGTTCCTTACGTGCTGCACATAGACTTATTGTGATACAAAATTGAGAGCTCTGTCACAACATTGTATTGGTTGGGAATAATATGGGCAGGATGTCATCCAGGCTGGTGTTGAGCTCATGATTTACTTGCCTCGGCCTCCTAAGTGTTAGGATTATAGATATAAGCCACTATTCCTGAGCCAAGAGCTCAGTGTGTTTTATACACATGTTTGTATGAATCGTATCTAGGATACTGGACATGAAATCTAAGTCCCAGTTCTACCACTTGATAGCTGTGCCATTCTGAGAAAGTTCCCATACCTTTCTGGGCTTTAGATTTCCCTTCTGTAAAAATAGAATTATTCCCTTGATCCTCAAGTGACTGATCTTTATAAGACTGTTAATACTCAAAGGTAGATGCCCTTAACAAATAAGAATTAGGCACTCTAGTCCCAGTACACCAAAAACTGTGTGCTACTGAGCAGGGGCGTAATAAGTGGTTGGTAAATTAAATCCAAATTAAACTTGTATAACAGAAAGGTACTTGTAGGAATCTAGACAAAGAAGGATCTAGAAACTCAAGAATGCCTCTCTCTTCCAACCCTTCACCTCTGCTCTGTGTTATTGACTTTGTTGGGTGGGTGTTTCATGCTGTTAGGAGATGCAGGCCACTAGTCTGAGTCTTGACTTTCTGATAATGTGCTAACCCTGGGGAAACGAATCAACCACCTTCCAACCATGACTTTCACTTGCAGGATAACAGGGACTCTGTTATCAGCAGAAGGGTTGGAGGTTAGGCAACACCACACTGGATGCCTGTGTCTGAACTCACAAAAGGTAAATGCCATGGATACGCTTCTCTATGTCTATTATCACAATACAATATATAGAAATAGTGCTGCTCATTTTAGTAAGGATGAGCTCATTTCCTGGTGAGCAGGTGCTACAAAATGGCAGGGGTGTGAGCAGGAGCCCTATAATGAGTAAAATAGGACAATTGTGGAAAATACCATTCAGTGCTATGTGAACACAAACCCAAAGAATGTCAGAGCTTCAAAGTTTGACATGCATGTAATTCCAGCACTTGGCAGCCTAAGACAAGTGAATTACCATGAATTTGTGGCCTGTATAAGATACATAGTGAGTTTCAGGATAGCCTGTCCCACCCCCCCCCTCCCCGAGAGAGAGAGAGAGAGAGAGAATTGGAAGGTGTTACCTTGGAAAGGAAGACACATTCCAAACAAAATGCTAGAAAGACCAAAATGGCATACTTGGATTTTTAATGATATACCTTTTTAAGCAAAATACAGAAAGGTGGACTTTTAGAAGAAGAACAAGAGAGGAGAAAAATAGAAGCCATACTAACCACTAGACCACCAGAGAAGGGAGGGGAGGGACAAGTGAGAGTGTATGGGTGGTGACCACTGAGAATTTCCTTGATATGAGCAAAAATATTTTTGTTATGTTTAGTTTTGTTTAGCATATCTGTCAAATATGCTTTAAATTTATATGGACAAAATTGAAAATGGGGCTAGAGAGATGGCTCAGTGGTTCAGGCACTTTCCTGCAAAGCCTAACAACCCTGGTTTGATTCCCCAGTACCCATGTACAGCTAGATGCACAAAGAGGTGCATACATCTGGAGTTTGTTTGCCATGGCTGTAGGCCCTGGTGCACCCATTTCCTGCCCCCTCTGTCTCTCCCCCCACTCTCTGCTTGCAAATAAATAAAAATTCTAAAATATTGAAACTGATATTGATTTGAACTGTGAGCTATTCCAACTCTACTTATTAGGGTGTCTAGCACTACTGTTCCAATCCTAATTGGTCCTAGGAGGATGAAATTAGGCTAATGGGGTGTGGGAAAATTGGACCTTGATTTCACTCCTTCCTCCCCTCTCTTTGATTCCTGGCCTCCAGGAGGTGAGGATTTTGCTTCTTCATATGCTCTCCACCATGAATTTCTGTCTTGCTGGTGACCCAGAAGCAATCCATCCATCTGACTGTGGGCTGAAATTCTGAGCCAACACAAACTTTGCCTTTTTATTTATTTATTTATTTATTTAATATATTTTATTTATTTATTTGAGAAAGAAAGAGGGAGAGAGAGAGAGAGAGCATGAATGAGTGTTACAAGGCCTCCAGCCACTGCAAACAAAGTCCAGACGCATGCACCCCCTTGTGCATCTGGCTTATGTGGGTCCTGGAGAATTGAAACGGGGTCCTTTGGCTTTGCAGTCAAATGCCTTAACAGCTAAGCCATCTCTCCAGCCCAAACTTTGCCTTTTTAAAAGGTGAACATCTCATGAATTTGTTAGAGCCCTGCAAGGCTTACCAACATGCCTGTGATAGGACTTTTAGTAGTTTCCCCTCCTGTGCTCAGGAGGATGAGCTCAGGTGGCCATGCCGTTTTATTCCTCCCTCTAAGTGCACACTTCTTTTGATGGGCTCCTTGACAGGAGTACTTCCCAATCCCCACCCCAAAGGGTTGATCTGAATCTTCACTATAAATGATGGATAATTAATCACTCATTCTTTCAACAATAACAGTAAGATTCTTAGCCATGACTTCTGCAATACAATTGAACCATATTTAAAGGGATGATGGGAACAAGGTTATTCCCAGGAAATCCATGGTTCTGTGAGTATGCTGGCCAACTGAGTGATAATTTTAGGATTACTACATGGGAAATAACTATTCTTTTTTTTTTTTTAAAGAATGGAGACTTTTCAAAATATTTTATTTTATTTATTTATTTGAAAGAGAAAGAGGCAAGGAGAAAGAGAGAGAGAGAGAGAGAGAATGGGCGTGCTAGGTCATCTGACCACTGCAAATGAATGCCAGACACATATGCTACCTTGTATATCTGGTTTATGTGGGTTTTAGGGAATTGAACCTGGGTCCTTTGGCTTTGTAGACAAGCTCCTTAATCACTAAGTCATATCTCCAGCCTGAGATAACTAGTCTTAATTATGAATCCCATCTGTAATCCTGCTTTCACCTTTAATTAAGCATACCAGCAGACTCCTAACTTCTTAGATAGAATAGTCATTTCTTTTCCCTTGGGTGCCAGAATTTTGTGGGGTGTGTAATCTACTTAGTCCTTCCGTCCAGCCCTGTCTGGTGATTGAGTCCTTCAAACACATCTATATTATCTTTATTCATGTGGGCCTAAGTGCCAGGGTAAATATGTGTAGCTGGTGTTTTAGGTCTGTGAGCTGGACAAATATGATGAAAGGCAAAAACCAGGCACCACATGAGGAAACCTATCACCATTTTAAAAATATTTATTTATTTATTTTTATTGAGAACTTTGATATATGAACACATTGCAAGTTGGCCATATTCCCATTGGTTATACTCTTATTGGCCCATTCTCTCACATTCATTCTGCTGAAGGCCCTCCTCAAATGGGCTTACCAGTAATCACTGTGGGGTCCTGAATGCACCAGTCACTCTCTGTGGGGGACGATGCCTCAGATTAAACCTTCCTACCCTATAGCTCTTACATTCTTTCTGTCCACTCTTCTGCAATATTCCCTGGACCTTGCAAAGTCTCCTTTAGTGTTGCGCTCTCCGCACTCTCTGCTTTTCTGCTTTGATGAGTTTTGAGTCTCCTCAGTGTCTTCTTGGAGGAGGTTCTCAGGCTAGCCATGAGAGTGGTACTCTTATGTAATTTCCCCCTTCCTCTGTAATGTTTCCTGGGCTCTGGCAGATGTGCTAGAGATGTCTTATACTAGCAGTCAATGTTCTTTTCTTGCCGTCGTTATCTCTTGGGTCTCTCTGGAGTTCATTGCTATCTATAAAAAGAAGATTCTCTAGACAAGAGTGAGAGCAGTATGGACCAAAGGGGATAAACATAGACATTTAGATGTTTTGCCAGGCACAACCTCTCATTTTAGCCAAAGAACAATGGAATCTTCCCTCTAGAGTCTATGATGTTCTAAGCCATAGGCTTTTTACTTGATTCTCAGCAGCAGGCATGAATTCCTTCCCACTAAGTGGGCCTCATATTCAATCGACAGCAGCTGATTACCCACCCCACCATACCCTACGTGTCACTATTGCCCATGTGGGTACATCTTGCCTGCCTGACTGGTTGGTTTTGTAGCTTGCTAGATCCACTGCTTGTTCAAGCTGTTGGTGATCTTTATCCTACAGAAGCTCACATACCACTTTCCGTCAGTATGAGAGCTAGCCATCTCAGTTCTAGCATGATCTCTCAATGCCCCGAGACCATAGCATGTAGTGTCTTCAGCAATAGAGTCTTACCATGTAGTTCTGGCTGGTAGCCAAGTGATTTGGCATTGATTAGGGAGCCTCATGGAGGGTATCTCCCACTGTGGAGGGTAACCTAGTTCTGGCACTGGAATACCAGCAACAGCCTATGACTTTAGGTTAAAGCCTTCTCCACCCCTGCAGGGTGCTTTATCCCAAGCTATCCTTCTCTCCATCGCTATTCTTAAGGATTCCTTTACTAACCATAGGATCTGCTGAAGGGAATCACTATGATGAGGTCTCATCAACCCCTGGCCCATCAAATATCAAGACAGGGAAAGCATTAATACCTCCACTTTTGTTTTTGGAGGTAAGCCCAATAGACTGGCCTTTTAAGTTTATTTTTATTTTTTTCAATTTTAATCTTTATTTTAATATTTAATATTTAATTTAAAAATTTAATATTTAATCTTTATTTAAAATAAATTCTCAGAGATCACAGAAGGAACTTGTGATTGTAGAACAGACAAACTTTGGCCTGCTTTTAAAATGTGAGACAGCAAGAGTAAGAGACAGACAGACAGAGACGATTGGCATGCTAAGGCCTCCAGCCACCGCAATCTAATTCCAGATGCAATGTGCCCCCTTGTGCATATGTGTGACCTTTCATGCTTGCATCACTGTGCATCTGGCTTATGTGGTACCTGGAGGGTTGATCATGAGTCCTTAGGCTTTATAGGCAAGCACCTTAACTGCTAAGCCATCTATCAAGCCCCAGAATCTCCACCTTTTAATGCAGGTGGCAGATAGCTCCTCTTAGTGTGAAGACACATTCAATTCCCAGTTGGTTAACAAAGCAGAACCATGTTTTCTAACCTCCCCCAAAGGCCTTAAACACACAAGCCTTTCTTCTTCTTTTTTTTTTTTTTAATTGGTTTTTCGAGGTAGGGTCTCACTCTGGTCCAGGCTGACCTGGAATTAACTATGTAGTCTCAGGGTGGCCTCGAACTCATGGCGATCCTCCTACCTCTGCCTCCCGAGTGCTGGGATTAAAGGCGTGCGCCACCACACCCGGCTTTTTCCTTTCTTCTTTTTGAGTCATTCCTGTGATCCACACTCCACTTGTAGGAGATCTGTGACCTTGCAGCCGCCTGTGACACAAACATGCAGCAAATTCACAGCTGCTTTGGTCCTGGCAACACTGAGGTCCCCTTCAGCAGAGGAGCACGGCAGGCCACAGCATCCTATCTTTTCCTCCTTCTCCTTCCCCTCCTGCTCCTCTTCCTCCTCTTCCTCCACCTCCTTCTTCTTCATGGTAGTGCTGGGTCCAGTGCATGCTAGGCAGGTATTCTACACTTCCACCCCTGAGCTACCTCAACCAGCCCTTATGTGCTCTTTTCTTCCATTCTGAAGATATTGGTCTGTTAGTAACTCTAACATTTAACGTGGAACTACAATATAAAAAGTATTTGATCCACATACAAAAGCAGGAAGGATTTTTTTCTCCAATTAAAATAGGAAAAGCAAAATAAATTCAAATATGGTCATACATAAAGAGAACTTTTGATATCTTTTATTACTACTTACTGCATTTCAAAGGGTATTCAAATGTAAAACAGCCTTCACAATTATTTAAAGCACAAGAATGAATGAATACTTTCCTAGCAAAGGCAAGTGTTCTAGCATGACAATCCAGGAATGCAGATAAGTGTTTCCTGCACATTCTGCCCATGCTGTGAGGCCCTGGGCTTGATCACAAGTATAAGGGAGCCACTTAGGTCACCCCTGAATCGCTTGGTTGAAAGTATTATTTTTGTTATTCAAAAAGACATTGTGAAACTAAAGCAAAAATGGCCGTGATAATGAAAGTCTTCACTCAAACCACAGCTTGCCAATTCTCCACTTACATTTAGATAGATTTGCATAATTGTCAAAGCAATCATCTGGAAGTGCTGGGCGGGGTTCGTTTTGCTCACTCCTTTTTCACCTAGGTCCTTTGGTGGATTTTAGCTTTCTGAACAACTGCATCCCCATGCTTCCCCAAATCTTAAAGGATGAAGTTCTTTGCCACACACTTTTTTTTTCCCCTGTTACTTTCAACAGTTTGGAGATTGCTTTAAGGTTAAATTAAAAAAAAAAAAAAAACCTCTAAGCCTTGCCATTGATATTTTGTTTTCCCTTGGGGGCAAAATGCAGTAGGTTTGGCTCAGTCCTGACAAGGTAATGAAAGTCATTCTAATTTTTATTTAAGAAAAAGCAATTTTCATAAATGGTGTATCGCTAATGGCTCGTGATCGTCTAAAGCCCCACAGCAAATTACTCTTAATCCAGTTGGCTGAGCTGCCTTACCTGGGGGAAATAATACCCACCCTTCCTCGGGCTGGCACACTGTTCACAGGGACTGCTTCAATATATATTAATCCCACCATTTATCTTTGTCAACTGAGAACAAAAATAATTTGTAGAAGAGTAAACAGAAGCACATCGAAGAAGGGAGCTCGGCATTATTAAACAGCGGAAAGCAGGTGCTCGCAGAGCCAAGCTTATTTTTATTGCAAAACTTGAGTAATTCTCTTTCTGCATCTGTGCATAGTAAATATGAGTGAGGGAAAAGCTCATAATTTAAAGGAAACTGAAATCACTTCAGCAGAGGAATGAGGGCAGGTATCGGCACAGCAGCTTGCTATTTAAGAATCTGAAAATGGAGAGATTAACGGCCTCCAAAGGGCAGAAGGGAAAAATGCAAGAGACGAGAGTCAGAGGACATGCTCACTGTCTATCTCACATGTGAGATAATTAGATGTATATCTGATGGTCAGGGCTGGTCTGGGTCTGGCTGCACCAGCTGCCTTGCCTACAAGCTTTCTGGTGATTTGAACTATAACATAACTATAACTATAACTCTAATGAGCATGTCAGAGGGTCTTTTGGAACTATGGAAAGGCCAGAGAGACAATTTATGGGAAGGAACAATACCACCACTCAAGATGGAGGCCAGAAAGTTGTGAGCTTGAGGCCACAAAAAAGAGAACCAAATAAAACCAAATCAAATGAAACCAAACAAAGGAGGGAAGGTAATATTTGGGCCCTCAGTGTCAGATATTTGAGTTCATGATCATGTGGTTATCTTGCTTTGGAACTGGTGAGGCAAAACATCCTGGTGGGAGTACATGGTGGAAAAAGCCTATTTACATCGTCATGGTGATGAGAGAAAGAGAGAGAGAGAGAGAGAGAGAGAGAGAGAGAGAGAGAGAGATCAGAGTTATAGTTACAGGGCATACTCTCAAAGACGTAAATCCCCCCCACAAGGCCCCACCTCCATAGTTTCACAATCTAACAGCATCACAGGCTGAGGACCAGGCCTTTAGCATATGAGCCTTTGGGAGACATTTAAGATGGAAAGAATAACACTCAGTATTAAATGTAGTAGCAACAACACAAACGCTGCTACCACTACTACCATTACTAACAATGACTGTTCTTGAGAGCCATGGGCCCAAGCCGGCGTTGCCTTGGTGAACTGTCCTCACAGCTCTGTGCAAGTGAGGGGAAGAAGGACTTAAGAAGCCACACGAGGACCAGGGAGTTCAGTGACTCCCCCTCCAGTAAACAGTGAGGGACAGGCCTTATGAATACATGCTACGTGTAATGTGCCGTGTATGTATAACTTTGGGGCAGTTATGCTTTTTATTCCCAATTTATAGATAAGGAAACACAATCAGAAAGGTTTGGAAATACCTCTCAGTTCACCAAACAATTTAAGTAGCTGAACCAAAATCCTAAAACCTAGGCAGGTTTCCCCAAGATCCAACTATTCCACTAACTTGCTTCTGAGTCAGCTGTGGCGTTCAGTCTGAAATCTATGTCCTTTCCATTACTGTGCAGTGTCTCATTCAGAAAAACAGCAGATGTCACAGCCCCCACAGAACCCAGCTCAGTGCTATGTCACAGGTATTAGGGAGCTGATACTTTTCTCCTCACCATCCCTTCCCAGGTTTTGCTTGAATTATTGTTTGAGCCTAATCTTGTCAGTGGTCTCTCCTGGAAGTAACCCCAGCCAACAGCAAGTCTCCACTCAAAGATGATGAAAAATTATCAACAAATGAAGAATGTGCTCCTTTCCCAGAAAGCCTCTGGTTGAGAGTGAAACACATGGTCAATAATCCTTTTTAGCAGAAATAATACACCTGACCTGCAATGAATATGAGTGGGGGACACTGAGCATCAATCTAAATGTTGTGCATGTGGGGTGGATGAGTGTCTTGTTTGTTTTTTTTTCTTGTTTTTTTTCGAGGTAGGGTTTCACGCTAGCCCAGGCTAACCTGGAATTCACTATGTAATCTCAGGGTGGCCTCGAATTTATGACAATCCTCTTATCTCTGCCTCCCAAGTGCTGGGATTAAAGGCATGTGCCACCATACCCAGCGGATCTTGTTTTAAGTTAAACAAAACTTAACTGGAGAGTATAAAAGTTTCCCCCTATGAATTTCTGGCTTTAGAATTGTGTTGTGTGATAGGAACTTTGACATACTGCTCTCTTGGTCATTAATTTATTCATTCAGTTAGTTATAAAGTTTATTGAGGACTAAGCACTGGGGGAAAGCAAATGAAATCAAATCAGATCTTTCCTTCTAGGGACTTAGAGTTGATTTTGTTCTAGGTCTAATTAACCCAAGCTTCTTAATTCACACATGCAATGATGTGCCCACAATCAACTTTGTAGACCTTCCTTGTCCTTCAAGTGTGAATGGAAAATGTATTGTTTGGTGATTATAACTGCAATGCTTCATGGAATCAGGGATTAGGGGCATGGAAAGTTGACCTTCCTTGGGTTGCCAGGTTTATGAGCAATAGGCACAGAAGTTGTGGTTGAAGGAAACAAGCAGGTGTCACTCTGTCTCTGTGTCTTACTTTTTTATTATTATTTTTTTCTTCAGGTAAGGTCTTGCCCTAGCCCAGGCTAACTTGGAATTCACTATGTAGTCTCAGGTGGCCTTAAACTCACAGTGATCCTCCTACCTCTGCCTCCCAAGTGCTGGGATTAAAGGTGCATGCCACCACACTGGTCTTTTATTTTATTGTTTTTGCTATTTTTGTTGTTGTTGTTGTTAGTATCTCACTCAGGTTGGCCCCAAACTCACAGTGTTGAATGCATCCTTGGACATAAATCCTCCATAAAAATACTTCAGTAGTACTGGGAGATGGCTCAATTGGACAAGTGATTGCCTCACAAGCATTTCCTTAGAACTCACATTACAATGGAAGGGACTGGAGAACATGCACTGGGGAGGCATGAGAGGGACTCCTAGGGCTTGCTGGCTAACTAATGTTGATTTGGTGAGCTGTAGGTTCAGGAAGACCCTGTCTCCAAAACTAAGAGTGATTAAGGAAAGCACCTGACATTGAACTCTGGCCTTCATGATGCTTATACACCAAATGTATGCATACCACACCCATATACACACGCAAAAACTACTTAATTATTCATATTTTGAGTTAATTTGTTTATGGTTCTTTACCTTTTCAACCTTTTTCCTCTCATCCTTCACTTCCTTTTCTTGAGCTGAAATGGTAAAACACAAAAATCCTAAATGCAGGAATGTGAGAACACATCTATTTGTAGCCACATTTCCATTGTGAGTCTAAACAGAATTATGAAAATTAAGGGACCCAGCTTATCAAGCCCTCCTACCTCCTCTTTACATATGGGCTTGTTATTAGCTCACTATGAAGTGATTAGCTGAATAAACATAAGGCAATTAAACATCAGAGTTCTGTTAGATTTCCAGCACTGTGACAAAATACCTGAGTAAAACAACTTAGGAGATTCTTATTGATTCACACGACAAGACTATTTCAATGCATCATGTTATTTATATTTTTCAGGCTGACCTTGACCACAATTTCTTAGTGATGGGATTAGACAAGCTTTTGTATTTTGTTTAAGTTTGTTTCTCCATTGTATTTTTCTCCCTTAGGTGAATCAGACACTTTGAAATGATGTAAATATTTAATTCCTCATAAACCTCAACCAATAACTTTTATTTTAAAATTTTTTATTAATTGAGAATTTTATTATATGAATTATTGCATATTGGCTATATTCCCCAGATGTTAGCTCTCCTCCACCCCTCCCTCCCACTGAGGGCCCTCCTAGTGGGGTTATGGCTATTCACAGTGAACATCATGAGGCACCACTTGGTCTCTTTGTGGCAGTGGGTGGGGAGGGGCAATGTCTCAGAATAGTGATTTCTGGCCTTTGGCTCTTACATTCTTCCCACCTCCTCTTCCACAATGTTTCCTGAGCCTCAGAGGGAGTGGTATTGTCCTTCAGTGTTGAGCTCCCAGGAGCCTTTGATGAATTTTGAGTCTCCTTAGTGTCTCACCCATCTCCTGGGAGGAATTTCTCAGGCTTGTGACAGCAGCACTCATATTTGATAGACCACTTTCCTGGGCCCTGGAAGATGTGATAGCTTTCATCATCTACTGGGCATTTCTGACATGATCACCAAGTGAAGGTGAACTCCATTATACTGGGTGCAGTGGTTAGTCAGCTTTCATCAGAGAGTTCTATTTTCCCATTTATTTATCTGATTCAGATCTTATTATGGTTTTATGTTGATATCATTACTATTTTGATGTGCAAATGTTTCCAGATATGGCCAGTCAGGGCCGACAGTCCAGCTCAATTCACGTGTGTCATGTACTGAGTTATGTTTTCTACTCACCTCATCTAGGGTGGGGTAATGAAGAGTTAGTGAATTCTAAGGGTGCAAATGCCCTAGGACTTGTAAAAAAAAAGAAGGAAAGACGCTAGACATCCCTCTCACCTTCTTCTCTGAATGTATACAGAGGAAAGAGCAAATAGGAACACATCAGGAAAACTTGCTTGGCTTTGGACTTCCAGCCTACAGAATTGTACACATACATTTCTGTTGCTGAAGCCACAGGTCTATGGTATTGTGTTATGACAATGCACTGTTTGAATATAAACTGTCTCCCATAGCCTCATGTATTTGAAACTCAGTCCCCAGTTGGGGACACATTTGTCAGGTGTTATTGCCCACTTACTAATCAGCTCACTCTTACTCTTCCTACTTGCTGATGTGAAGATGTTATTTTGCCATTTTTCTCAGCCACCATTATAAGATTTCTTGTTAGGTGTTTTGTCCCAGCAAGCTTGAAAGTGATTGCTGTAGGCATGATTACAGCATGTCTCTGGAATGTTTTCCAGCCTCCCATTGCCCTTTCCTTGCCCAATCTGTTCTCCAAAGCCTCTTGATTCCTGTTGGTGAAGAATAGTGCTTAATCATGGAGATCTATGGGTGGGACAATCTTGTTATGACTGGAGATCCACTGGATAAAACCAGGACAGATCTACGCTACCTTCAATGTCTCATACCTACTGAGTGGTTTTGATTGATCACTGTGTCTGCCACCATCACCTTGGAGCTGGTTGTCAGGCGAGCAGTAAGAGCAGTGTCCATGGTGCTGCTTCCCATGCAAGGTCTCCTGGGTCCTGGCAGATGTGGTAGAGGTGGCAAGTCTCATGGCAGGCAGTTAGCTATTTTCTTGTCTTGTTGATGGATCCTGGCTTTCCTCTGTTTTCTCTGCCATCTGTAAAATAAAGCAGATTCTCTAACAAAGAATGTGAGCAGCTTGGGTTAAAGGGGGTATGCAAAGTTATTTGAGAGATTTTGATGTACAAGCCCACTCTTCTCCAGAGAGCAGTGGGGGCTTCTCTCTGAAGTCTGAGTTTCCTGACCATGAGATTCTGTCTTGGTTTCCAGTAGCAGATATGAGTTCTTTCCCACTGAACAGGCCTCATGTCCAATAAAAGAACAATTGGTCACCTGCAGAGGTTGTATGTCACTATTGCACAAGTGTGTACTTTTTGTCCCACTGGTTAATTTGTAGTCTATAGGATCCCCTACTTTATTCATGCTATTGATGACCATTGTTTTCCAAAAGCTCGTGTAGAGCTTTCAAGCATTATGAGGGCTATCAAGGTGGGAACTATTTGATTTGTTAAAGCATGATATCCTGATTTTCAGGTGTTTTATTAAGCTTGTAACTTGGCCTCTAGCCTCCTGGCTGAAGGAGATGTCACTGAGGGCAGATCCTGGGGTCAAGCCCTAAGGTGTATTTGGGGGAGGATCCGATTTTCCAGCCCAAAGGTATGTAGAGAGGTTTTGAATGCTGTCTGGGCCTCCTAGTGTTTGATGCCAGAGCTTGTGCTTGCTGCTTCTGTTTCTCATTGGCTGTTCTGTTGTTTCTCTCTGCTTGGATGTATGGAAGTAATTTCTCCTGCCATTGATGGAACTTCCCCTTGGATATATAAGCTTAAAATAAATCCCTCCCTCCCCTAAACTGTGCCTGCTTTGGATGTTAATTCCAACAATGTGGAGCTGATTACAACACCCAACTTCCCTGATATATCTGCTCCATCAAGTTGCTCCACCAGTCTACTATGTTCATCTTTCCTGTATGATTCAATAAAGTTCATGGAGACACCAAAGGTGAACTTCCCAATATGCTTCACTGCTAGGAGAATCCATGGAGATGAGAATCTCCCTTAAGGTTGACTGTGGCTGAACTAATGCTTGAGGGAGGTCCCCCTTCTCAATGGCCTGAATGGCCAACCTGTAACAGTGCAGTTAACTTAGGGGAAGAATTGGAACATGGCTACCAAAATGACAATGTTCACCTATCTTAGGCACCACAGTCATGACAGTAAGAGATGGGGGATGGTTTTCTCGGTTCCCTTGCCTGAGTGAGTAATATATTTCACAGTGCTTGGTCCTCAATGAGTGTAGTTCTCACATTCCTTTGGGATTTGAACATCACTGTTGTAAACTTCATGGGTCCATCATCATCCCACAATTTGTGTTTTGGAAAACCTGTTTCTCATTAGTGTGTTGGGTACTCAGGGATCGGAGTATAGAAAGAAGAAACAGGGAGGTGGGAAACCAATGACAAACTTTGGCCCTACTACTGATGTCATTCCTGAATATATGTTTAGAAAAGCAAACTCCAAGAATATGATGGAGTTGGCAAAGGTGTGTTGAGAGCTGCAGCCCATGCATACCACAGAGCCATGACACAGGTACTTGACTACATGTGAGCTGGCTATGGCAGGCACCATCATTGCAAATCCTGTCACGTCTTTCAATTTTACTACAAAGCCTAAGTAAACACTCAGCCCAGGACCTTTCCTAAGGTGTTATGATTATGATATCATTTGGACTACTCATCATGGCTACTCTCTGTATGGACATCTTTGAATGTTAGAATCTTACTATTATATAATCCTTAAATGCGACAACCACTAGCTTTTGAGTTCTTACACACACACTCTCTCTCTGGTTCTTCCATGTGCTTCAGAAATAATCCAGAGATCTTTAGAGCAATCCTTGCTGATTTCATTATGTAGATGAAGAGGTGAGTCAGCTTATTCAACATAGAGGCTCATGAGCGACCAGAAAAGAAGTAAATCTAAGTCTATCTAATGGCATAGCCAAGGGTAAGAATCACACAGAGCTACCTTGTGTGCAAGAGGACACCTGATAATCAATATTTTAACTCATTTTATAAAGAGGTTCTTTTAAAAATATTTTATTTTGTTTAGTTATTTTGAGAGAAAGAGAGAGAATGAGTGCATAAGAGCCTCCAGCCACTGTAAACAAACTCCAGACACATGTGCCACCTTGTACATCTGACTTATGTGGGTATGGGGGAATTGATCCTGGGTCCTTAGGCTTTGCAGAAAATCACCTTAACCACTAAGCAATCCCTCCAGTCCTCAAGAAGTTTAAAAGACAACTCTTATTTATAACTCTTGTTGGCCTTGATTCCTTAGCTAGACAGAAATTTTGATGGCTGTCCTTGCACTTGTTAGCAGGTGACACCTAGCTCATGTTAGGAATGCACTTTGTCAGGATTTCATTTAAGTTTTAGTTCCAAGTCATTCATTCTAGCTATTGAGTTCCAGGTTTTGTTCTGGATATTATAGACACAGAGCAGGGAAGCAAGCAGCCTGCGGTACCATTGGCATGCATGTCTTAGGGGAATGATATAATCATTACTGCCATGTCTTGGAGGAAGAAGCATGGCTTCATGTGGTCAAAAGACCATGAATAGGGGCTGGAGCAATGGCATAGTGGTTAAGGTGCTTGCCTGCAAAACCTAAGGACCCATGTTTGACTCTCCAGATCCCACATAAGCTAGACACACAAAGGTGAGGCAAGTGCAAGGTTGCACATGCACGTGCCCACTAGGCAGTGCAAGAGTCTGGCATTTGATTGCAGTGTCTGAGGCCCTGGCACACCAATTCTCTCTCTCTCTCCCTCTGTCTTTCTCTCTCTCACTTGCTCTCCTTAAAATTTTTTTTAAAATACCATGAAAATCAAGGTTTAACCTCGGGATTTCACTGAACAAATCAACAGAAAAAAAGATCTGATTTTGGGAGAATAACCTTTAACTACTGAGCCATCTCCCCAACCTCTGGGCTTGTTTTTAGATAGACATTGTTTAATCCTGTGATAGTCCAAAGTTATGAATTTTTAGTATTTTATCCCAGCAGAACTGCTATATTTTCCTGAAGATAAAATATTTAACATATAGAAAAATTGCCATTATAATGAACACATACCTATTCATGTGTTTTATACACATTTATCAATACATAACTGCTTTAACAGTCAAACTTCTATATATTTGCCTATATTTTGAATGCATTCTATTTATTTTTTTCTTTTCTTTTTTTTCTTCAGGTAAGGTCTTGCCCTAGCCCAGGCTAACTTGGAATTCACTATGTAGTCTCAGGTGGCCTTAAACTCACAGTGATCCTCCTACCTCTGCCTCCCAAGTGCTGGGATTAAAGGTGCATGCCACCACACTGGTCTTTTATTTTATTGTTTTTGCTATTTTTGTTGTTGTTGTTGTTCGAGGTAGTATCTCACTCAGGTTGGCCCCAAACTCACAGTGTTGAATGCATCCTAAGTAACGCGGACATAAATCCTCCATAAAAATACTTCAGTAGTACTGGGGAGATGGCTCAATTGGACAAGTGATTGCCTCACAAGCATGGGGACCCAAGCTCAGATCCTTAGAACTCACATTACAATGGAAGGTATGGCAACTAACTTGTAACTGGAGAACATGCACTGGGGAGGCATGAGAGAGGGACTCCCTAGGGCTTGCTGGCTAACTAATCGAGTTGATTTGGTGAGCTGTAGGTTCACAGGAAGACCCTGTCTCCAAAACTAAGTTGAGGAGTGATTAAGGAAAGCACCTGACATTGAACTCTGGCCTTCACGTGCTTATACACCAAATGTATGCATACCACACCCATATACACACGCAAAAACTACTTAATTATTCATATCATTAATTTGAGTTAATTTGTTTATGGTTCTTTACCTTTTCAACCTTTTTCCTCTCATCCTTCACTTCCTTTTCTTGAGCTGAAATGTACTCTAAGTAAAACACAAAAATCCTAAATAAAAGCAGGAATGTGAGAACACATCTATTTGCTTAGCCACATTTCCATTGTGAGTCTAAACAGAATTATGAAAATTAAGGGACCCAGCTTATCAAGCCCTCCTACCTCCTCTTTACATATGGGCTTGTTATTAGCTCACTATGAAGTGATTAGCTGAATAAACATAAGGCAATTAAACATGGACAGAGTTCTGTTAGATTTCCAGCACTGTGACAAAATACCTGAGTAAAACAACTTAGGAGATTCTCGTGATTCACACGACAAGACTATTCCAATGCATCATGTTAGCAGTGGTATGATGATTATTTTGTTTTCCATTTTTGTTTTAGAGACAGGGTCATGCTATATATTTCAGGCTGACCTTGACCACAATTTCCTTAGTGATGGGATTATGACAAGCTTTTGTATTTTGTTTAAGTTTGTTTCTCCATGGTATTGTATTTTTCTCCCTTAGGTGAATCTAATATGGGGAAGACACTTTGAAATGATGTAAATATTTAATTCCTCATAAACCTCAACCAATAACTTTTATTTTAAAATTTTTTATTAATTGAGAATTTTATTATATGAATTATTGCATATTGGCTATATTCCCATCAGGCTATACCCTTATGTTAGCTCTCCTCCACCCTTCCTCCCACTGAGGGCCCTCCTAGTGGGGTTATGGCTATTCACAGTGAACATCATGAAGGCACCACTTGGTCTCTTTGTGGCAGTGGGTGGGGAGGGGCAATGTCTCAGAATAGTGATTTCTGGCCTTTGGCTCTTACATTCTTCCCACCTCCTCTTCCACAATGTTTCCTGAGCCTCAGAGGGAGTGGTATAAGTGTCCTTCAGTGTTGAGCTCCCAGGAGCCTTTGATGAATTTTGAGTCTCCTTAGTGTCTACCCCCATCTCCCTGGAGGAATTTCTCAGGCTATTAGTGACAGCAGCACTCATATTTGATAGACCACTTCCTCTGTAAAGTTTCCTGGGCCCTGGAAGATGTGATAGAGACGACTTGTCTTATCTAACCTCTACTTTCATCATCTACTGGGCATTTCTGACATGATCACCAAGTGAAGGTGAACTCCATTATACTGGGTGCAGTGGTTAGTCAGCTTTCTATTGCAAGGCAGAGAGTTCTATTTTCCCTAGTTTTAAATTTATAGATTTATTTAGCTACGTAAGAACGGGACACATTGATTCAGATCTTATTCATGGTTACATACTATGTTGATATCATTACTATTTTGATGTGCAAATGTTTCCAGATATGGCCAGTCAGGGCTTCGACAGTCCAGCTCCAATGTGCTTTCCACGTGTGTCACGTGTGTCATGTACTGAGTTATGTTTTCTACTCACCTCATCTAGGGTGGGGTAATGAAGAGTTAGTGAATTCTAAGGGGTGCAAATGCCCTAGGACTTGTAGAAAAAAAGAAGGAAAGACGCTAGACATCCCTCTCACCTTCTTCTCTGAATGTATACAGAGGAAAGAGCAAATAGGAACACATCAGGAAAACTAAAGAGAGAACCAGCTGTGCCAGCACCTTGGCTTTGGACTTCCAGCCTACAGAATTGTACACATACATTTCTGTTGCTGAAGCCACAGGTCTATGGTATTGTGTTATGACAATGCACTGTTTGAATATAAACTGTCTCCCATAGCCTCATGTATTTGAAACTCAGTCCCCAGTTGGGGACACATTTAGGTGGTGGGGGGGAGGCAGACTTTGGGGTGTTATAACACATGCCCACTTACTATACTCAGCTCACTCTTACTCTTCCTACTTGCTGATGTGAAGATGTGGTGTTGGCCCCTGCCATTCTTTCTCAGCCACCATGACATTTTTCCTGGAAACTGTAAGCCAAAAATAACATAAGCTGCTTCTTGTTAGGTGTTTTGTCCCAGCAATGCGAAAGTGATTGCTGTAGGCAGTTTGATAGACTAATACAGCATGTCTCTGGAATGCTTTAAGCACTTCCTTATTTTAAGGGTCAAAGTAAAGTTCCAGCCTCCCATTGCCCTTTCCTTGCCCAATCTGTTCTCCAAAGCCTCTTGATTCCTGTTGGTGAAGAATAGTGCTTAATCATGGAGATCTATGGGTGGGACAATCTTGTTATGACTGGAGATCCACTGGATAAAGCCAGGACAGATCTACGCTACCTTCAATGAAGTCTCATACCTACTGAGTTTTTAAATTTTAGTATCTTTTATTTTTTTTTTTTAAGGTAGGGTCTTGCTCTAGCCTAGGCTGACTTGGATTTAACTATGTAGTCTCAAGGTGGCCTTGAACTCACTCACAGCAATCATCCTACCTCTGCCTCCAGAGTGCTGGGATTAAAGATGTGTGCCACCATGCCCGGCTTGGTTTTAGTATCTTGTAGTAGAGTATGAGGTTTCCAATTTCTCATTTATCAGACCAAAAGAATCAAAAGTTATTTCAGTATGTGTGGAAACAACCTATCAACACACACACACACACACACACACACACACACACACACACACACCATGCTCTCTTTCTCTCTCTGTCTCTCTCACACACACACACCCAATTTTTTCTGACACAATTATACAAATCCAATTATAGGGTGGCATGAAGTTTATTTATTGAACTTTGCAGTTGAATATCCCTTCTACATTTGAAAGTCAAAGTGCCACACACTGGCAGAGCACATGGCCAAATGCTGACAGATTTAAGTTTTGTTGAAATAGTTGGAAGAAAAAAAAAAAGAATCCTGTGAAAATAGGATCACAGGAAACTCAGTCCTTGGCAGAGTAAAGAAAAGAAGAGTGCTAACATATGTCAGCCCTCCACATCAGGAGATTTGACTTGGGAAGAGAAGCCAGACAGGACTTAGTTTTAGATGAGGAACATGACTTATGATAAAGAGCCAGGAGATGCATGCTCCCAGAGGTGGTCATAGCCTGTCAAAGAATACCCATATAATTGAGCATTCTAGAACTTTCTCCACATACTTAAAAGGTAAGGACACAGAACTGTGTAGGTGGAAGTAGTCACAGAGCAGGTCATTTCTGAGTTCGGGGGAAATGCTACACCATTAGACAGTAAGCTCAGAAAAATAACCCAGAAATGATATAAAACTAAAAAGAAGGAAGGTGTTATAGTTACTTTCTTGTTGCTGGGATAAAGCACCTGACCAAAAACAGCTGATGGGAGGAAAGTTTCTATTTTGGCTTATAGTCTTTAGGGGAAGCGTCCTGATGGCAGGAGAAAGCATGGCAGGAGCAGTGGATGGTCATCACCTCTACCAGAGCAGGTGGACAACAGCAGCAGGACAGTGAGCCAAATTCTGGCAAGAGGGATCTGGCTATAAAACCCATAAGCCCACAGCCAACAACACACTTCCTCCAGCAAAGCTCCACCTCCCCAATTGCTATCAACTAGGGACAAGCATTAAGACCACATGAGTTTATGGGGGATACCTAATTCAAAACATCACAGAGGGGCAGGTGATAATAAAGAGTCATAAAAGGGTGAATATGAGCAAAGTATAATATATATGTATATGGAAATATCATAATGAAACCCCTTGCTTTGTACAATTAATAAATTATGATAAAAACAAAATAACAGACCTGGGGAGATAACTAAGAGGATAAAGTTGTGCAAGCATGAGTACCTGACTTCAGATCTCCAAGTACCATATTAAAAAATAAAAAAAAACTTAATAAAGAGTCCTCGGAGAAGAAAGTTACAACCTCGTTTTTAAAGGAGTAAATAAACTTTTAAAATATAGAAAAATGTAATTCTTAGTTTGAACTAAATCCAGAGTAGCAGTTTAGAGTTCAAAATGGAATATGGATCAGAAGGAACAGGATGCAAAATAGGTTCTACTTCTGTAACTAGTCACACAGGAGGAGGTTGTGAGTGACAGTCATGGTCACTGTCACACATTAGTTTTGGTGCCTAAGTGTTTCCTCTTTGTGGACACAACAACTTTCCATATCTGCATGACACTTCAGTGAGATGAAGTCATGAAAAATGTACCAAACAATACCAAGGGACACTTGTGAGTGCACACACGTACACACACACACACACACACACGGAGAGAGAGAGAGAGAGAGAGAGTAGAAAACATAAGATTATGAGTTAATAGAGGATTAGAGAGGAAAAGTAACACCAGCTGAAGATACTGTGCTGAGGAAGTTGTAGAGATGAGATAGTAATAGAAGCCTCTCAAATTCCAAAGGCAACGCTTTTCTTGCAACACAGGGTGCCTCTATGGAGCAAGCATCTTGGCTCGCAGGAAGAAGCGGTAAACCTTCACGAGACAGTCTGCCTGTTAATTAACCCCAACTCCGTTCCCAAAGCAAACTGAGCTGCTATTATTTATATATAAGCTCCTTTCATACCAGCAGTAAAATATTACAGTTTATCATATCTTCTCCATGCATCTTGCAAAGTCAGCGTACAAATCTGACAAGATAACATGGAGGAGCATGTGCTTGATGTCAAGAACCTTGCAGGTATAAAAGAAACACCTACCATCAACTGGCTCCGGGCCACCCAGGTTCACTTCATGAAGACATGGAGCCATGTTCTCTCTCCTGGATGACTATGGCTTCACCAGTAGAAAATTCTGTGCTCTTCTTTCCCTACTTTAACCAACAGGGTCTAACCAATTATTATCATTATAATTATTATGATTGAGGTAGGGTCTCACTCTAGCTCAGGTTGACCTGGGATTCACTAATTAGTCTCAAGGTAGCCTTGAACTCACAGCAATCCTCCTACCTCTGCCTCCCAAGTGCTGGGATTAAAGGTGTTCACCACTACACCTGGGTAACCAATTCTTAATTAACTTTTGGGCTGCTATTTAATATTGAGAACATCCCCAAGGGAGGTTAAAGTAGGCAGCTTCCGAAAATCTATCTCCTCATGACAGACACAGAAGTTTAGACATGAGTGATCTGAGCCCCACCAGGCAGCCCTAGGTAAAGGCTGGGGACTGGCCCACGTGGCCCCCATGAGCCTGTGCAGATCTTCCTCGTACCATGAACAGTGAACTTATCTTAATATTTACCCACATGCCACTTAAGTGTCCGCAGCTTTTCCCAAGCGCTTCCTTTTAAAACAAATTACATAAACATACTGCCATTATCACATTAACATTTACATAATGCTATTATTAGTCCAGAGTCCACATCCCATCTCTACAACTTACATCACATGTCTCCCAATTTGATACCTAGTCACACTTGACTTCATTTATTTTGCTGTTTTAGACTCATGGCCTTGGAACAGTTCCTCAACTTCCTTAAATTTCTTCTGGGATTGTGGAGACTAGTCATTGTGCAGAAAGTCAGTCAATTTTGACTTCTTAAAGATCTTTCATTTTTGGCAGGAAAGCCACAGAGGGGACGCTATGCTCTTGAGGTGCATCCCACCAGGAAGTATGGGACACCTACTTGTTCCAGTTTGAATGGCATTGACCTTGAACTAACTGTTTTATTTATTCTGAATGAAATGGCCTCATGCAGCCCCTGTATGTGAAAAGCATACTCTGGTGTACCTAAGGACTTGTTAAACTTTGAAGCTGGTTGATTCCTCTTTTGCAGTGCTATGAACCAGTAGCGTTTTTACCAGTAACTTCAGAAGGAAACAAGCAGGTTATGGTGGCACATGCCTGCCACCCCAGCACTTAGAAGGCTGAGATGGGAGGACCTTGAATTTGGGAGTCCAGCCTGAGCTACACATTGACACTTGCCTCAAAAAATATAAAACAAAACATAGAAAAGTGGGTGGAAGGAAAATAAAATTGACCATAAGCCAGATCAACTTGGGTTTTTGTTGTTGTTTATTTGTTGTTTTTCAAGGTAGAGTTGCTCTAGCCCAGGATGACCTGGAATTCACTAGGTAGTCTTAGGGTGGCTTAGAACTCACGGCGATCCTCCTACCTCTGCCTCTGCTGGGATTAAAGGTGTACGCCACCACTCCCAGCCAATTTGGTATTTTTTTAACCAAATTAAATAGTTTAATAAAAATGGGGCTTAAAGATCATACATAAGGTGTTTTTCCTTTCATATGAATTTAAATATCAGCAGAAAATATTAATATTCTCTAAGAACATTACCTGCCTGACTCAATAAAACACACTAAGAAATTTGCCAAATGGTTTTGATTTTTCCCGCAAGCCTGCAATTCATAAAAGAACCAGTAGGTGGCTCACTGGTTCCAGGCGTGTGTGTGTGTGTTTTTTAAATCCGTTTCTGGCTGGGAAATTTGCTTGCTGTTAGAAAATGCTAGCTGCAGAGCTGTTTTGTAGTGGGCATTGTGGTTCAGACTTTCAAAATGAAAAGTGTTATAGGGACACCTATAGTAGTGTGCTCTTCTCCGAAGCAGGGTACAGACAAAACTAAGGCACATTCGCTGAAGGTTACTTCTCCCTAATTTCTGTTAACGCCCTGTGAGTCGCTTGAGCAGATAGCTAGGTGCTCACATTCCTTTGTTTTATGACACACTCCTGGAATGGCTTCAGAGGGGAATAAACCCCAAATGGAGTTCTGTGCCAAGACCACGTGAGCTTGACCCTGTAACTCCATACAGCTTCCCATCCAATCACCCCCAAGCCCCACTCCTGTCATTGTGGGTTAATTTACCTGTTCAGTCACTAGAGGGCAGTGTTTCAGTCTCCTTCTCTCTCCCAAGGACCCCTCTCTCCAGAGTTTGTAGTCCAAGATTGCTTCCAAATCTCCATCCTCCTCCCTACCTTAATCTCTCAAGTACAAGCGCACCTCCACACCCTGGAGGCTACCTCTCTTTCAAGGCTCTTCTCTGACTGATAGTTTGTCAGCGGACTCTGGGCAGCATCTGCAATGGAGGTAGGGTGGGAAGGGATACCTTATTCCAATAATACCAATTTTTCTTCAATCTTCACAGTTTCAATTTCAATCAAGTTACCTTTGAGCATTTAAGTACAATGAGTTTTAATTTTACGGATAACAAAATCCTCTTATATTTAACAAATTACAGTTCACGTATATGCAGACCAAAGTTTGGAGTCGGGCCCCATGCCCAAAAGTACTTGCAGGTTCCCCCAATAACCTTACTTCTGCAGCAAAATGGAGGGCAAGGAAAAGAATCATCAGTTGAGCTAAAGTGAAGTCCCCATTGATTATTTCAAGGCATGGAAGTCAAAAGTAAAAGCTGTTCTTTGTTATGGAATCTAGACTCATCCCTCTCTCCCTCCCTCCCTCTCTCTCTCTCTCTCTCTCTCTTTAGCTTTCCCGCTTCCCTATTTCACCCCCATGATAGTGCTCAGACTTTGGGCTACATAAACATTACATGAGGAACGTGCCTGAATGAGTCTGGTAGAGAGCTGAGTCAGGAAAACAGGCCTTGGAATCTGCATTTTAACAAGGACCTAATGGGATGCAAGCAAGCTGTAATGAGAAGCTTTATAAGCATTGCCTCTTCCCACCGACCACGCTATTTTCTAGTGCTGCATAGCTTTCAACTCATGCCCGCCCTGGTGTCACAAGGCACCCCTGAGATTTCTTTAGAGACTCCCCCTCAAATCTCCATGCTCCATTCGAAGCCGGTGTGTTCCCATGATAATTACATAATAACAAGCCACGTGTAGGCTCAGTTCCAGAAGAGATTCACAATCCACAAAACAAAACTAACCAATCCAGTGAACTCTTGACTTCATTTGCTCAAGGAATGCTCTAAAGGAGTTGGATGTGCAAACGCACCCTTTCTTTAGAGCTTGTTTCATCCTTTTCTCTCTCATCAGCACCAAAGGCTCCAGAGCATCCTTTCTCGTCTGAGGAAAAATAAGATTTGTCTTTTGAAGACCCAACGGATACCTCACATTCCTTCCCTGCCTTCTCCACTTTCATAATAACTCCTATTATTCCTAACTAGTAACTTTCTTTGTCCCATTCAATTACTTAGCTCCTGCAAAGGTGTCTCCCCTGTAGTGACACAGAATATCTGGCTTGTTCTCTCCTGTGTCCTTAGCTGCTCTCTTTACCCAGGTTCTTCAACACAGCAAGTTCCATGGGGCTCTGGGACCATGCAGAGCCCACAGCAGATGGGAGAGGGGAGCTGTGAATTATCAGCGACTGATCTATGTATTGGAAATGTACACACCAAGCTTCCGTGGAGGAAGTGGTTGGTACAGAAACCTCTCCAGCGAAGAAACATCTGAAATCACTAACAAATGTTATCAAATTTAGCGTTATCACACTTCTCTGAATTCTCTATTATTAACCCCATTTTCCAAGTGAGGAAGCTAAATTTCACACAGTCTAATTAAATTCACCTGCCACAAATAAGAATTCCATGGTGGCTCAGGCTCATATTCCCAGGACTTAAGAGTAAGAGACAGGAGGACTACTTCAAGTTTGAGCTCAGATTGGTTTATACAGTGAGTTCCAGGCCAACCTGGGTTACAGTATAAAACTGTCTCCCTCCTCCCTCAAATTCCAACACCCCTTCTTTCTTCAAATGTTTAAAACATTCTGAAATTATGTAATCTACTGAAAATATCTAAATGTTTTATAGTGGTAGAACTAAATTTCAGCAAAATCCATTTGTTAATGTAGAATTTGATATGGTTCAATAGAATATTATATGATAGTCATGGTATATAAAACATATAATTTCTGTTTAACAAGGTAACTTAATTTCTAGAATGCTCATTCTCTTATTTTCCTTGACATTGACTCTTGTTTGAGCATTGGCTTTGTCTTCATTATTTTCTCCAGTCTTGTTCCAGGTTGATGGAGCAGGCCCGAGGACCCTCAGCATGGTTATTTGAGATCTGAGGCCCTCAAGAATCTCTGCAGAGCCTGGGGCTATGGTGGATTGCTCTCATCACTTCTCCATTCCTTGCTAGCTTCGCAGGCAAACGCCACAGTAGTCTTCACATAGAGGTCAGCTTAGATTGGGAAGAAATGGTAATGTGTTTCTCCTAACTTAATGACCCTGTGACTGTGTTCAAAGTTATGATAGTGTTGTGGGGTTGGGAGACTGGGCTCAGCGACTCTCAAAGAACTCCTTAAGCCAGTGGCTTTCAAGTTCTTGTCTACAATTCGCAAAGAACTGACAAACATAGATACAAAGAAGGGTAAATTTTGAAAGATTTATTTATTTTTAAAATTTTATTGATTTATTTGCCAAGAGAAAGAGAGAGGATGAGAGAGAGAGAGAGAGATGGAGAAGGGGTGGGCCACGGCCTCTTGCCACTGGAAACAAACTCCAAACACATGCACCACTTTGTGCAACTGGAGAATTGAACCCAGATCACCAGGATTTGCAAACAATTTCCTTAACTGATGCGCGATCTCTCCAGCCCCAAAAGATTTATTTTAAGAGCCAGTAGAAGAAATGCAGGAAAGCTCCAAGGTTAGTCCCACTGCCCCCACCCCCAAGTTGGGAGAGGTCACTAGAGGGAAAATCTAGGGAAATCCACATTGTAACTTAGATCACTTTTTTTTTTTTTTTAATAAATGACACATCCAATTAGGATGAGCCTTATTACCAAGTTAAATGTATATGAAGGATCTTGATTGGTTAATGGGCCCAGAGGAGTGCAGACTTAGAAAGGCTCCACCAATGGTAAGGACACACCCAGGGGAAGTTTAGGAAGAACTAGGAAGCTACTCTTGGATCAGGCTGGAGTCTTGCCGGGGCTGGGTGGATCTTTAGGCCTGTGCCTCTACCTGACTACCAGCAAAAGAAGGTTATCTTGTTCCTAACCTCTATCAACAGGAACTTGAAAGGTTAATTCTAAGGTTCATTCATATCCATAAGGAAAATATATATGTATTCCTGTGTGGGAGAAATTAGCCAATCAGAAAATTAGACAAAAATTATAGTAATTAAAAACATGTTTCATTAAAGGTTAGGGAGATGGTCCAGTTGTTAATGTGCTTACCTTACAAGATGAGAACCTGAGTTTAATCCCCAGTTCCCATGTAAAAAAAGCTGGGCATGGTGGCAGATAAGTGTGATTACAGCACTGGGAGGAAGAGAAACGAGGCTCTGTAGGACACGCTGGCCAGCCAGTCTAGCCTCCTTGGTGAGCTCCAGGCTAATGATTGAACCTATCTCAGAATAACAAAGATGAATGAAAGGAATGACACCCAGAGTTGTTTGTTGACCTCTGTACACATGCACACACCCACACATGCACACACATAAAGAAATGCAACACATAAAGAAAATGTTGCATTAGTATGAAAACAAACCAAACTAAGGAGAGCTGGATAGTCTAGAAATGCACCTGTGTGTATGTAAGCAAATGTGGTTTGATTCTGAGCTGATATTGTAGGTCAGGGGAGATAGAGCTGTCTTTCAACAGATGATGCAGAAACGTAATCTCTTCCTATGCCCATTCTCTCTCTCTCTCTCCCTCAATAATATAATAATAAATATATTTTAAAAAAGGACTATGGACTGGGTAGCTTGCAAACAACAGCAATTTGTTTCTCTCATTACTGGACTCTGGAAGTCCAAGGTGAAGATTCACACTCCACTGAGTTTTGATTTCTGTTTCCAAGATGGCGTCTTCCTGCTGGGTCTCCACAAGGCGACCCAAGCAGGACAAAAATGATCAGTCAGTATCTTTAAGGCCTTTTACAGCATATCCCTCATGTTACTCATTCCATCCATGAAGGCCTGTTCCATGTCTCAATCACTTTCTAAAGACATCACCTCTTATTATTGCACTGCCAATTAAGTCCTAACATGTGAATTTGGGGTGACACATTTAGATCTCAGCTTCCCCTTTAAAGATTAAAAATGAAGTTAAAAATTGATCGAACACCACAACCACCTAACAACAAATCGATAAAGACGTAACTGTGCAAGTGCAAGGTCATAGTGCTTTCAGTAGATAATAGAGGATGTCATTATGATCTTGGGGTAGGTTGAAAGTCTTAATCTATAAGCAGCACAGACAGTAAGGAAAATAATAAATGGACCAATTACATTTAATTTAAAAACTAATTTGAATAAAGCTTGAAATTGGGGCTGGAGAGATTGCTCAGTGGCTAAGATGCTTGCCTGCAAAGCCTAATAACCTGGGTTTGATCCCCAACACCCATGTAAAGGCAGAGGCACAAAGTGAAACATGCATCTGGAATTAATTTGCAGTGGCTGGAGGCCCTGGCATGTCCATTATCTCCCTCCCTCTCTCTTTCTCTTCCTCTCTCTCTCTGTCTCTCTATATCTCTTTCTCTGTGCAAACAAATAAATAATTTTTTCATCATATATGTACTGTTTTTTAATTTTATAATTTGTTTTTGTTTTTTTTTTACTGACAACTTCCATAATTATAGACAATAAACCATGGTAATTCCTTCACCCCCCCCTTTCCCCTTTGCAACTCCACTCTCCATCATACCCCTTCCCCTCTCAATCAATCTCTCTTCATTTTGATGACATGATCTTTTCCTCCTATTATGATGGTCTTGTGTAGGCAGTGTCAGGCACTGCAAAGTCATGGATATCCAGGCCATTTTGTGTCTGGAGAAGTGCATTGTAAGGAGTCCTACCCTTCCTCTGGCTCTTACATAGATTGAGATGACAGACTGGGAAAACGTCCTTGCAGCCCACACAACTATCAGAGGTAAGCATTCAGAATATACAGGCATACTACAGGTGCCAGGGAAAAGAAATCCACCCAGCAGATGAGTGGACACAGCATTCACAGAGGATCTTTACAGATGAGAAAGCATATTTACTGAGGAGTAAGGGAAATATAAATCACAAGATCAAATGAAATACAATACCCATGTAGAACTAAAACAAATAGAAGGTATTGAGAATATGAACGGTTGTCAAGGGTACGTAGAAACAACAATTGTTTTGTGTGGGGAGAAGATCAACAATTACAAACTCCTTGGAATCAATTTGATATTACCCAAGAATGTTGAAAATGTGAATCTCTCAGAACCAGCAATTCTACCTCCACCGCTAGTTAACAGCAAACACTCCCTTTGACACTTACGCAAGAAACTTTGTAGCAGCTTTAGTTGTGATAGTGAATAAACACACGTGTGCACGTACACAGGAAGAAACCCAAATTCTCCACAAAAAGAAAATGTTGAAGTACATTTCTCACACACGGAGCAAAAGAGAAGAGCATGTGCTATTGTCAGAGCATGTATAACAATCATGAGCAGACCTCAGGCTCATGATATTGAGAGAAAATAGCATGGCAGCAGAGAAGGCACAATATAGTTGAATGTAAAGCTCGACATCACATACAACTAAATTAATTCCCCAGCTATATTTTGAGAATGTTTCGTATGGAGTATGGTTCTCAGGAAAATCTTACAATGAAAGCAATGAGATGAGATGTTCCAGGTGTTCGTGAGAGACTCCAAGGCTAGGGTTGCAGCGAAGTGGCAGAGAGCTAGTCTAATAGGAACAGACCCTAGCTGTTTCATCCGCAGCACCATGAAAGCCTTGCAGATACTTTTCTTTCTCAAATCTGGCTGATGGGCTCAGAATGTTTCCTGTATTATCGCTCACTATGCCACACATATGTTTATACACTTAAGTTTTTATTGTCTCATATACATTTTATGAATTACATTTGCACGCTTAGTATTTAAAACAATCCTGAAAGGACTGAAAATAGATGGAGCAAGAATTCACTAGAATACACATAAAAGCCTTTTCAATTTATAACTTCATCTGCCTTTGCCATGCTTTTCCCAGAGTTGTTTGTTCCCACACATGTGTTGGGGGAGTGTCCAGTTTCCCCATGACTTTCTGATGCTGGTCTCTGCTCCTCTCAGTGCTTTATCCATATCACTCCAGGTAAAACTATCTGAAACACAGGTGTCCTTATTTTAGAATCGGCGGTTACACCTAAAGACTCTTGCCTCATCCTATTATGTGGTCCCTGTCCCAGTCTGTCACGTAGTCCTTGTCTCTCCTCCCTCATTGTGTGGTCTCTGACCTTCCCCCACTGTGATCCCTGCCTCTCCCCATGTGCAGCACCCCCTCCTTTGTAGACAGCTACATCCCAGAAGATGATGACCTGAGTGTGTACAGCAGGGGGCGCTGTTCACACGGGTGGTAAATGCAGAAAGTCCTGCCCTATTCCCTGTAACCCCAGGGCACTTCTGTGGGCAGCAGTGCCAGGCTCCTCAAAGCATGGAAAAATTCAAACTGCATGCGAAAGATCTGGCTCCATGGGGGACTGTGATGATTTGGCAAAAGCACTGAGCAACTGTGATTCTATCTAGAGCTGACTAAAGCAAGCCGTGAATGCCTAGAGTGGGCTATGGTGGCAGAACATGAGTGGAGAAAGCACAGAACTGAAGCAAGATACAGAATTAGGAAATGCGTCCCCGAATGTGTTTCTAAACCAGAAAATTTGTGCTGAGGAGAAGCAAATGCTGTGTTCAACCTGTGGCATTAACTCCAGCCAAGGAAATAGAATCTAATTCATTAGCAAGAGGGTCACCTGACACAGCTGTGACAGAGCCTGGATGAACAGAGGCTGTGATGGGCAATGTCCCCAGAAGGAGTGGGACTCAGGCCCCATGCTTGTACCATGTGTGTTCTGTGCTTTTGTCTCTTGTCCCTTCCAGGATTCCGTAGCAGTGCATCCTTCCCAGAATATAGCCCACTTTCCCCAGACCCCAGTCTCCAATTCCTAGCCTTAATTCTCCAGCCCTGAGCAAGTCCATTCCCTAGTTAAGGATGAGAATGCTGGTCCTAAACCCAGAAGAAAAAAAAAAAAGCTATGTAAACTATGCCATTGTTTAGAAATTTAACAAATTGCTTAGAAATTTAACAAACCTAAAAATTTAACAAATGCATGGAAATATTTTAACTTAAAAAGATAACTAGTTAAGAAAAAAAAATGAACAATTTTGCCATTCTGGAATGCTGTTTGTCGTCACCTGCTTGCCATGAGCACCCTGAAGATGTTAATGACAGCCCATAAATCAAGCATTTATGGTTTACCGAGGTAGACAGAACCCGAACACCCCTGTGCTCACGTTCTTTGTGCACCCAGAGGTTGGATGCGAGCAGACCTTGTCATTCCTGGTTTATGTTCTCGCTTGTTTTCACATCTTTTCTGCTCTCAGTCCAGTGAAACAGCCCAAACCCTTTAAAGCAAGCCCCATTACACAACTCTATTTTAAAGGGCCATCCCATAAAATAATATGTGACAGGATTAGACACCTGGCTTTAAAAGCACTTCCTCCCTGTCATGTATGACTTGATTTAGCATCGGTACATGGGACTTCCCTGACAGCTTGAGGACCTTAGGAGGCCCAGGTACAGGTGCAAAACAGATCTTGCCGGGACTGTGTACCACTCTTCAAGCTGAGTACAACGAAATGTCAACGGACTGTGGCCGTCCTCTGTGAAGAAATCACTGGGGAAGAGGAAGGATGAGCCAGTGTGGCCAAATTTTCAGGGCCGAGTGCAAATTTCCCCCATTTATACAACAGCAAATAAATATCTGTCTGGCCAGAGCAGGTGACTGTATACACAGGTGTCTACTTGGCGATGCACATGAAGGGGAGGGTGTGTGGAAACACAGATGTGCCCTCAGTCCCCATGCTAGGCTGGAAAACGAAGGCCCAAGTGTTAGTGCAGAGAGAAAGGGAAGAAGGTCTGTGGTCATCAGAGACTGTCAACCACAGGCTGTTCAGTGGGCTCCCGAGAGTCCAGGTGTCCAGGTTCTCATTGCAGACCAAGTGATCTTCCTAAAACTAGCCCGGGTGTGAAAGACGGGAGGTGTAGGAAACAGTGCATACAGTGTCCTCCAATGCCACTTGTGCTGGGATGGGTGACCTGAGTTTGGACCAAGGCGCTACACATCCTGGACTTTGGAGTCAGAATTACAAGCTTCCTTCCTGCTGCCCAACTTTCCACCTGTGCTTACTTGGGCAAGTAAAGTTACATCTCTGAGCCATAGTTTATTAATCTTCAAAATGGGAGTTATATTCACCAAGTAATTTTTAATAATTTTCTGTAAAGCTTAAATGAGATATCTGAAAGCACTTGACAAGGGATTATCGCATAATTGTTCTTTGCTTAGGGAAAAATGCATTCTTCTGACCATAGGACGTAGTTGAAACTGACCGCATTTGCAGAGTAAAAACTTTCCAACTGCATCTACAGGTTTTTGTTTGTCAGGTTTTTTTTTTTTTTTTTTTTTAAGAGAGAGACACAGAGAGAGAGAGGGGGGGAGAGGAAGACAGAGATGGGCGCGCCAGCAGCCTCTCAGCTGCTGCAAACGAAATCCAGATGCATGCGCCCCCTTGTGGTCAAGTGTGGCATTGCGCCCTTGCGTCACTTTGCATCTGGCTAAATGTGGGACCTGGAGATTGGAACTGGCCTTCTTAGGCTTAGGAGGCAGGCGCCCTAACCGCTAAGCCATCTCTCCAGCCCAGGGTTTTGTTGTTGCTGTTGTTGTTATTTCTTTGTTTTTTTTCTTTTTTTTTTTTTTTTTTTTCCCGAGATAGGGTCTCACTTTAGCCCTGTGTGATCTGTTACTCACGCTGCGTTCCTGGCTGGCCTTGAACTCAAAGTGATCCTCTATCTCTACCTGCCAAGTGCTGGGATTAAAGCCATGCATCACCATACTCAGCTTCACCATCTAGTTTCAAGGCATCACTTTCTCTTTCTTTTGGCTTTTCAAGGTAGGGTCTCGCTCTAGCTCAGGCTGACCTAGAATTCACTCAGTAGTCTCAGGGTGGCCTCATTCTTAGGATGATCCTCCTACCACAGCCTCCCGAGTGCTAGGATTAAAGGTGCGCACCACCATGCCCAGCATAAGGCATCTCTTTGGCATCAAGTGAAAAAGATCTCATGTGAGGGATGAAGACGATGACTTCTACATGCCTGAGGGCAAGCTCCGATCATAATGCCTCTCTCTAAGTGCTCATAGGCTCTTGAAACTTGGAAGCTGAGGGACTCTTGAGGATACCTGGGCTAGATAACCTTTGGCTGCAGTAGTTCTAACTCCAAGGGCTCCAGGGACTCTTGACAGAAAGTATTAAGATAAGAAATTGTCCCCAACGTATATGGGGCTTCTTGGCTAAAACTTGCTTCAACTGAGACCGTACACACTGGTGAGATAACATGCTGGGTTTCCATTTTCACCTTCCTTTGCAGAGTTTTTTCCCTCTGTCCCTTCCTTCTATATCCACTGAGGAGTCAGTCTTACCTGGGCACCACCACTCTTCCAGGGGCTCTGGATACAAGCTTGAAATAAGTAGATACAAATCTTTGAATGTGAAAGGATGGACAGTGAACAAGATTAAATGTCAGAATCAATAGCATTTTTCAATATGAATACTTCTTAGGGAGAAAATAAGGGATAAATAAAACAATAAGGGATATTTGCAAATTTAGGCAAAAACACTCAGCAAAGATCTCACTAAAGAAGGCTCTTTGGGTTCAGACCCCAGTGAAGCATGAGGGAGCCTGTCCCACAAGTTGGTGGGGTGAAAGGAAGGCATAGAATCACCATGTCCAGAGATGAGGAAGAGCCCACTACTGAGGAGATCATGTGAATGAGACGAGAGACTCCCAGAATGCACCATTTTATGGTGGTACCTTGTCCCCCAGAGCAAACTGGCTTGTCACCAACACTGCCTTTTCCAGAGTGACCTTACATATCCCCTTTCAATATGCTCCAGTTGGCTTCTTTCATCTTCTCACGACATGTAACCTGGATCTAGAGGGAGCTCATCAGAGACCATCCCAGCCCCATTGCCACTCACTGCTCAGAGCATAAGAACACTGACAATGTGGAGCAATGGGACAGGCTTGCATGGATGCTTCCGGCAAAGCGGTGCATGCTGCCACTGTGATGTGGACTAGGAAGAGAAGGGAGGTCTTGGGGCTGAGACGGACCCGTTGGTCCCAGTGAGCAGGTGACCATGAGATGCCCTTGACAACTAAGGGGACTTTGAAGGCATGACAGAGCACAGGGCTGGCCAGAGGCATGAACCCATAGTTGGAAGTGACAGTGTGAAGCTGGTCGGTACTCTGGAGGACAGAGAATTCTCCCCATCTCATTTTGCTTCTGAGCGAACAATGATGAAGGGAGCAGACACCTTAAATGTCTGTTTCAGGCAAGACTCTGGATTCTATTACTCATTCTGCTTCCCCCCTGTAAAAGGAATCTGTGATCACAAGAAGGCAGCATGAGTTCCCTGAGAAATAGCAATTTCACACTAGACCCTATTTCTGTTTTTAAAAAGGAATACTGGATTAAACCATGTAGTGGGTATTATGTTGTAGAAAAACTTTTGGCTAGAGATCAGAGAAGATCCCTGTCTTCTTGCCAGAATCTAAATTAATCAACAGGTTCTATTTACAAGGCAGGGGTTACAAAAAAAAAAAAAAAAAACCACAATCCTAATAAGAAATAGATAACAGCCAAAGGGCTTTTCAATAACATGTCAAGAAACACTAAGAACCACTCAGTCCTTGGCTAGAGAGAAATCCTCAAGGTGTGAGCAGAGCTGAGGATCTATTTGTCCCCATCCATTCCCCTTCCGTTTTCTGAGTGGCACAAAAAGGATGGTCAGCTAAGGCGGTGGTCTTAAAGTGGGTCTTCCATAAAAGTAGCTTCCGCATCACTGAGAACTTGCTAGAAGTGCACACTCTCAGGCACCGCCCAGACCTCCTGAACCTCAGGCTGGTCCTTAGAGAACACCTGCTTTTTGTAATGCTCCATAGATACCATGCGATACTCCTGTAACTTACCTCCAACCGCGGAACTCCTCCTCTTGTCTTGTAGTGACACTTAAGTCCATTGAATGAAGAATGAATGAAGAAGTTAGTTCATCTGCCCCATAGCCAAGAGGCTCCATGGCCTGCTACACTACTGTTAGATATGTGACAGGCTATTTCATCATTTTAGAAAATAAGGAGAAATGGAGAAACAATACGTTCACATGTCTTTTGAGCATTAACGGAGCGGCCACACCCCTAAGAGTCTGTAGTGGGAGCAGCGTGAGCCCCAGTGGAGGGTTATGATAATGAGCCTCACGGCTCCTGATTTTGATATCATAATTAGTGGGAATGACACCAATGGAGGCAGCCAACCAAGAAACAGAAGCTTGCAAAGCCATATCTTAAGAAGTCTTAAAGTCTTTGGGGGACCTGCCAATCACCTTGAAGTTCTAGTTACATTGTGGTTGGACCATATTTGTTTGATGTGGCCACTGGGACTAGAACCTAAGCATGGAAGAATAAACTGCACAGACACAGCTAGAAAAAAATAAATTCCAAGAAGCATAAAGGTTTCCCCGGATTGCAGTAAACATTCAAAACCCAGAAGACCGCTTGGGGCGATGAGATTGAAGGGGTTCAAGCAGGGTGAAAATAAACTACCCTAAACTTCTATTTAATCCCCTTCTGCATATGCAGATATCAGTAAGTGTCCTGGAAGGAGAATGGAAAACACACCATAAAAAAAGCCAGATCCTGAAGAGCACATATGTCAGCCACTGTCCAAAGCACCTCGTAGAAGCAAGGTGCTTAGCACTCATTTTATCACCATGGGAACACAAGGAGAGCTGTGCTATTATCATCCCCATTTTACAAAAGAAGAATTCGAGCCACAAAGAATATAAGTGACTTACCTAAAACTCGTGTAAGCGTGCATAACAATCCAGCCTCAAGGCCACGCTCTGCCTCCCTGCTTCCCTCACAGATATAATGATCTTTGGCTTGTCCTCAACAGCATGTTCACTTGTCCAACAGGCCAGGCAAGTCATGTCATGGGAAAAACATGGGTGTAGAAACATGCTATGCCTATGCACATATGTTGGACACAGGCAGGGCCCCGGGGTTAAAGCAGGCCTAAGCTATCAGACTTCACTAGGGCCCCGGCTATGGAGAGTTCGCAGCAGCCTGGACCCTGGGCAAATCTCGGGTCCTGGGACCTGCAGGAGTAAGGCTCCTCCCCCCTCCCAGGGATTGCAGTGAGCCTGGATCCCTGGACAAATCTCATGCCCCAAGACCAGCAGGAGGAGGGCCACTCCCTTCCCCCAGCCCAGAGCATCTGGCCCCCAGTCCTGATAAGATTTAGGCTTCCCTCATAGTCCTATGACCTTTGGCCAGTTACCTAGGAAACTCCTTATATGGTATCAGCCAACAGCCTTTACACAACCCATCCCTCTATGACTCACACCCTCTACCTCTTCCCACCACTACGCAGATCACCTGACCCTCTCCCTCTGTGCTGGAATGAACGTCCTTATATGCCAACTAGGCATTGGCAAACAACCTTTAAACCCACCAATCCCCTTGGGACCCTCTTCCTGCACACACACTCTCTCTCTCTCAACTGCTTATAAAAACTTGTTGACTTGTTTAAAAAAAGAGCTGTTCTCTGAAGCTTTCTCCCAGGTGTTTCTTCCCATTGCACTCATAGCTGCTCAAGATCCTGCTCCGCTGTTGCCTGGATGCCCCTGGAACACTGAGGCACCACGTCTCCAGGTTGACCAGGAACCACACACACACATGAAGCGCAGATATAAGCAGATGCCCCTTCCTTGTCTGTGATCTGCAATGCAGTGGCTCAAGTATTATAGCAAGAAAATCCAGAAGGAACTCAGAAATAAGACTAGAAGGTCATACTGGAAAGAGTACAGCCAGGCCCCCAGTTCACTTCCTTCCTTGAGAGTCTGGCATTTGCTTTTCCTTCCCCTGAAATATTCTTCCTCAGTTCCCCAGACATCATTGGAAGTAACAACTACTTCAAAGGCTGCAATCAAAGGATACTGATGGGCAGATTTTGGTTCCAGAATGAATGAAGAGTTGAGAGTATGATTGGAGGAATGAATGAATCAGTCAATGAATACACTCTCAAAATTCCATAAAATAAAAATATATCAGTCATTCTACCTTCTATGCACATTAAGATGTCTCCTGCCAAAGAGAGGCAAAAAGAAAGAAAAGCAAAGGATACAAAAAGTAATAAGTGATGGCAAGGATGTGAACAAACCCTTGTGCAATTGGTGCTAATATAGAATCATTCAAAAAATAATCAAAATATAACTACTATGCAAGCCCTTTACTTCTGGTTTTATACTTAAAACAATTGAAGCAAGATCACAGGAAGATAGTTGTTCATGTAACATAATTCATAGTCAAGGGGTTTGAGGCAGCCCAAGTGTTTATAAACATACAGACAAAACATGCATCAGAAAGAAAGGCATAGACTACAATATGGCTGAAAGTTTTATGCTAATGAAATATATTAGACAAGAAAAGGCACTACATGATTCCAATCCAGTGAGATATTTCAAGAAAATCAAATTTGTGGAAACAGCAAGTATCTGAGTGCATGGGAAATGTTTAATGGGTACAAAGGTTAACTTACAGTTTTTTGATATGAAAAATTTTGGGATGGATGGTGATAAAGCTTGCACAGCATTGAGAAGGTTTGTGTGTATACTTGTAATGCCACTGAATTTGGCACTGAAAAACAGTTAATATGGGATTTTATATCATGTGTATCTTGACAGAACTTTAAAAGATAGTAATTTAAAAATATTCCCTCCACCAGCTGCTGAAGGCTTTACTTTTTAATTTATGCAAAGTTACCATTTGTTTCCTTGAGAACTATGTGCAATTGTCTTTGGATATAAATACATCTGCCACTCCATTATAAATTTGCCTTCTTTCTAAAAATATTTATTTATTTGCAGGTACAGAGAGAGGGAAAGAGAGACAACAGGCATACCAGGGCCTCTGCCCACCTCAAACAAACTCCAGATGCATGTGTCACTTTGTACATCTGGCTTTTAAGTGGGTACTGGGGAATCAGGATAAATCAAAGTGAGTTCCAGTTCAGCTAAAGTGAGACCCTACCTCAAAAACAAACAAACAAACAAACAAAAACAATGTCAGAGAGCTTGTCATTTTTAAACTTTATATCCAACATCAAGGAATATCAATTAATTAATAAGAATTTAGTAAGAACAGAGATAATAATTACAAGCTGGAAGTCCACTGAAGGAGCAAGAAAGAAATCAATTGTGATGATCAGCATTACAATTGCAGCAGAGGTGTGGACACCTGGCTAGTTACATACAGTAGAGCTCCTTATCTGTGAGGCCTATGTCCCAAGACCCCATGTGGATGTGCAAAACTATAAGTAGTATTGAATGCTATAGATACTATTTTTTCTATGCATGCTTACCTATTTGAAGTTATGTTCATAAATTAAGCATAATAAAAATATCATTAACTGTTTAGAAAAGGCATACAACATAGCATTATAAAAATTGCGTGAACATAGTCTTTTTCAAAAAGGGTTTGCCCTCAGTACTGTGTTATCATAATGAGAGACCTCATGACCAATATAGCTCCGAAGGGACAAAGACCCACAGTGTGGAGGCCAAGTGACCATGGACTGAAATCTCTGAAACCAGGAGCCAAAATGCACCTTTCCCCCTTTTCAATCGTTTCTCTCAAGTGTTTACCTCAGTCATGAAATAGTGATTAACATGCTGCTTCTGTGCACACGGGATGGAAGAACATATATGTTCACATAGGTAGCTGGTGCTAGTTACAGAATGCTTGAGGGTGGGAACCATTCTTCCATGGCCAGAAGAGGTGAATTTTTGAATTTTATTAAATGCATTAAGGAAGGCTGGCCAGCAATGAAGCAATGACCCCAGTTAGCTTTGTTTTTTCTCTTTTTGACGTGTGTGTGTGTGTGTGTGTGTGTGTGTGTGTGTGTCGTGAGTGCATATGAATATAGCATGTTCATATGTGTGGGGTCATACCTGTGTATATGGGTCTGTGTATAATTGTTTGTATGCATGTAGAAGACAGAGGTAGACATCAGGTGTTTTCTTCAATCACTTGCCACGCTATTTTTGAGACAAAGTCTCCTACTGAACCTGGAGCTAACTGATTTGGCTAGGCTAGCTGGCCAGCAAGACCCAAGGATCCTCCTGTCACAGCTTCCCCAGTACTGGAATTACTGGAACATGCACAGAGCCCAGCCTTCACATGGGTGCTGGCGACTGGCACTTAAGTCCTCATGCTTTATAGCAAGCATGTTACTACTGAGCCAGCTTTCCAGCCCCTACTCTCTTTATATAATTTTAAATATGATAACCAACTCCTTTTATTTTTTATTCAAAACTGGTCCATGAATCCACAGATGCGTCTCTATTTAATGTTTGTTAATTCATAACCACCCCCCCAGCAACCACAGGAAAGATAAGTATTTTGACATGTGTTAGTTCTGAATTCTTAAGATCTAAAAAGCTCAAGGCAAAACATGTTCAAAAAGCAAATGAAAACATGTGAAGGCAAAATGTGCTTTCCAGCCTCTGATTCTTCACTCAGGAGAGGCCCATGTCCAGAAAAGCCATATCTACCCTTGCTCCTCAAACATTCTCTGAGTCACAGCTTCCAGGACAAACCATCTGGCCATCCCAACATTGAGCTTTCTCTCCTTATATGATCAAATTTTAATTATATTGCTCACATGGTTTTTAATAACATCACATATGTAATGAAGCTGGAATAGCTGCGATAGATTCTGTGATGGTTTATGCTGACTGACAACTTAACAGGACCTGTAATCACCTGTGAGGGATTATCTAGAGTAGATTATCTTCCAGGAAAGCATGTGACTAGGTTAGCTGAGGTGGGAAGACCCATGTCACTGTGGATGTGGTTGAGGACTGTATAAAAAGGAGAGGGGGGGGATGAGTACAAGCATCCATCATGCTCTTTTGCTTCCTCCCTGCTGATGGGATGATGTGAGACATGCTGGCTTCCTGCTCCTACCATGTTTTCCAGACAATGCTGGACTTCTCAAAACTGTCAGCCAGAAAAAAAAAATTCCTTTCCTTCCTTAAAGCTGCTTCTGGTATGGTATTTTATTTAATCCTAGCAATGAAAGCTTTATAGAACCCCAGGCTGAATGATGATCCTGGAGAATGCATCCAGGACTTAAATCCTCAGAGCCACAGTGCCTTTGTCAGTAGCATGATTCTGATATTTCTAGGGCTATATGTAGATGATAGATGAAACCAAGACTCCAGAAGACTATGTTTTTCTTCTTCTCTTCCTTGACTTTTTCATATTACTCACGATCTCTTCTGTGGGGAATGTGGATCATGTTTTTCAACTTGATTGCAAGCTACTTATAAATACAGGGTCAAAGTGCAAAGACTTTTTTTTTTTTTTTGGTAGATCATTCCAGAAAGCTATAGCAAGGAGATGAGGCAGTGAGATAGAGAAGGGAAAAAGCCATCAGGATCACCAAGCAGTTCTGGGAGCTATCAAATGAGCAGCTACAGTGAATGATCAGATTAACTCCACTGAGAAACTCCACAAAATGATGTAAAATTGTGCAAATCGGAGTTACACAACCTGAGGGGTTGGGGGTGGAATATTTGAGCACCAAGCCTGTGTCAGTCATCTGCTAATAGCTAAGCAGTGCCAAGCTACTTTGTTCTCAGACAATGGCACATTCCAAGACTCCAGAGAGAGACTTGCAGAGAGAAATGTAGCTATGGAGAAGAAGAGATAAGCAGTAATGCAACAACAGGATTGGCAATGTTTGATTCAGATGCTTTGGCTAACACACACACACACACATGCACACATGCACACGTGCGTGGTCCCTGAGTGAGCAGCTACAAAACAAAATTTTAAATTTAAATGTTGTCCTCAAAGGCCATGTAGTCTGTTTTTGCTGACAAAAGGAGGGCAGGAAATCTCACCCCTACATCAAAGATTGTATTTAAATGTAGCTGGAAATTTTCGAGTGAACTTGACTATAATGATGTCACGAAAGGGAACACACATATGCCTTTGGATGGATGGATTTGTATGACAAGTAAGTAGCCACAGCCTCTCACAATGGTCCCTCAAGAAACCAAGCAGACTGCTCAGAATTAGCCCAAGGGAAAAAGAAGTATGCACTGAGGAAGATGGCAAAGGATGAGAGAGAGAGAGAAAGAGAGAGTGTGTGTCCTGATCCAGGAGAATGGACATTGTCCAAGGATGCAGCTCTGGCTTGAGCATTGACAGATAGGTAGTACTTAACAGGGTGGGGGTGGGGTTGCAGAGGGCATCACCACAAATGGAAGAAGCCCAAGAGGCTCCAGTGAAGAAGGTAGTATGGAACAAAGGTAGCGTTAAGAACTCCTGGGATTTTGCTATGGTGCCCTTGGCCGAAGTATTTAGCTTGGGACCTGCATCTCGCCCCCTGCATCGAAAAGCTGTGAGAAAGACTGGCCACCCCCGAAGCATCACTCTCCAGTGGAAACTCTAGTATGATGGATATGTCGTATTTGTCCTTTCAAGTTGAGTAGCCACTGGCTACCTCTGCCTAAATTTGAGCTGAGAAACTGGTCTATATTGTTACTTCATTTCTATTCATTTGGGCTTAAGCAATCACAGGTGCCGAGCCTCCATTGCATCAGGGAGCATCAGTCCAACATGTGGAGAAAGCATCCTTCCATCTGAAGTGTCTGGAGCAGAACATCTGCCTGGGTTCCCCTCATACCTCACAGTGAGATCTTGGCCTCCGAAGCCAGGTCTCTATTTCCAATGCTAATTTAAAATCGCCTCTTCAACAGCAGTGAATTTGGTTCCAAGGTGGCTTGCCGCCAGCAGTCCCCAGCGAGTCATGATGTTCTTGGCATTCTTCCAGCACCATGATTGACTTGGCCAGTCAAAGACAAAAATCCAAATGGTAGCCACTAAATAGTATGAAACATCTCAATTTTAACCTAAACTGGGAGCAAGAACAGTGAACCTTTCTGCAGAAGGAGGGCCGAGCAGATGACCCAAAAGAGTAGAAGAAAAGCCCCTGTTTGAAGAATAACAATCGGTGGCTGAAAGCTATTAAGTTCACTCTTCTAGTTCAAAGGCTTTTGAAATGGCAATTTGTCAGGCAACTGTTGTCACTTTAGATGCCCCCAGTTGCTTTCTTTGAAGCTCTTGATTGACTACAGGAGGCTATGCCAGATTCTTCTAAGGACAGGATTTCCACAGTTGAACACATTTATGTCACAGTAATTATGACTCTTCCCAAATTTAATCAACAAAAGGCAAACGAGTGCAAGTTTGAGAAAACGTGCAACACACCCTGTACAGTCCAGGCCGTGCATGAACTGGTGGCTGCTCGCAAAGCCCAGCGGCCAGCTAAAGGGGTTTGGGTCACTTAGCTGTGTTGATCCAAGGCTAGAGAGAGTTTCCCTTTTGGTCTGAGAGACAAGGAGAGTCAGGTGGAGGGCCCCTTCCTAACTCTATTTGTATCTGTCAGTGAAACAGACTTCAACTTGAATGGGCTTCTAGTTGGGGGGGGGGAACAACTAATTAGGAATCAACAACTAACTAACCAATGCAGTGTTACCTCTTGTTAACAGAGATGGATAGAGAAAAAAATATGTCAGCTGTCCATGGAACTAGATGCAAAGGCATGTGTGTCCTGTGAAGTGATGGATGGATGGATGGATGGACGGAGAGATTGAGTGGATAAGCACATAAAAAAGGGGAGTTGGCCAATAAGCCAAAAGCCAACTGAGAGCTGTGGCAGCCATGATGCCCTTGTCAGTCTGTGGCACACAGAATAGAGGATATAAGGCCCCCTGAAGCATTCTTGCATCAGGGACTACTATTTGCAAGTTAATTTTCTAATTTGGGGGCTGTCAAGAGCTTATGCATCAAGAATGGGAAGCCAGTCCTTGGGTGTCTGCACAGTGGGGAGTGCATGGCGAAATTGTCCAGAGCACTGGGGCCATCCTAAGCCTCCAAGAGGAAGGTTTCAATCCAGACATGGTCTGAGGCTGGAAGGAATTGAAGCTATCTTCAGAGCTCAACCTCTTATTAACCTGTTTGGACTACATAACCCGAACGTGGGCAGTCTCCGAGGTCAAATGGGGGAGAGTGTTACACACAGTGATGCAGGGTCCTTAGGAGAGGGCTAGTACCATGGACTCTGCCCAGCCAGCAGCTGTGTGCCAGATGTCCCCGCTAAGTATCCATGGGGACACGTTCATGACAAGTAATTGAAGAGAAGCCATGGTAGAGAAAAACAAAAGGGGTATCTGCATATGACATGTAGGGGCCAGGGCCAGGAGTGAGGTCAGGGAGGGTAACTTACCACATCAATGGTGAACAGATGGCAAGAAGGCCAAGCCAAGAAAGATGGCAAAGCCAGGATGGAGAACCCCCCCCCTTCGAGCTGTTTCAGGCATAGACAGCCAGGTGTGTGCCTAGTGAAAAGGTTCTTGAGCATATAGGCGTAGGTCAAAATCCACCAGGATATCTGGTCATTTGGTTTCCACGCATACCTGTGCACTACCACACAGGCCACATTTCCATCAGCCTGGGTTTATGCTCTCTGGTCTATCTTACAGGGCTCAAAAAGTAAATTCCCTCTCCCCACACATGAACTCATGGCGATCTTCCTACCTCTGCCTCCTGAATGCTGGAATCAAAGGCACAAGCCGTCATGCCAAGCTCTGGAGACATATATACATACATATACATATACATACATACATACATACATACATACATACATACATATATATATATATGGCTTATTTAGTTATTAATTTGAGAAAGAGAAAAAAAACCAGTAGAGAGAAAGAGAGAGCGAATGGATGGTGTACCTCCAGCCCCTGCAAATGAACTCCAGACACATAAGCCACCTACCTTGTGCATCTGGCTTATATGGGTACTGGGGAATGGAACCTGAGTCCTTAGACTTTGCAGGCAAAAGCCTTAAATGCTAAGCCATCTCTCCAGCCCCAGCTCTAACATTCTTAAACTGCAAGGATATCGTGAGTTTCTGTTTGTGTTGAGATGGTCCACTTCCACTGATATTTTAAGGCTCTGTTCATCTCACAAGGAAACATTACCTATCTCTTATGTATCTCCCTTGAAAGCAGAGAGGGTTGAGGGGAAGGGAGGGGGAAAGTCACAAAGGTTGGGGTTGAGGTGTGTTGGCAGAGGGTCCAGGGTACCTCTAAGGACTGTCTGGAAATTTTGGTAAATGTCGCTATGGGCAATGAGTTTAATCTCACCAAATAGTAAAACAGTGAGCATGTTTATTTAATAACTGCGATTCCTTTAAGTCACTCTGTGTTAGCTTGGCTGGGATTTTTTTTTTTTTTATTGACAACTTCCTTTATTGGCACTTCCCTCCCTCCCCCCACTTTCCCCTTTGAAACTTCACTCTCCATCATATCCCCTCCCCCTCTCAATCAGTCTCTCTTTTCAGTTTGATGTCATGATCTTTTCCTCCTATTATGATGGTCTTGTGTAGGTAGTGTCAGGCACTGTGAGGTCATGGATATCCAGGCCATCTTGTGTCTTGAGGAGCATGGTGTGAGGAGTCCTACCCTTCCTTTGGCTCTTACATTCTTTCTGCCACCTCTTCTGCAATGGACCCTGAGCCTTGGAAGGTGTGTTTAGAGATGTTTCCATGCTGAGCACTCCTCTGTCACTTCTTCTTAGCACTATAGTGCCTTCTGAGTCATCCCAAGGTCACCACCATCTGAAAAGAGAAGCTTCTCTAACCAAAAGTGAGCATAGCATTAATATATGGGTGTGGACATTAAGAGAAGTGCTTACTGGGCAGTTTGGTGAGCATAGTATATGCATTTATTGGCTGGGATGTTTTGAGTTCAAATAGGTGTAGACACTATAATATCATGAGTCATTTTGTGTCCAGGCACACACACACATGATATATATCTACATACATATATATGCACATGTACATACATGTGTACATGCAACATACAGTTTAATCTTCAACTAGCCCCATGATCCAGGTTTCCACTTTGCGGAGCACTGGCATTCATGATATTATATATCTATGTATTTTATTTCACATTCCTTGTTTTTCTAAATTCTATTGGCTTACTGAGAATAATCATCCTCCTTCCAGAACATTCACTCAAGTTTAGAGTATACTACACATAACTTTCAAACAGCAAAGAGTTGTTACCCCAACCCAATGGCCTTAGGGGCCAGCACAAGATGATGTGGGTCAGCTGCAGGATCCAGGCTCTCTAATCATGCACCCCTGTAATGCCTGGTGCCAAGTGCCTTTGTGCTGCTTTTATTGTTAGATAAGTTCTTGGCAAACAGACAGGGGGCCATGGATGGCCAGATCTCTGTTTTATTGTCTTGGTACCCTCCACCCAAATGATGAAATCAGAGACCGCTGAGATGATCAGAAGTTATGCAGCTGCCTGGCTGGCTGTCTTTTCACAAAATTATTAACGGCTATTTTGCTGATGCTCCTTTAAGAATCAAACTCTAGGCCTTCCTCCACTCTAGAAGGGAGGTTTGCTCATCATCTACCTCTGGCTATGAAATCTTTCTGCACTTGCTTTTCCAATGTCAGGTAGGGCCAGACTATCATAGGAACCAAGACTGTGGCCAGGAAAGTTTTCACTTTGGCAAAGCCTTAAGTACTAGGCACAAAACTAGGATTTTTTTCCTTTTAAAAAATTTTACTAATTAATTTATTTGTGTGTGTATATGTGTGAGTCACATATGCGCACACAGGCGCCAGGGTCTCTTATTACTGTAAATGAATGATTGTCTGGCTAAGTGTGGGTGACTGTGGAATTGAATCAGGCCAGCAGGCTAGGCAAGCAAGCACCTTTAACTACTGAGCCATCTCCCCAGGCCTACAGATTCTTGGCTTTCTTAATACTAAGGGGTACGTGAGGGCCAAACAGTCTGAGGATCTGCTATCTTCCTCCTCCAGCAGTAATTGTCATTCCCATTGTTTGCTTGGCCTGCATCCCACATATCTTGTTTTAGCATTCCACCTGAACAGATTCTTCCTACCAACACTGCCCCCCGTTTTGCCCCAGCACAGGAATTTTCTCATATTAGATATTACATCACCACGTAGCAATATCCACTGTGGCTCTCAAAGGAAGGAAGACAAAGGGACTTCAGGCAGACCAGAACTGTGAGGAAGCCCCAACAGGTAAAGAACCCCAACAAGGGATATATTGAGAGAGTTAAATTAGTACCACGTGATCTTCAATAAGAATGCATTTCCAGCCAGTTGTGGTGCATACTTTTAATTCCAGCACTCAGGAGGCAGAGGTAGGACTATCTCCCTGAGTTTGAGTCCAGCCTGAGATTACAGAGTGAATTGCAGGTCAGCCTGGGCTAGAGAGAGACCCTAGCTTGAAAAACAAAAAAAAAAAAAATAAATAAAAATAAAAAAGTAAAGATAAAGAGAGCACTTCCAAACACAGTGAGTTTACCCTGTAGCATGCCAGGGTGATCCACGGGAAATGTACCAGAGGTTGTGGCATCAGAGATGAAGGAAGAATGTCATCAATGGATTATGGAAATGAAAAAAGGCAGGTATATAAGGCAGAGAAGCTACAGCCATGGGCTGTCCTTTGCTCAGTTTTTCCATCTATCTATCTATCTATCTATCTATCTATCTATCTATCTATCTATCATCTATCTAACATCTATCATGTATCTATCATCTATCTGTCATTTATCTCTCTATGAATCTATTTATTGCATCTATCTCTATATCAGTATCTACCATCCATATATCACCTATCTATTATCATTACAGCTATCATCTACCTATCTGTACACATACTATGTGTATATGTGTGTACATCTGATATTTTAAAACATTTAGCTCTATCCGTGAATGTTTGCATTTCAACTGTTATTACACATTCAAAAGAGGGAATAGTGGATGTTTCAGGACATTTCAAAGTGGATTTGGACTTTTCTTCTCTTACTTCTGCTTTTGGCTATCGGACAAAGAAAAAGAAAAGGGAAACATTGCAGTCATGTTCTGAGAAGTACTTAGAGAAGTGACTTTGCCCTCACATTATATCTAACACTTAACAAATGTAGATGGTACTGGTCAATTGCTTGACACAATGCCTGAAACAGTGAAGACATACAGTAAACATAAGGTATGTGAGGTCTCTTGGGCCACATTGCTGACTATTTTATGGTAAATTGCTTAGTTTTACACACACAAGAAGCACATCATTAAAAAAATCATGGCATGTATACCACAGTGAGTACATAAACCAGTAATATAGTCATTCATTATCATGTACTATTTATGATTGTGCTATGCTATTTTATTTGCTTGTGTGTATGTTCTCTCTCTCTCTCTCTCTCTCTCTCTCTCTCTCTGTGTTAATGCATATATACGTGCCTTGTGACACCCTATGTGCTCACCTGTGGGGTGGAGGCAGGGAAAGGCTATCACCTGTGGTGGCTGGATCAGAGCATCAGATCAGAATTGTCCTGCTCTGTTGCTCTTCTCCTTCCTTCCTTCCTTCCTTCCTTCCTTCCTTCCTTCCTTCCTTCCTTCTTTCTTTCTTTCTTTCTTTCTTTCTTTCTTTCTTTTTCCTTCCTTCTTTCTTTTTTTGTTTTGTTTTCTTTCAAGGTAGGATTCTTGACATTCTTTTTTGAGCTGGAATCTGTCACTGAGAGTGGAACTTGCTGCTTTTTGCAAGCCTGGGTGATTCTCTGGTTTCTGCTCCCCTTTGAGGGGCTGGGGTTACAGCGGTCTATATAAGCTGTGGACTCTCAAGCCCCCTCAGGCCCCAGAAGGAGGCTAACTGCTCAGCCATCTTTCCAGCCCTGTGCTATGCTTTCATAAATACAGTGGTATTCCAGGTTTGTTTAGAACAGCATCATATGAACACCTAAGTAATGTGTCACAGTACGACATTGTGATGGCAACAGTGTCAACAGGACTTTTCAGCTCTATTCTATACTGTGGGGCCACTGTTGTATATGGAATCTATATGTGATTGAAATATCATTATGCTATGTGTGATTTCCTTCAACCCCCCCCCCACACACACCAATTCTTTCAAAGGATGCTGGCTTCTTGTCATCTGAGAGTCTTATGGTTTCATGAAGTAGAAGAAGGGTGATATGCAGGGATGTGGCACTGTTGTACCACATGTAGAGCAAACAAGGGGGCAAAAGAACCCACGGGTAATGAAGGACAGGAATTCAGAAGCTGCAAGATGGCACTGAGCTGAGGATTGGAGAAGTAATTTAAACGTGATTTAACTTCTGCATGGCCAAGCAAGAAGACTTGGGGGAAAGTGTTGACTGTTTTAAGGAGACGCCAGCTTTAGTGCCTTTGCCCCTGTGAAGTGTTTCAGCAGTCTGTATAACTGGCCCGGGCCTTGTTGTTCCGAGTTGTGAGTGTGAAGGGCAGAGTGGGCAGGGCAGACAGGAATAACCCCTAAGCTGGCCAAGGAGTCTGGAGGGACCACCAGCTCTTGGGGAAATCCATGCCAATTTCATTCTCACGACTCTTCTCTTTCTCCACCCCCAGTGCTACTTCCCTTCTCACTTGCTTAGGTCCTGATGGGATCAGGCTATTATATAGCATGGAATGAAAATCAAAGGAAATGCTCAATATCTCAGAAAATTTTCCCTTTTCAGCATGGATCCCAATGTTAAGGAGAGTTGGCTTTTAATGTCCCGGGGGATGGGGCAGAATTCATGAAGCCAAATCTCTATCAGGTGTAGTTCCCACATGGGGTGAGGTCCTAGGCCCTTCAGCCTGGAAGATGGCATGAACGAGCAGTGAAGTCAATTGTAGCTATACAAAACTGCTCTAGAACATTGATGACAAATTTAAAAAGGGTTAATAGTTTCATTGCTAATTTAAATTCTTAAGAATACTAAAGGAAATGTAGATTAATTATGAAACAGAATATAGTTTGTAGGGATTTAAGAAATAAATTTTGATGAATTTCTTTTCTGCAAACAGGCTATTTTGGGCTAACTCCCTCAGCATTCCAGGGAATGGATATATGGAAAAAAAATATATATGGAATATCAGTTCTGCCAATATCTCACTGATGAATATATATATATATATATATATATATATATATATATATATGAATTCCTTCTCCAAACTTTTCTTATGTGAAAATGAGACAAGATGGCTGAAAATATAGATAAATCTTTTAGAATAATATTTTGTCAAGAGCACTTAATCCCAGGATAGTGGTACACACCTCTTATCTAAGCTACTTAGAAGGCTGAGGCAAGAGAATTACCAGTTCAAGACTAGCATGGGCTACATAGGGAGAACTTTTCTCAAAATAAAGTGAAAAAATAGAGCTGGCCATGTAGTTCAGTAGTAGAACACTTGCCTAGCATGTGTGAAGTCTTAGGCCCAATATCCAACACTACAAAAAGGTAATAAATAAATGACTCTCGGAATCATGTCCGTATCTGTCCCTTAGATATGTGAGGTTAGCAGTTGGTTCAAATCATTTTTCAATTCAGTTAGCACAATCAGGATGTTTATTCCCTATCTCAGGGATGCTGGGATCAATCCAATCCAATCTCTGCTCCTCTGGGGAGCATGGAAGGGTTAGCACCTGGATATGATACTGTAGGCCCCTCAGTTAACACAACACCTCAGGAGACAGTCGCATGCTCTCTCAGTCTGACCACATGCTCAGACAAATAGAGTATTTTGCCCAGAATTTGAATGGCTTGAAGAGTCATGGAGTCTACCCACCAAAGTGAGGCCCAAAGCTGGGAGAGTGTGTATCAACTTCCTTCTATGCCCTTTGCTTTGAGCTTTTGTCTCCTCAGAGGATCACAACAGATCAAGCCCACAAGCTCCATGGGCAGAGCTTGATCAAAGTTTCACACTTTTGGCATTGTCATTGGCAGTTCCTGTGGTTGGCACCCAAGTCTAGGGCTGGCATTAGAGTTTGTCTCTCACATTTGCTTTTGGACATGGGGACCAACCAAGGCAGACACCATATGTCCATAGCATAGTAAGAAGCTGTGTTGGAAGTGCATGCAGAATGAAGTGACCAGGGTGGGCTGGGCAAGGGAGCAGAATACACTGACGCTCAGGGGAGTGTGGGGAGCTGAAGCTCATCAGAAGGAAGCCATGATAGGAAGAGCAGAGGCCAGAGGCCAGGAGGAGCCACAAGGTTCATACCGAGGAGCAATGGATTCCTCTTGGAAACTTAAAAAAAAAAATCTGCACAGTGGAGTTGAGAAGTGGGGCCTAATGAACCCTGCTCAACTCCAGTATCCTGCAGTTACAGCTCAGCCCCACTCATTGGAGCATGTAGAAGCCATGAGTGTGGAAGATCAGATCTGCCAAGAAGAAGAATTCTGTTCAGCAACAAAAGGTAGGAGGAAAGGTGATAGGAGAAAGTCTGTCAGCATCCCTTCCAATGGGGAGCTTTGAACTCCCGTTTCCTTAAGTGAGCAGGCTTGGAAGACCATGTGGATGCACATGGTGTGCTTTTCAGGGGAAAACTGCATTCGAAAGGAGCAGAGGAGGAATTGGGAAATGGGAGAGAGTAAGAGAGGACACATCCACAAATGTAAAAAAAAAAGGAGTGAGTCAAATGGAATGACTGTCAGGCTCTGGGGTGTAGGGCGTGGAGATGGCCTCATGCTGCACTTACTGGAAGGTTCCTGCCTCGTGAAGTAAATGCCGCCATGCTTGCATGAGATCTTACCACCATGGTTTTAATAGTCACGAGTCAAGGTGCAGAATTTACTCAACACTGAACAGGAAACCCCTTGGATTTATTCAGGTGCATGCCAGATGTTACATAGACATTGGCTCCACAAAGAAGGACTCTTGGAAATCAACCGCAGGGCCCAGAATCCCACACTCCTTTGTCTGTTAACCCTTAGGAGGCCATGGCAGCCAAACCCTCAGACCATCAATGGTCAAGAGTGCTGGCAGCCACAATATTTATTATTCAGTGTTATCGCAGTCAGAGCTATGCCCAAGATATGCCAAGATATGATGTGTCTCTATGTTCTAAAGCAGTCAGTCAGCGTAGCAGGACATACAAGCAGGACAGACAACTAGTGAGAAGGTGTATGTTGAAACTCATTTAATTAGTCATCAAGTCCTCTTTTAGGGGAAAAATGTCAAATATGTCATTTTATTGTTAGAGTTTCAATGGTTGTGATGAATGAATTGTGGAGCCTGTGGGATGCATGGACCACACCCTAGGCTTTCTGATATTCCTGCCCAAAATTCCTGGTGTTGCAAATATCGGGTGTCCAATCAACGTCCCCTGTTGAGAAGTTCTTTGAGGACCTAATGGGTTTCAAGGCTCCATGCATACTCTGGAATTCAGCCTTTTTTTTTTTTTTTTTTAATCTGAACATGAGAGATGTTTCTGAGATGAAGTGTTCCATTTTCTCTGCATGAAATACATGAGAAATTATCATCTATCTTAAGAAGGCAGCCACCACCCAGTGCACACTGGGAGGGAGCTTGCATTTGGTTACACAACTGGATGTGTCGTGAAAAGCCCATCCCTTTATTGGCACAACCCAAGAGAGTTCCTTCTGAGATCTCCGCATTTGCTGTCTACCAGTCATGTAGAATGGCCCCCACTCAGCCACATTTCCCACAAGCAAGGAAGCAATTGAAGACTGGTATCACTGGCCAATAAAGACCGGGCATGGTACCCTTAGTGGAGCCCCTGAACTTACTTGGATCAGGAGCTTATTGTAAGGAGACACCTAGACCAAGACAGGTCCAGAGCATGTTCAGTTATTACAAATGGCAAGAAATTTGGCTGGGAAGATGGCTCAAGTGAGTGTGCCTGCAGTCTGAGCATAAGGGCTTGAGTTTGATCCCAAGCACTCATGTAGACAGCCGGGTTTGGCCACACACACCTGTGACCCCTGATGTGGGTAGAGACAGAAGAATCTCTGTGGCTCCCTGGTCAGCCAGCCTGATTGAAAACAGCAGCTCCAGATTTACTGGAAAACTCTGCCTCAAGGAAACAAAGCAGAAGAGTGAGTGACAGAGGATGACATGACATGTTCCACTCTGGCCTCCACACATGTGTGTATGGGGTACATACATCTACACATGTATGTGTGCATGCACTACATACATCACACACACCAAAAAAGATTAAAAAAAAACAAAAAAGGAAGACATGGCAAGAAAAGTGATCGTTGGAAGAAATTCTTTGCTATGCAACATAGGTCCAGGCAAAGTTATCAGAGGCTAGAATGTTCTAGAATGTTCTTCCATAGAGCCCTTATGGTAAAACCAAAATATGTGACCGTATTTGATGTCTATGAATTTTTTCTGTCTAGAATATACTTCTTGATTTTCTATTGATATGTTTATTTTTTTTCCAGGTTAAACTTTTTTTTTTTTTCTGGTTAGACTTCTCACCACCCATGAGTCTCTGAAACAGTGACACTAGACAGTGACGAGCACATGACCTGGGGTGGGCTAATCAGAATTCCCTGTGAGGTCTGTTGTAACTGGAGTCCATGCATTAGATCAGGTTTCCTGTCTGATCCCAGGGTTTCAGCTGCTACTGTTCCAGCTTCACCCTCACAGTCACCAATGCAGGGAAGCCGGGTAGGAGCAGAGTTAGTTCCATTCACTGAAATCTCTATGGCCACTTCCATGTCTTTTCCCCATATTCAGCCCCTGAAATTATTTTAAAATGTTTATGCATTTATTTTTGAGAGAGAGACATAGAGAAAAGGGGGGAGAGAGAGAGAGAGAGAAAGTGAATATGGGTGAACCAGGGTCTCCTGCAATTGCAAAGGAACTCCAGACACATGTGCCACTTTGTGCATCTGGCTTTATGTGGGTTTGGGAGAGCTGAACCCCAGGCCATCAGGCCTTGCAAGTAAGTACCTTTAACCACTGTGCCATCTCCCCACCCTTCCCTGAAGTTTTGACTTTTCCCTAGATAAAAGTGTAGTCCATTTGCAAATGAAAGCCTCCCTGCTTTTGTGTACCTGTAAACAGCCTCCTTGGAGGGAGGAGCAGAGCCATAACTCTGCCACTTTTTTTGTGAATCTGAGAGTCTAGAATGTTCTGCCTCTGGCACTGCCTGTGAATATTACCTAGGGAGCCTGGAAGGGCTAAGCAAGTGGGACTACCTATTGAGAGCAGGGTCTGAACAGGTCTTCAAAGGGGCAACAAATTGTCACAAGGAATATATATATATCAAAGAAGAGTAAAATGGTAAGCCAATAAGGCACCCAGGAGCTCTGAAATGTCAGGCTGGGGAGATGCTTGCCTGCTGAGTAATGTGCTCGCTGCTCAAGCATGAGGACAGGAGTTTGGATTCTCCGAACCCATGAAAAATCTGAGCATAGCAACAAACACTTGTGATCCCAGCACTGGGAAGGTAGAACCAGAAGAGATCCCTGGGAACAACTGGCTAGTCGGGCCAAATTAGTGAGCTCTGGGTTGAATGAACATCCAAGGAAGAAGCAAAGACAATAACCTCCTCTTCGTGAAAAGTCTGTCTTAAAGATTTGAACTCTTGGCCAGCTGTTGTGGGGCATGACTTTAATCTCAGCCCTTGGGAGGAAGAGGTAGGATAGTGAATTTCAGGTCAGCCTGAGCTGTAGCAAGACCCTACCTCAAAACACAAACACAAACACAAACAAACAACAACAACAAAAAGATGTGAACTTTTTCTATTGATACTGCTCCTTACACATTTCTAATTTTGTCTTCTCAATTCTTCATTCCCATTGTGTGCTGATGGCTGAAGTGTAAAATGTACAAGCTCTTCAGAAGAAATTTATTTTTTAAAAAAACTTTTTATTGACAACCCCCATACATATACACAATATACCATGGTCATAATTCCCTCCCGCCACCTTCCCTTTACCCCCTCCCAAATCTCCCTTCTATTGAATGTTTTTCATTTTCAAGCTCTTCTCTGGCTAAATGTATATATTATTCCCACCAAGCTGCCCTGAAAGCACTACACTTAATGTATATATTAACGCTACTCTCATTTCTGGTTAGAGAAGCTTCTCTTTTCAGATGGTGGTGACCACTGGGATGACCCAAAAGGCAACATAGTGCTGAGAAGAAGGGATGGAGGAGTGCCCAGCACTGAAACATCTCTGTCACACCCTCCAAGGCTCAGGGCCCATTGCGGAAGAGGGGGCGGATAGAATGGAAGAGCCAAAGGAAGGGTACGACTCCTTACAATGCAACTGTCCAGACAGAAATTGGCCTCGATATCCATGACCTTGCAGTGCCTAGCAATACCTTCACAAGACCCTCAAAATAGAAGAAAAAGATGATGACATCAAATTAAAAGAGAGACTAATGGAGAGAGGGAGGGTATATGATGGAGATTGGAGTTCTAAAGTGGAATGGGGGAGGGGAGGGAAATATCATGTTTTTTGTATGTAAGTATAGAAGTTATCAATAAAAAAATTTAAAAAAAGAAATAATTAAGCCAGACTTAAGGAATAATCCTCTATTTCCTTGAGCTCAGCTTTCTTCCCTCCTCTAGGGTCATACTCCATTTGTTCCAGCACCGCATGGTCAACCTCAGCTTTTCACTGTCCTTCTTTCCCACAGAGGATGACAGTGCCTGACAGAAAACGACTTTCCTTTAACCTCGTGACTTCTTCTCTTTGTCTTTCGCTCCCCAAATGTTCACTCTGCACATTCTGAGGTGTTTTCATATGAGGGCTGGTACTGTATCTTCCTCAGTCACAATCTCCTGCCCTTCTCAATACCACCATAGTCATCCAGTTTTGACTCCAAATGCTCGATAGTAATATTTGCCTTTGTGCTCACCTGAATTTAGCTTGTGTGGCTTTTCTTACCAGCACTGAAACGTTAGTTTTGACCACTCCCAAGAATGGTGAGTATGAATGATTTAGTTGCTACTACACAACCTTTGCAAGAAAAAGGCTTTCCAATGTGCAATAAACATTGGCTGAGTGGCAGTGCATCATTGTAATTTTCCATTTATTTATTGCCCATTATCTTTGGAATTATGAGCTCCTCAAAAGCAGAGGTTATATTTCATTGGCTTTTATATCGCCAGCTATTGGCAACCACAATAGACATATATCTTTAAAGCTCTATATTTCCTTTCAGGTATATTGAATCCTACTTGTATATTAGTCTAATTACCATTCACAGAATAAACTCAGCTTTGCAAGACACTGCTAATGAATTCACATTTAATCTCATGCAACAAATACTTTCTTTATTGGTAAACTGGTTAAAAATAACACTATGAAAACAATCTTTGTAATAGTTTCAAAATATTCCTGGATCCACACGGACCATAGTTAATATAAGTCTACTATTGAGCATTTAAATTGGTCTTGTTTGTGTTAGTGACTTTTGACCACTGTGGCATGCATCTGAGGAGGTTTCAGCCCTGTCTCATGGCTCCACTGCTTTTGGGTTTGTGTCTTTGAGGCAGGTGAAGTGAGGTGGTGGTGCGGGGGGGGGGCAAAGTGGCTCACATCATGTTGTGACAGAAGGTGTCAAGGACAGAATATACGCTACAAAGCCATGCCTAGTAACTAGTTCCTTCAACCAAGCCCCACCTCCTATTCCTACGAGCTCAAATATAAACACACCAGAGGACACAGATGAGGTCAGAACAAAACTCTTATGATCAAATCTCTTGTCAATAGCATACTAGCTGGGACTCAAGGGTTTAATTTACAAACCTTTGGGGAAGAAACTTTTTGTGCAACCACAACATGATTATTATTTTATTTGAGATAGGGTTTCATGTAGCACAAGCTGGTTTTGAATTTACTATGTAGCCGATGCTGGCTTGGAACTCCTGATCCTCCTGCCTCCACTTCCCAAGTGCTGAGATTACATGTGTACACGACCATTCCTGGCTTCACAACATGACATTAAGTATCACTGTCATGAACATACTTTATATAAGCTCTTAATTAAATTTAGTTGTTTCTTTCAGATTCACTGGGATCGTTTCTATAAACTTAAATACAATGACAATTTAGGGAAAGCTTTGCCAGTCTATATTTTAATCAACACAGAATGAAAATACTCACCAGAATGCACCTCATTAGTGTCTTAGTCCACTTTGCGTTGCTGTAACAAGATTCCTGAAGTGGGATATCCTATGAAGAAAAGAAGTTTATTGAGCTCATAAGTTTGAAGACTCAAAGTCCCAAGATTAAGTGTCACCTATCTTCTTAGCCTCTGCTGACAGTTTTATTGTTGTTGTTGTTGTTGTTACGTGACAATATGGCAGGTGGCATCACATTTATGTATGCAGGAGTGTCACCTGATGAGAGAGGAAGTGAGAGATGGGCAAGCCAGGCTTACTCTTCTCATAGTCTGCTCTCGTGGGAACTGACCCACAACCATGATACTTCACTCATTGCTGCCTTTTATGATAGTGTTCATTTGAGCTAATCACCTCTGCTACCTGCTTAGAGATTTGCCACCTGCTGTCATGATACTCAGAGGACTGAGGGTGGGAGACCCACCATATTGAAACCACAACAGCCTTGGTTAATTTTTAATTCCTAGTGTTATAATTTACTGATCACAATTAACAATATTCTTTATTTTTATTTTTATTTATTTATTTGAGAGAGAGATACAGAAACAGGTAGATAGAGAGAAAAAGAGAGAGAGAATGGGCATGCCAGGGCCTCCAGCCACTGCAAACGAACTCTGGATGCATGTGCCTCCTTGTGCATCTGGCTTACGTGGGTCCTAGGGAATCGAGCCTCAAACCGGGGTCCTTAGGCTTCACAGGCAAGCACTTAACCGCTAAGCCATCTCTCCAGCCCCAACAATATTCTTATATTAATCAGTAAAAAGTGCTACAAGCAAGTTTGATGCAATGCATTTAAAAAGGCATGAGGGCTGGAGAAATGGCACAGAAGTTAAAGGCACTTGTTTGCAAAGCCTGATGGCCCAAGTTTGATCCCTCAGCACCCATGTAAAGCCAGAAGCACAAAGTGGCACATGTGTCTGGAGTCTGTTTGCAGTGGTTGGAGACTCTGGTATGGCAAACTCTCTCTCTCTCTCTCTCTGATTCTTTCTCTCTCAAATAAATAAATAATAAAAATACATGAAAGTAAGATGAGTGAGGAAGAAGGATGCTAATGGGAGGGGGAAGGGGATAAGAGAGAGTAATTGGATAAGATCAAAATACATTATACACATATATGAAAATGTAAAAAATGGAAAAATAAGTGAAAAGAAAAAAATAAAAGGAAATTATCAATATAAGAAAAGAACAACAGGCTGGAGAGATGGTGTAGCGGTTAAAGCACTTTCCTGAGAAGCCTAAGGACCCATGTTTGACTCTTCAGATCCCACATAAGCCAGATGCACAAGGTGATGTGAAGTGCACAAGGTCACACATGCTCATGAGTGGCACACATCTGGAGTTTGATTGTAGTGGCTGAAAGCCCTGACATGCCAATTCTCTTTTTCTCTCTATCTCTCTTACTCTTGCCCTCACTCTCTCACATAAAAAAGCCAGTCTGTTGGGCTTGCCTCAAAAGAAAAGAAAAAAAAAAAAAAGAACAATGGAATGTTACCAAATCAAATAAATGAGTATTTAATATTGTGAGAACAGCATTCTCAGTTGTCTTTCCTGCCTCATTCAACAGTTGATGGTGATGAATGTACAAGCCCGAGGTGTCCCCACTGCCCCTTCCTTAACATCATACCCTGCTGGATTCACAACACCAGTACAGGGCTCAGCAGGGGGCAGGTGCTCAGTGAGGACTCATTCAATGAATACAGTTATGATAAGGAAGATGGTATATCCTTTGCCTCTTTCCAAGCTTTCAGAATGAGCCCTACGATTCACATGCTGGAGAGTATCAGACCTGATGCTTTGTATTTTCGAGTAGCCTTGTCCTGTGGCCATCACTGAAGAAGCTGTAGCGTTCTTCTTTATGTGCCTGGTGGCTGTGTCCACATTGGGTGACGACAGTGCTTAGAACAGTACCTGTGGAGACACAGTAAAGATGTTCCTACTAGAAAAAGAAATAAAGGGCTTAGCCAGGTATAGTGACACACATCTGTACTCCTAGGATTTGGGTGGTAGAGACAGGAAGATCTCAAGTTCAAGGACAGCCTGGGCTACATAATGAGAGCTTGTCTCTAAATCCAAATTTTGAGGATATAGTTCAGTGATAAAACACTAGCCTGACATACATCAGGATCATGGGTTTGATCTCTATTATGGCAAAATAAAAAGTTGAAAATGAATTATAGTTTTAAAAGAGAAACCAAACAATTTGAGCACTGGATACAATGAAAGCTATCTCTGCTCTAGCAATTTAAAAACACAAACATGTATATTGGAGAAGAGAAACTGAGGCTGACCCCATCAACATGGCCTGGCACACAGTAGATGAGGTACACCCACACATATATACATGCTCATGCTTGTACACATGCAAACACACACATACACATGTTGACATGTGTACACACATGCACACTCACAACACACAATACACGTATTCATCCACAGACATGCATATAACTAGGCACACACATGCATATTCAATGTTGGCATGCACATGCACAGAGCACACACATGCTCACACAGTGAGCCAGTGGCTAAGTGATGGAGGTATGGGGGTGGGTGGGGTCTAGGTAGGAAGAGACACAAGAACCTGAGAAAGTTTTCTCTCTTGAGGGGCGGACAGTTTTGATACCTAATGCCTTTACAGTTGTCACGCCAATGAAATGAAATGTTATTACCTGTCTGAATGGGAATGCCAAGACTGAAATCTTGGTGATGGCACTTCTAGTCTCACCAGCTGTACCTATCACTGCCACATGTACACTCCAATCACTCATGCATCCAAGGTAAGTGGTGGTCCACAGTCCCACCAGCCCCACCCCCAGCTCCATCCACTCCTCTAGTTTTGGCTGTCTTGCTGCTACCACATACATTTCAGCAGACACTAACTGGGGAAGGCGTGAGCTCAACTCTTGCAATGAGGGTGCGCCCACTCTGTATGATCATTATTCTTTGGCACTGGGTTTGAAAAGCAAGGCCTTTTATCTCTCTCTTTAATTTGATATGCCTTCGGTGGATCATTGCTGGGCCGATGGGGGCATCTGTTCCCTCAGAGCCGTAGAGGGGCGGATGCCTGTGGGGAAAGATCACAGGCAAGGACCCCAAGCATGACAGCAAGGCCATGTTTCTTGTTTGGCATGGTTCTGAGATGCTGAGGGCAGAACGAAGTGCATTTCATGTCAGGAGTGTCAGACATGGCCGAAGACCAGGAACAGAGGAGAAAAGGAAACAGATCTTATCTCCATCCAGACAAAGCGGAGCAGATGGAAGGCTGGGCAGCCCCTTCACACCCCTGCTTGATTTTACGTGTTCTTTTATTTTTTTCCAATTCCCTAACTGAAGGCAGCATTCCATTAAAGCTCCCCAAGACTGTTGAGAAAGGCAGCGGTGATCCTACATAGAGGAGTCTTGAATTGCAGTAGAACAGGAACAATATGTCTCAGGCCACCCAGACCCCTAGAAATGACTGGATTTGAAACACATTCCCAGACCCAGCCATTGGAAAAGCTTCATGTTCGTCCTGCTCAGCACAGCTGTGACAGGTGGCCCTGTCGGCTGGCACAGATGTCCTGCCTGGTCAAGTAAAGATTCCAGAATATTCTCAAGGGAGCCACTTCCATTTCTGTAAATGGCACTAAGGTTGGGGATGTGGCAGTGGCAAAGGAGGACACTAACAAATGGAAAGGGAATGGTCAAGACACCTTGACAAAGGAACTCAGAATTCATGCATCAGAGTACGGAGTGGGAAGTAGAGAGTGTAAAATCTTCCAAGAAGAGAGAGAAATGAAGGAGTGGGGTGAGGTCATGGAAAAATGCTGCCTGAGGTGTTAGCTGAATAAGGGTGGGTGATTAGACATTCACCTAGAGGGGACCTCATCAGAATGGCAAAGCACTTTGGGGCCACTCCAGCTCCATATCCCAATGCCTTGGGGTGCACATGAGGTGAAAGGTTAGAGGAACATCCCAGATGACACTTGGTCACCATTGCTGGTCTGGATGGAGACCATAACCATTATACAGGACTGGCTGAGAGTTCAGTGACTGGATGGAGACAAACATCAGACTCGGTGGATGTGCGATTCATGAGGTCCCCAGCATCTTCCAAGCAGTGTCTCAGGATGCATTCATGCTGGTCCTCTTGCAGCATACTCTCTGAGAGCCCACTGTGCAGGCACGGTCTGTGACACACAAATGAGCAGAGGAAGACTTGTTCTCCTGGACTACTAACGACCAATGTGATGGTTAGATCAGAATGGTAGCACTGTCATGGAGCAGGCCCTTATAACAGCCAGCTGACTCACTCTCCACCAGGTGGTTAGAAATTCACAGTCTGCAACCTGGACTAGGGCCCTTGTTGTTTGCACCTCCATCTCTTTTTTATTTTTATGTATTTATTAATTAGAGACAGAGAGAGGGAGGGAGGGAAGGAGTGAAAGAGAAAGAGAAAGAGAGAGAATGGAAGTGTCAGGGCCACTAGCCAGTGCAAAAGAACTCCCGATGCATGCGCCACCATGTGCATCTGGCTTATGTGGGGGAATTGAACCAGGGTCCTTAGGCTTCACAGGCATGTGCCTTTAACTGCTAAGCCATCTCTCCAGCCCTGCACCTCCATCTTTTAACTGCAGCCTCCAGAAGCCTAAGAATTAAAATTTCTGTTGTTGAAGCATTCAGTCTGTGCTACTTCATGTTAACTGCCTCACCCAAGACAAACAGAAGCAGAGAAACTCCATGTAGTCTAGGATTTTATATTTTTCCAAGAGCAAGGAAACAATAAATCAGACTCACATGTTGGGAAATAAAAAGCACACGAATGAAAGCAAAGCAGGGGTAGGGATAGTGTGAGTGTGTGAGATGGGGCACGAGTAATATGGCATCATGACACCATTTGCTGAGAGACTAGAATGAGTGGAGAGGTTTCTGAGGACCAGAGTTCCAAAGGATAGCAAGCACAGAGGCCCTGTGGGGGAAGGGTACCTGGTGTGACCTAGAGGCAGGAAGGGGAAGGGTCTGGCAATGAAGGAGAGGAGGTATGAGAGGGCAGTGAGACCCAAAGGGAGGCCACAGTAAGAGCCTGAACATTTCACAGTAAAGGCATTAAAATGCACTTTAAAAACTTTTATTTTTATTTATTTGAGAGAGACAGACAGACAGAGAGAAAGACACAGAAAGAGAGAGAGAATGGGTGCACCAGGGCCTCCAGTCACTGCAAACGAACTTCAGATGCATGTGCCACCTTGTGCATCTGGTTTATGCAGGTACTGGGGAATTGAGCCTGAAACTGGGGCCCTTAGGCTTCAGAGGCAAGCACACTTAATCGCTAAGCCATTTCTCCAACCCTAAAATGTACTTTTTTAGGAAGACTAGAAGCTGCTGGAAAGTTTGGCAAGTATCTTCACTTATGTTTCAGTTGTTTGGCTATTGTGGGGAAGTCTGTAGGAAGAAAGGGGGACAGGGGGACAGGTGAGGAGAAGGAGAAGGACGAGATAGCTGCTGTGGGGTCCAGGCAGGAGAGGGTGGTATCTGCAGGGCTGGTAAGAAGAGACTGTACTCAGGGGAAATGGAGGATTGCTTGCTGGAGTTTGGGTGGAGAGCGTGCGTGAAAGACTCAAGGAGCAGAGCATCATTTATGGAGATGAGCAAGCCGAGGGTGAAGCTGGTGAGGATTTGGCAATAACACTGGTAAACCAACAGCTGGCTGTGCCTTGGAGAACTTTGCAAGGCCTTCCTTGTATTGGACCAGAGCTGGGCTCAGTGAAAGGTGGTAAGCTCTTGCTTTCTTCTCTCTGACACTCCCAAAATGTGATCAGAGAGTTGAGACATGATTTAAAACACAGGTCCAGAGACCAGCAGAAATTCCAATTCAATGAGCCAAGACAAGAATGGCAACATCAAGGACCAGGCCACGGCCACATGCTGAGGTGTCCTGTGAAGGGAGAGGGACACCTGACACTCTTGCTGCTATGAATAGTGATCTGGGAAAGATGCATTTCTTGTGGGGTGATGACGTGGCATAGGTCAGTGTAGTTCTCCTAGTTAACCTCTGAGAAAGACACTACAGGCAAGGAAGTCTCATATAGGAAGACAGAAAAGCAAGTTGATGGAGGGCCAAAGTCTGGAGCACTTCCTTCCAGGCCTCATCCTGGTGAGTGGTGGGGGGGTTGAAGCAAGGCCTGCGGTAGCTTTTCCTCAGTAAGTCAGCACAGACAGGACTGCTGTTGTGGAGTCCCAAGTACCAAGCTGAAAAGGAGCATCTGTAAGTCAACGCTATGATAACACTGAGAGGGGACGCTCCTGATTACAGACTAGGAGAGCAGAAAGCAGGAACTTGCCACCTCTCACTGAGCCCACTCTGAAACAACACAAGGAAAGCCTTGAGGCTATTGGATGACAGAGCCTGAGGAGGTCCTGAAGGGTCTCACTTTTCTGATCAGCATTTGTTGGGTTAGTTTAAATAAGCACAGAAAAGCTGAAATCCATGAACTGTGTGTGGCAGTCAATAGAGTAATCCATTTCCCCTCTAACAAGGGGTAACAAATCTCAAACTGCAGACATTTTAGCATTGGTCTGATTCAACATATTAAAAAATTCTGTCCATGTTCAGTACATAGGAAATGTTAGTCTCCTAGGCTCCAGGTCAGATATTTAGATTGTTTGGAATCTCTGAGACTTTATAATTTTCAAGAAAATGTCTCCGTGATCATGATATGCACCCAGATTGAGCCACAAACACTTCTGCCAGCTATGCCTCTTGACATGACTCAGAAAATATAACCGGAGGCTGGAGCGATGGATGGTTCAGCAGTATGGTACTTGTCTGCAAAGTCTAATCACCCGGGTTTGATTCCCAGTACCCACATAAAGCCAGATGTACAAAGTGGTGCATGCATCTGGAGTTCATTTGCACTGCCTCAAAGCCCTGGAAGGCCCACTTTTCTCTCTTTGCAAATAAATAAATTAAAATATTTTTGAAAGGAGAGTATAACCAGCTTTTGTTATAATAGCCTCATTAAGATCTTAGGAGCAGGTGACAACATTAGAGAATGACTTGACAACTCCTCCCGTGGTGAAACTTTTACATGGAGACAAGAGGATCACATGGGGTACACATTGACTAATCTGCAGCAAGTCTTAAGGAGGTAGATGAAGAAATTGGGTCCTTGTGAACGTCTCTACGGTCCTCCAGGGCCCGATAGAGAATTGCCATTCCAGGTGATTGCAGGCATCCGCTTCAGTGTCACAGGTCAGGCTTGAAGAGTGGTGTGAGTCATAAGCCTGAACCAGAACAGGTCAAACTTGAGCCAATGTAGCACTGAGGGCCAGGCCCTTGGGAAAGATCAGGCTCTGATTGTGACTAATTGAAGACAAAGATTTTATTGGAACCGTGCAAAGTGCGGATGATTATAATAGCTTATTGGCCAATCTGTGCAAATATATATATATATATATATATATATATATATATATATATATATATATATATATATATATATATATATGTAGTCTACAATAAGAAGCCACTGTGACTCATCAGCACCTGGCATCTAATGGCTGAGCACAATTCCAGAATTTGAAGTTGCCATGGTGAAGAAACTGTGGTTCATGCTCTTGGTAACACTGACTCCAGCTGAGAACAGCAGGGGATTAACTTTCTGGCACTTGAACCTCCTGATGCTGACCTCAGAACCTCCCAGCTCCTCTCTTAGGGAAGTTGTGATGATGGCAAGAAATGTGTCCTGCTTCTGGAAGTGAAACAAGGCTTCGTGCTCTTGATTTGCCTTTTCTTGTCAGCCACTGATGAACAGCATGGACTTGACCTTGCTAGCAGAACAGTAGCAACCTCAGCACCCACAGAGGAATGCTGGGCACCCCACATTCACATTTTCCGCTCTACTTCCTTCCTACCCTCCCACATTCTCTCTGATGCCAGCCTTCCTGGGGTCTTTCTGAAGTCACCTTCGCACTGACCTATCATGGGCATGATGCATTATCACATGGATAGGTTTGAGCCCTTTAATTTTATTTCCAGACATACCACCTTCTTGCTCTCTTGGCTTTGGAGAACTCATGGCCCAGGACTTTCGTCATGACTTCATCCAGGGTTTCAATTCACTGGTGAGGTGAATCTTACCAGCATTGTATTCAAGCTACCAGTCTATCATTTGCACATTACTCTTAGGCTTCTGAAATTTACTACATTTCTCTACAAGGACAGTGACAGAAGTCTCTATAGATAAGTAATTTGTAACCACGCCAGCACTGTCCAATGATATCCTCTGAATGGTTGTCCATTTCCTTATAGAATCTTCTGGAAAAAAAAAATAGTGGGTGGCCATGCTATACATATGACTGTTCTCATCCCAGAGCTAACTTCCATCCTGCAAGCAAGCTGGGATGTGATGCTGGTGGAAAGATTGCAGTGTCTTGAGGCACCTCCTATTCAAACTCACCACACTTCTTTTGTCTCTTAATATCATCTACAGAAAATGGCAGGAAAAGTGAAAGTAAAGAAGCATGAAGAGAAAAAAAAAAAAAGCTGGCCAGGGCTCCGGATCCACTATGTGGAAACAGCTGGGTAGGCAGTAACGTGGAGGTATTAGCACATCTCATTTGGACAGCAGTGAGAGTTTTGAAAAGCATTCATCTTTCACACTCAAAGTGAAGCCAGATACAACATTTGCTGAAGAGCATGAGTCTGCTACAGGGCTGTGCACGCATTTTACCTCACCCCAGTTCCCAGATGTTTGCTCTCCTGCTTCTTAACCAATAGCACAAGCAAGCCTCAAGGAATTTCCAACTTGTTTAATGCAAACGAGAGGGAACATCCCCGTGTTCTGTCTTCCTAGAGAGTTGGCGTCATGGGAGCAGGAAGGTGGCTAGGTACCACAAATAGAGGCATTTATCTGCAAGCCATCAGTTTGGTTTTCTCAGGACGTATCTTGGTGCTTGGAGTCCTCATTAAACATTTCAATGCTGAGGGAGTGTACGTTTTCATTTAGGGAATCATGTAGAAATGCAAAAGGTCTGTTTCATTCTATTACTTCCCTGGGTCTCCTGCTTTGGGAAAGGCAATGTCTGCTCTGGGAAATGTTAGCTAAGGCTGGAAGGGAAAGAAGCAAGGCGGGAACAGTGCTCTGGAGAGATTTATTTGGAAATAAATTTCAGCCAAAGGACAAGACTGTGTGCTAGTTGTAGGTCATTCTTTTCTCCCAACCTCCATTCAGAGTAAGCGAGCCAATTGCTCCCTGATTCCCAGAATTGTTAGTTCTGCGGCATGTAGCAAAACTGTGCGTGATGAGTTTGACTTGAAATATCTAATTAAAACTATGATGTCTGTCCAATTCCTTGTTCTTAAATGAATGATGTGATTCCATTAGACCTGAGAAGGGGGCACATTGTGAGACACAAAGCCAGATGAAGACCTGCAACTCAGTCCTCCTTCATCTTTGCTTTCTGACATAGCCCTTCCCTTCCAATGCAAACGCTATTCGTCCTAAATGCTTAGCTACAATAGCACCTTTCTCATGAGCAAGCCTTTCCTTCATCACTCAGGGACACCCAAGTGACAGCGATGATGCAGCAGAGCTGTGACATTCGGCTATGACCTCCAAGGCAGGTGCCACACCACCTTTACTTTTCAGGTGCATAAAAACTCAGAGGTTCTGAAAGCTGCCTATGTATCAAGGCTAGATGGTCTGTAGCTAAAAAGAGAAGAGTGGGAAGTCCACCCTCAGCCTCTGTTCAATTTTCCACAATCCCATGGCCAACCGCTCTTAGTGTCCTCCAAGGTCTATTCATTTACCTCCATCTGAATTGTGAAGCCCTCTCCTGGCTCTTGTCTTGGACTTCTTTGCATCATGAATACCACCACAAAATGCTACCTCGTGGACTCTTCCCAAGTGCAAGACAGTATCCTAAGTGCCAGCGGATCTTACTCCCACGAGGATGTATAAAACAAGCCTCGAATGACAGCAAAGTCAACCTTTAATCATTCTGCGGTTTGTTAGTTCAGTTTTTATTAATCGTTGTTGAAGTCAACTACCTGAAGCTTCAGGAAATAGCCTCCAAGCAATTGTGATAAACAGAAAACAAGTAAATAACACTCCTGAGCACTGATGGAGGAATTGTGATCGGTTGTGTTCATGAACCACACTGGACTTAGATACAGGGGAGGCTGTTCAGACTCCCCAAAGCAAGTATGTTCAAAACAGCTCCCCCCGCCCCACAAACCCAGCCACCAGCACTGACTGACTGTCCCACCCCTGGGAATGCCAGGGCTTCTTCTCACAGAGCCCTGCTGTCCCAGGGAAGCCCCTCATGTTACACACGCTTTGTTCATCTATGCGGCCCCAATACAAAATCATACACTTACTTAAAACATGATGAGATTTTATTTGCATGTTTTTTGTCACCTGACTGTATGGCTTTCATGTGTGAACTGTGTGGGTGGCAACATCATATTGCAATGTTAGCAGGTTGAACATGTCTAACTAGATTGTGAACCATCCCTGGGCCTGGGCCTTCCTCTGGACATAGAAGGAGTTCAGGAATGCCATCTCTAAGTATGTCAAATCAATGTATTGATGATTTCAGGCTGAAATTACTTGGGCAGGGGTGTGTGTGACTGGCAGTTCGGAAACAGACGCTTGATCCAACTTTCTCTATATGCCCCAAGTCACAAAGATTCTTTGGCAAAGGATGTCCTTCCCCTACCAATGTTAGGAAATAGCCCTTGTCACAGGAAATAACTAACTGGGCCTGCAGTAAAGTAGAACAGAGAGATTCTGAGCTAATTATGATCTTTCACTGGCTTCTACTCCCCAGTTTTCTTAGTAACATCCCTACTTTCTGTCCTAGTCTGGATAGCTGTTAACCTGACATTGACACAGATTTGCTTTCATTCTTTCTTGAGAAAAGTTTCCAAGCACATGCTCTGGCCATTTGTTAAGTATCTTGTGGATCTTATGGAGACTTCCCATGTATGTGCATATTAATAAAATTCAGGCTCTTTTCTTGCTCATCTGCTCCTGTAGTGGTTGGGGACCTTGACAAATAGACCACAGAGGAACTAAGGGGGCAGAGAGGACCTCTCTCCCCTCCATAGGCAGTGTGGGCATGTGAGGGTGCACAGGGAGAATGCACTATTCATATGCCTAGAAGGAGCCATGCGGGAACACCTGGAGAGTCCAAGCCTGTCTTTCCAGGCTCAATCAATGAGCGGGAGCCCTGGAGGCTCTAGAATGACTCATGCAATTACCAGGGGCCACAGAGGAAGGATTGAGGGTGGAGGAAATGAGCTTTGTTGGGGTGGAGGTAAGCAGGAAGGTAAGAGGGAGGGGATGGGATGCATGGACAGAGAAAGTCGGGAGAGTGAAGAAGGGCAGGGAAGATGTGTATGGGGATCTGCCCAGGAGAAAGGAGGCTGAGGGTCAACCCAGATGCTGACTACTGGGCCCCACCTGGGGCAGGGCTTTGGGAGAAGCTGCAGCCGGGCGAGCCCGTGTCCTGCTTCAGGAAAACCTCCTTGACAGGTAGGGAATGTCAACGTTGGCTTTCCATACAGTCATGCTCTGTTCGCCACTTGTCCAAATAGTCATAAATCACTAGCGAATTCCTTGTGCTGTTTGGAAGGTTAGCACTTCAAAGCCCCAAATTCACAAACAGGAACCTTTCATTACCTCGGGGGGAAAAAAAGAGAGAGAGAGAGAAGAAGTTCACTTTATTTCAATTTGTGTATTTGGGTTATTTAGTGGAGGTAAGTATCACTGACCAACGGCTTTGAATCAGTGTTTTCATCATGTAACCATCAGACCTGAAAATTATGTGTCTAATCGACTATCCAAAAAGTCAGATTTCTTGCATGAAGAATGAGACCACTTTTCGGCTTAGAATGAGGGGGAGGTCGTGAGAGGTTATGTGTGCCACTCCACGCATGTGAAGGTCAGAGGACGGCCTCTGGTGTCTGTCCTTGCCTTCTACCTTCTGCACCACTGCAGTTTTCAGGCGAGCTGGCTGGGAGATTCAGAGGTATTCTCCCGCCTCCACCTCCAGTCACAACTTAGATAAGCTGGCATTACAGATGTCTTCTGAGCATCCAGCTGTATGTGGGTCCTTGTGATTCAAACTCAGGTTCTCACAATCTCACAGCAAGCACTTTATCCACAGAGTCATCTCCCCAGACCCCAATTCAGATGATTTAATTAATTATTTATTTATTTCACTCAGAGAGGGCGGGGAGAATGGGCACACCAGGGCCTCTAGCTACTGTAAACAAACTCCAGATGCATGTGCCACTTTGTGCATCTGACTAATATGCGAGTACTGGGGAATCGAACCCAGGTTGTTAGGCACTGCAGGCAAGCACTTTAACCACTGAGCCATCTCTATAGCCCCAATTCAAATGTTTTAAAAGGTGGACTTTATTCACTGCATACTATGAGACCACAAAACACACAGAACTATAATATTTTGATTGTCCTGTAGTTCAAAGTACCTTTCTTCATGAAATAGAATCTTGAGAGAAGGGAATAAAAGAAAAAGTGGTGTGTTGTTTTGCTCAAGTGAATCAACTACTGATTCCTTTATTCCTTCCTTCCTTTTAACTCCCTTCTCAACTGTGCACGGACATTCAATTTCACAGTTATTTCTTCCATCAGACCTGTGCACATGGAATAATGTTCCCTCTGCTGAACATCACGGATGCTCGGACCTTTTAAAGTTCAGGTCAAACATTTCTTTTTGTTTTTATTAAGAAGCACCATGTCTCACAAAGATGATATTAAACATTGATCTTTAGCAAGCGCATTTCAAAGCAAATTGGGATCTAGCCTCTTTTCAGCTGGGACGACCATTTCTGTCAGGCTTGACCTGAATAGTAAATGTGTGACTCTGCCAGGATTCAAGGTGAGGAAGGAGAAACACACAAGTCTCAATGGGAGAAAAAGTAGGCAATCCAACTTGCACATTCTGTAAGTTAGAGGCAGAACACTTAATTGCCAGCCCCTGCCAGGGCTCGGGAAGCATCTCAGACACTTTCCAAGCATGGGTGGTCAGTGATAGCAGAAGAGAAGCACAAGAAAGCACAAAGCAGGCATCTTCAGGTAAGTGTTCCCACCCAGGGATTTGGCTAGCTGCCTTTCTATGTGGCTCACCAGGCAGCACTGTCACCATCCAGCTGAAAGCTCAGAACAAGGTGATGCAAAGAGGAAGCTTTGTACCTGAGTCACATCCAAACGCACATGCCATGCTGCTGTCTGTACAGGCATGGGGAGGGGTGGTGTCTGTCTTGCTTCATGGTCTCTAGAATGAAATCATCCCACAGCATCCATGTTATGCTCCAACACGAAGTGGTCAGATTGGATTTGAATATCAATCCATTACTGAAGAGTTTCTGTGTTTGCTTGTTTGTGGTACTAAGGATTGAGCCCATGCCAGTCGGTGCTCCTCAACATAGCTGCTATCATCCCTGGTCCTTGTCTTTTTGCTTTTCTTTGTCCCATCTTTTCCCTAATGTTAAACAAGCTAGGCATAAACAGGGAGGGAAGGATCCCAAAATGGAGTTCAAATTGTTAACAGCCCAACAATTAAAACAGCTGCATTGGATCCCTTTAGAAGCATCCACATGCACAACCAATTTTAGAATTTCCTGAGAAGCAAAAAACACACTTTAAAAAAAAAATAAAGTAAATCATGAAGATAGCATTGGCATGTACCAGATCTGTTTTATACAATGAGTGCTCTGTACTTTCCTATTGGTTGGCTCAGCAAGCTGTTTGACATTCATTAGAAAGCACACGTTACTTGCATCACTAGAGAGATGGGCTAATGACCTTGTAAAGCAGGTCTGCTCCAACACCACTGACTTGAGGCACTGCACCTCATTGCACAAATGGCCAACCCTAGTACATGGCAGAAATTCTCAGAAATAAAGCTTGTAGACAATGTCTCCCAAGTAAACATTTATCTTTATACTCACAGCCGTATGGGACACAGACGTCATCAGCAGTGAAAACAGTGGACCCTGAATATTCAAGTTTGGCCATACAGGCCCAATGACTGAACAGGTGCAATAGTGGCATGTCTGCTCTTGGGGTAACCAACTGCTCCATAATTGGACTGAAGGCCCTCTCTATGGGAGGGAATACATACCTGGTACTGAAAAATCTCAGCAAAAGTCTATGGCAGGGGAGGTCATGAGCCTTACAGGTATAAAGCCTGCTCTTGTCTGGTTAAATATATATATTATTCCCACCAAGCTGCCTTGAAAGCACTACACTTAATGTGTATATTCACATATTAATGCTACTCTCACTTTTGGTTAGAGAAGCTTCTCTTTTCAGATGGCGAAGACTACTGGGATGACCCAAAAGGCAACATAATGCTGAGAAGAAGGGATGGAGGAGTGCCCAGCACTGAAACATCTCTGTCATACCCTCCAAGGCTCAGAGCCCATTGCGGAAGAGGGGGCGGATAGAATGGAAGAGCCAAAGGAATGGTACGACTCCTTACAATGCAACTGTCCAGACAGAAATTGGCCTCGATCTCCATGACCTTGCAGTGCCTAGCAATACCTTCACAAGACCCTCATAATAGAAGAAAAAGATGATGACATCAAATTAAAAGAGAGACTAATGGAGAGAGGGAAGGGATATGATGGAGATTGGAGTTCTAAAAGGGTATGGGGGCAGGGGAGGAAAATATCATGCATTTTTTTGTATGTAAGTATAGAAGTTGTCAACAAAAAATTTTTAAAAAAAAAAAAAAAAAAAAAAGATCGCTTTCCATGAAGGGTGCCACAAGGTCACCTTTAAAAAATATATTGTTTAACTGACATATAATAATTGTATATTTTTATGGGCAAGTATGCACTATTTAAATACATATAGCAAATGTGTAGAAGAAACACAGGCCTGGCAGGTCAAAAGCACTTGCTGAGCAAGCCTGAGGACCCGAGTTCAATCCTCAGCATCTACATAAAAATTTAGGCATGGTCATGCATGCCTGCAACCCTGGTGCTGAGGGAGGCAGGCAGGAGGGTTGCTGAGGTTTGCTGGTCAGTCTGGATGAAGTACTAGGAGCTCCAGATCCAGTGAGAGACCCTGTCTCTAGGAAATAAAGGGGAAGAACAATGGAAGAGGAGACTTGATATCTTCCTCTGGCTCCCACACACATGTGCATACCACACACACACACACACACACACACACACGTGAAAAACAACCCTCTGAAGAAACATAGGCTCTGTTTTAATGCTTTATTTAATGCCTTTTATTTTTAATAAAACAATCCCAGTTAATAACAAATCCCTCTTGTATCTGCACATGCGTCTCTGTAGATGCATCATGACTAGCACCACAGCACAGTACTGTTGAGGTCATGGTCTACATAGTGCTGGGTGGCAAAAGAAAGCAAACAGTGGAGGCATGAAGATTGCTAGAGCATTCTGGACTTGATTCCTTTCTTTGGTTCTTGCCTCATTAAGGCATAGAGAAAGGTGACCTGCTTACATGTACAATTGTTCTAAGAATCAAATATGATTATTAATATTAATGTTTAATCCAGTGTGACAGTGAGAATCAAACATGATTATTAATATTAATGTTTAATCCAGTGTGACAGTGAGATGAGTCAAAAGCGATAGCTAATCACAAGGAGGGTTACCTAAATATTGCAGATATACACCAAAGTTCTCATTTAACTATTTGAATGTGCATGGTTCCAGAAGTTCAGCAGAGCCCCATCTCACTGCAAAGTTCTTTGGGACTGCCAGGCAAAGATTCTTGAGACAATAGTAAGACAAAGATATTTTGTTTCTATGTATCCTGGACATTTTTATGCAATTAAAAGCCAATGAAATAAAGCCTTCCTTAACATTTTCCCCACAAAAAATGATAGCTAGTCATCGAACACTTTGTTAGCCTTTCCATAGAAAAAGACCCAAGAGCTTGTGCAGTAACTAGGCAGAAATAAGGGCTATGATATGTCATAGAAGAAACACTCCTCTTAAAAAACAGAGCTGAGCCCAAAACTTTCTTTACCTCTAACTATCTTTGTGGTTTGAAGCAAATTCATTCTCCAGGTCACAGCCTTCATCTGCAGAAAGTTCCTCACATCCCCGAGACTGCTGTGGGTTGAGGTGACAGTGCTGCATCACATTTCTTATAATAAAAGAAGCAGTTTTGCTGAAATTGAAGGTGATTTCAGATGGTTTGGTTCAAACATGTTCTGTGGAGCCCCCATCTCTGGAACGCCACCCACCCTCACAGAGCACAGAATGGAGGACCTTGTGGTTGACTTACGTGGAATTGCTCTCTAGACTATTATTTTCACAATCACTCCCCGCCAACACAACCCCAGATAGGCAACCAGCTGTTACAGTAGTGTTCTGCATGAAGCCTATGTATGCTTAGCTCTTCAGATTTAAAAACAATGTTTTGCAATATGATTTATAGTCAGGACTCTTGATTACAAACAGCAGAAGACACAATGTGGGGATCTTTGCGAGTGAGGGAGAGGCGACTGGCTATTAGGAGATGGGGCTCTGTGGGGCCATCCTGCCCCTGGTCTGGAGACTTTTCTAAGCCAACCCCCAAGCTGTGGTGGGGCTTCTCTGTGGTATTCCCTGTGGCTCTCCAGCACACTTCTTCCTGTGAGGTTCTTCACTCTTCTTGTCATTGTAGATAAGCTTTTGATTTGCCACTTAGCAATGAGACAAACTCCCAGAAACTTCTTCCTGGCAGTCAAAGATGTGGCCAGGTTAAGACTCTACTCTCAGTGGTTTCAGATGGAATACCGGGCAGTAGCATGGCTTAGGCCAGGTGCTTCTGTCTTGCCCAATCAAATGTGGCTGAAGGAGATGGGGGAGGGTCTCACCTGAATGCTGCTGCCCCCGTTGTGACCACGTAGGTGAAGATCTGAGATCTGGAGTTTGACTCTGAACTTTGCTCTAGCCACCTCCACTGGCGATGGTCCCTGCATGCTGTAGTGAGGAGAGGAAACATGAGACCGCAAAGATTCCTACCAATGTTATTTCAAAGCAGAGCCCAGAGTGAACAGTAAGATAGGAAGGGTTTCCACTTTCAGTACAGCACACATATGGGTGTTTTCCTCTTTATACTGAAGCTTACACACTTTCCCAGTGCAATACACTGGACTACTCATTTCTTCAGTGGGGAAAAGCAATCTTCCAAATCCCATTTTAAATCTTCTTTTTGACAATTTACTTTTATTCATATTCTAGTTTTTTATTACAGTTTTTTTATTTTTTAATTTATTTTTTTAAATTATTATTTATTTATTAATTTATTTTATTTTGGAGAGAGACATAGAGAGACACAGAGAGATAGGGAGAGGAAGACAGATAGAGATGGGCGCACCAGCAGCCTCTCAGCTGCTGCCAATGAAATCCAGATGCGTGCGCCCCTTGTGGGCAAGTTCAGCATTGCACCCTTGCGTCACTTTGCATCTGGTTAAACGTGGGACCTGGAGATTGGAACTGATGTTCTTAGGCTTAGCAGGCAGGCGCCTTAACCACTAAGCCATCTCTCCAGCCCATGATTTTTTAATTTACTTTTTATTGACAACTTCCTTAATTGTAGACAATATCCCATGGTACTTCCCTCCCTCCCTCCACTTTCCCCTTTGAAACGTCACTTTCCATCATATCCCCTCCCCCTCTCAGTCTCTCTTTTCAGTTTGATGTCATGATCTTTTCCTCCTATTATGATGGTCTTATGTAGGTAGTGTCAGGCACTGTGAGGTCATGGATATCCAGGCCATTTTGTGTCTGGAGGAGCACATTGTAAGGAGTCCTACTCTTCCTTTGACTCTTACATTCTTTCCTCCCCCTCTCCTGCAATGGACCCTGAGCCTTAGAAGGTGTGTTTGAGATGTTTCAGTGCTGGGCACTCCTCTGTCACTTCTTCTTAGCACCATGGTGCTTTCTGAGTCATCCCAAGGTCACCACATCTGAAAAGAGAAGCTTCTCCAACCAAAAGTGAGAGTAGCACTAATATATGGGTGTGGACATTAAGAGAAGTGCTTTCTGGGCAGTTTGGTGAGCATAGTATATACATTTAACCAGACACCAGCAGACATTACACCCCTAGGGCTCATGACTACCCCATCATAGGTTTTTAGTATCAGGGATGTATTCCCTTCTATGGAGAGGGCCTCCAGTCCAATTACAGAGCAGTTGGTTTCCCCCATAGCAGACATGCCACTATTGCACCCATTGGCTCATTTGACCTGGCTGGCCAAGTTTAAAACTTGCAGTGTTCACTGTTGAGTATCTTCATTGGTGTTTTATCTCTCCCATTGAACTGCATGCAGGGTAGCTTTTTCCAGCTTTCTGTCAGCTAGTCCACATGCAGGAGGCTTTCAGCTCTGCTCCAGCAGGATTTCTCAGTGACCTTGCAGCCCAAGTATGTGGAGTCTTCAGCAATAGGGTCTTACAATCTATTCCTGGTGGGAAACCAAAGGCCTTGGCAATGGCCTATTATGTTGTGGGGGTATCTTTGACCTCCCTGGCCAACAACTCACTGGAAGGTATCCCATTCCTGGCACTGAAAATTTTCTAGTAACAATGTATAACTTCTGAGTGTTCCATTGTCCAGAAAAGTAGGTTTCCTTATGACTTATTTATATCCTTTTAGATTTTGATTAGCCCTCCCTTCACCTTTCCTTTACTCAATCTCTTCCCCTGACCTCACTTAGGCCTTTTTACCCCCATTAATCTGTTCTTCTACTTACATATATAAAATACCATCCTATTATATATACATAATATACTTTAAAAAAACTTTATTTACTTATTTGCAAGCAGAGAGAGAGAGAGAGAGAGAGAGAGAGAGAGAGAGAGAATGAGAATGAATAGGTATGCCAGGGCTGCTGCAAATGAACTCCAAATGCATGGCCACTTTGTACATTTGGCTTTATGTGGGTACTGGGCAATTGGAACCTGGGTAGTTAGACTTCACAAGCAAGGACCTTAACCACTGAGCAATCTCTCCAGCCCACATAATGTATTTTGATCATAATCTCTTCCCATTACTTTCTGTTGTCCCCTTTCTCCCACATCACTTCCATTCCCCTTCTTTTAATTTTCTCTTTTCTTACTTTTTTGCCTTCTTCCACAATCCATGACTACATGTTGATGGTTCCACTATTCACTGGCTGTCTTATAAATTTGAAAGCATTATAAAGCAGGTTTCAATTTTCTCTGTGCACATTGTAAATGGTTAATGTGTAGGAATAGTTCAGCAAACCAATATCAGCATGCTCTTATAAAAAAGAAGGTGAAAGACTTTTCATCATTGAAGAGTAAGACATATTTGGTCCATACATACTTAGATCTAGACCTCAGTAGAAAATTATAGCTTTGGGTAAAATTTGAGTAACATTAAACAGACACTGGGCATAGCATATTCCTGTGATCCTAGCACTTGGAAGGTTGAAACAGGAGGATCAGAGCAAGTTTGAGGCCATCCTGGGTTATAAAACGAGCTCAAGACCAAAGTGGGTTAATAAAAAGACAATATCTCTACAAAATAAAAATAACTAAATAATGGTCAAAATTATGGATCAGCAAAAGTGGCACAAAGAAATTAGATAATAATGCTGCAGATCACATTTGCAGTACTCTATAAGCAAGCAAGCTTTAAATATAGTAAACATGAACTAGTGTTTTCTAACGATGGTGTTTCTGATTTGGCATTATGGTTAATTATGGAGCAATTATGTCCTTTTGTCCTCTTTTTATTGGCTCAATTGAGTCAACTCTGTAGTGCTCTCAACTATGTGATGAATATTTTCTCATTATTTGTTCAAATCAAATGAAAATGAATCCTCTGACCCAGGTGCGGATGGGGACATACATTTTATCCCACCTTTTTCTCCTCAAAGAGCAGATGACCGCCCACATACCTGGTATCTCATCCTCAGAGATGCTTTGCAGAAGCCAGAGTTTAGCTCTCCTCACCCATTGCTTTTGTTTTTGTTTTTGTTTTGTGCAACAATTCATTAGAAAAAACAAAACAAAAAGATTTATGAAAATGAGTTTTGCTGTTGCCTACCGCTGATGCACATTTCCTGAAAGTGTTATGTATTTATGTTTATCTTTGTTCTCTACTAAAGCCAAGCAAAGCAAAAATATTTCACAAGGTTTTGTGTCTTTAAGTCCAAAATGTTCCATGTGTGTGTTTGCAATTACATGGGTGCACATATATGTAGGTGTGCATGCACACGTATGCACACATGTGGCCAGAAATTAACGTTGGGTGTCTTCCTCAATTACTTTCCACTTAATACTGAGGCAGGGTGTCTGACTTGAATTCTGAGCTAGCCTAGCCAGCCAGCTTGCCCCGACTTCTAGGTGGGTCCTGGGAACCAGGATTCAGATCCTCGTGTACTTTGTTTTATCCACTGAACCATGTCATCAGGTTTGAGATGCTTCTTAATCTTGAGTAACTGCAGCAAGCTGCAAAGAGCCCTTAGACAACGGGATGTGCCACCTCTACCACATTTAACATGGTCCAGAAGAAACCACATAGGAAGAAGTGACAAGAGCATTGTTCCCAATGCTAGCCCAACAACCACCTCCAGGGAAGTAGCAACAGACATGGAGGTGAACTGAAACACATTGAAACAGAAATACAGTGTCTACACTAAAAGCAAACGTCTACCACACTCAAGGTGCAGGGATTTTTGCAGAAGAGGGGGCATGAAGATTGTAAGAGCCACAGGGTGAGTAGAAATGTCCCAAGGCACGGTTCCCCACAGAAACTAACAGAGATCCCAATTACCCCACAGAGAACACTAAGGACCCTACTGAGGAGGGCCCTCGGAGAAATGGGGACCAGTGGGTGAGGTGATGTAAGACTGTAACTTCCATTGTTGGGAACATGACAGAAGTCATAGATAGGTGTGAGGTTAAACCCCTGGCCAAAGATCCATAGCTGAATGATGTCATACAGAACAGGTAGTAAGAAAGCAACACTATGAAAGCTTACAAAATGTCCTGGTATAGGAAAACATGACCATTTTCCTCCCATTCTTCAAGAGCTGGAAGCTTGAGAATACAGAAACTCTGGAGATGAGCATTGTTGCCCTGTATCTTAAAGGACTGACTAGGGCACGCTGGCCCTTTCAATTATATTGTCTATATGAGTGTTCTCAACCCTTCCAGGTCCCAAGTGGGTTAGGCTTCCAATTCATACACTGCAATGGATGGAAAAGGTAGTTGTCTTTTTCCAGTTATAATATATTTACTTCAAACTACCAATAGTCATGTTAATTGCATGTTATATGTTTTATTAATCCTTTTCCATCATTTACCAAATATGTTTACAACTGTTCTAAAAAAAAGTAAGTGTTGTTAATCCCACATTGTAGAACTGGAAATTTATTTTTTTAATTTATTTTTATTTTTTTTAGAGAGAGACACAGAGAGAGACAGACAGAGAGAGAGGGAGAGGGAGACAGATAGAGAATGGGCACGCCAGCAGTCTCTTAGCTGCTGTGAACGAAATCCAGATGTGTGCACCCCCTTGTGGGCAAGTGCAGCATTGACCCTTGTGTCACTTTGCATCTGGCTAAATGTGGGACCTGGAGATTGGAACCAGGTTCTTAGGCTTAGGAGGCAGGTGCCTTAACCACTAAGCCATCTCTGCAGCCCAGAACTGGAAACTTAAAGCTCATGGAAGTTGAATGATTTGCCAGCATCTCCAACTAACAAAACATTCTATGCCACTGGGTGGCAGCCAATGTAGGGATGAAAATCATACATTGGAACTGAGTAGATTCAAGTGCAAAGTTTGTGAGATTTTCTTGTATGTGTGCATGTGCAGGCGTGCATGTAGTGGTCAGGGAATAAACTCATCATTCCTTAGGAAGGGCATCCATCTTTCTTTGAGACAGAGGCTGTCATTGCCCTGGACTTAACCAAGTAAGCTAATGAGCCCCTGGGATCTACTTGTCTCCGTCTGCAGCACTGGAATTACAAGTCTACACCACCATGACAGTGTGTGTGTGTGTGTTTTCTTCGTGAGTCCTAGGGATTAAACTCAGATCTTCATGCTTATGTGGCAAGCACTTTACTCATCGAAAGACCTCTCCAGCTCTAAAAATTATGTCTTTATCCCTATACTATATTTCCTCATTTTATATTTTAAAAATATTTTTCTTTATTTATTTTCAGAGAGAGAGAGAGAGAGAAGAGAGACAGAGAATGGGCATGCCAGGACCTCAAACCGCTGCAAATGAACTCCAGATGCACACACCACTGTGCATATGGATTTATGTGGGTAATGGGAAATCAAACCCAAGTCATTAGGCTATGCAAACACCTCTCCAGTCCTATTTTATTGAAATAAACCACGTGTTCCAAAGATTCAAATATAGGTCTCTTTTATGATTTGGACATGAAGTCTTCCTCAAGAAGAGTTAACTAGTGAACGCTTGGTTTTCAGCTGGTAGTTCTATTGGCAGGTGGTTTGATCATGTGATATTAATTCACCCATGCATTAGCCCATTCATGAGCTCATAGCTGAAGCTATTAGAAAGTAAGGTATAGTTGGAAGAAGCAATCACTGGAGGCTTGTCTTTGAAGGGTATCTGGTTCCAGTCCCTTCCTCGTCTCTGCTTTCTGGCTGCCATGATATAGGTGCTTTCCTTTGCCATACCCTTCTGCCATGGTCTTTGTGCCTGACCACAGGCTGAAGCCCATGGAGTCAGCCCACCATGGACTGGCACCATCAAAACCATGAGCCAAAAGAAATTCTTTCTCCCTTATGTTTGTGCATGGTACTTTGTTGCAGTAATGAAAAGCTAACAAAGGAAGTCCTCATTCAGAAATATTTGAGTGCTCACCATTAGCAAGTGTACTACTCAGCACCATAGATCATGAAAACAAGTTACTGAATGCTCTCTACCCTCCAGTGGCCCACCCTTCCAGAATGTTATATATTTGAGTCACAATTTTTTAACTAATTGAGAAAAAAAAAACTTTGGAATTTATAAGGAACCCTGAAATTTGCTTATCAGCTATATTAGTTACCTTTCTCATTATTGTGACAGAACTTAAAGGAAGATCTCTTTTTGCTCATGGTTTCAGAGAGTTCAGTCTATGATGAGGCAGAGCATTGTGGAAGTGGGAGTGTGTCCAAGGGGGGGGCCCACCTCATGGCAAGTGCAGAGTGCAGAGAGAAGAAAACAGAGGCTTTATCCCTTCATCCTCCTTTGTTCTGTCCAGACCTCTAGACCACAGGATGGTGCTACTCACATCCAGAGTGGGTCTCCTCAGTTAAGCTTCACCGGAAGTATCTTCCTAGATGCACCCAAAGGTGTGCCTTACCAGTCTCCTGGGCGATTCTAAGTCCAGTCAAGTTGGCAATGAAGTTTAACTATCACACCACCCTTGGTTAGAAATTGCCCAAATGTAACACAATTTTGACACTATTTTATTAAAGTCATCTGAGTCAGGCTCTGTCTTGAACCAGACTTTGGGCCATGAAAAAGAGAATCTTCGGGCTGGAGTGATGGCTTAGTGGTTAAGGCACTTACCTGTGAAACTTAAAGACCCAGGTTTGATTTCCTAGAACCCATGTAATCCAGATGTACATGGTGGAATATGCATCTGGAGTTCATCAGCAATGGCTAGAGGCCCTGGGGCAGCCATTCTCCACCCCCACTCTTTCTCTAAAAAAATAATTTAAAATAAAATATAAAAAAAGACAGCATTTATCCAAACTGACAAACAGGAGAATTGGATTTTATTAGGGTGCTCATAATTCATGCTTTCTTACTTCAATCGATTGATCATGCCTTCATGGAAAGCTGACATTATGTGCTAGGTACTAGAGACACAGTGGTGGAAAAGTCTGGTGTTCCTGTCCTCAAATAGCTTCAAGTCTAGTGAACAGAGAATTGAGAAGTGTGTGAGGAGCTTCAATAGGAAAATGCTGAGCCCAGACGATATGTCATTTACCTTGATTTGGGGAGACAATGAGGGTCCATGAGGGGAGCAATATCCAGCTAAAACCACCTCTAATCCCAGAACTTGGGAGGCAAAGGCAGGAGGATGTCAAGGTCAGTACTAGTCTGGGCTATACAGCTAGACCCTGTTTCAGCACAATAACCAAATAAACCACAGGTACACAGCAAAAAAAATGACAGCCAAAGCCAGTAAGGATATCTTGGGCAATTTTCAAGCTCACAGGTTAATTCTTTGGGCAATTTCAAGCCTTCCCTCTCAGAGGCGAGAAGCATGTGGACGCCTCAGAGGTGAAGGCCAAGATCTCCTTGTCTCTGTGCTTCAGTCTCAAAAGTAGGCGAATATTAAACCCCAGCCCATGTCTTTCATGTCGTCATCCTGGTGTTTAACTGTGGCCACATAGTGCTGAAATAGTGAAATCCATTCCAACCATTTTCTCTGTTAATGAGTTTTAAAACTCTCCAAAACCCAGAAAACAAATTCAGGTGGTCTCACTCTGAAGTTTGGGAGGCAACTTAAATGATTTCTCACTTCACTAAAATGTCACCACATTTTATGAAAATAAATTTTATGAAAATGTACCATCGTCTGCCTTCTCCCCACTGAGGCTGTTTCTCTTGGCTGCACTTTTCCCAACAGCCTCAGCCTCATTTCTGGCTCTGTCCTTTCTTCCCCACGCTCCCCTTCCAGGTAGTTTCCTGAACTACCAAGTGCCTCCTATCTGCACTTGTCCTCATATCACAATGGTTCTTACCTGGTGACTCACCTAAATCACTCTAGAATAAGCTCAAGTTTTATAAATGTTCATCATTTTGTGCTGGGGAGATAGCCCAGTGGGTAAAATGTTTGCATGAGGAACTGAGTTCTATCCCCAGAACCCACACAGAAATACCATGTGCTTATAATCTCAGCCCTGGGGAGTTGGAGACAGACAGATCCCTAAAGCTTCCTGACCAGACAGTCTAGCCTAATTGATGAGCTCTAGACCAGTGAAAGACCTCTCAAAAAAGGTGGTTTTCCTGGTTAGTGGGTAAGGTGCTTGCCTGCAAAGCCTAAGGACCCATGTTTGACTCTCCAGATCTCACGTAAGCCAGACACACAGTTGAGGCAAGTGCAAGGTACATGCCCACTAGGTGGCGCAAGTGTCTGGAATTTGATTTCAGTGGCTGAGGCCCTGGCACACCAATTCTCTCCCCCTCTCTCTTTCTGTCTCTCTCTCATTCTCTCTCTCTAAAATAAAAAATAAATAAATAAAATTTTAAAAGTGTCTTTCCCCAGGAAGGTTATCCTCTGGCTTATACACACACATACATACATGTGCACCTGTGCACACACAAATGCATATGCACAAATATGCATTAAATCTTTTTCGGTTTTATCTTTAGTTGACAAATAAATTATATATATTCATAGGGTATAGTGGGAGGTTTCCATACACATACACCATATGAATGACCAAATTAGGCTAACTGGCATATTAATCATTTCAACTACATATCCACATCATATCATTAAAATCCTCTCTCTTGGCAATTTTGAGATGTACAGTCTATGATTAACTACCTTCATTGGGCAGTGATGGCTCCTATCTAATTGATGGTTTGTACCTGGACCAAGTTTCCCTTTGTCCTTCCCTCACCACCCTCCCACCCCCATCACCACGACACATACTTGGCTGTTTCCTAAGACTCATTTCTTCTTTTTTTTTTTGCCTACTAAAATTTTAATGTGTGTTATTTCCTGCAGGTGCCTAAGCCAACTTTGGCACCCATTTCCACCTATGAGCTCCCAGTTGGTGATTTCTATCAGGTGGGTTACATGCCTGATGGGAAGCAGGGCTTTGAACTTGAGGGATTTCTCACTGCAGATGTCAGTCTGGCATTTACTGAAAGTCCAAGGCCTTCTGCCAGAGGACCCCAACAGAGCTGAAAATTAACCAGACAAGCCAGGAGGGCTTTCAGGTATTTCTGAACCGTAGCTGCTAATACTGTGCTGGAAAACAGGGGAGAGTTGCAACCCATAGGATTATTACAAGATCTGATATACATATAACTAACTCGTGGGTGAGTTCCTGGGCCCCTTTCAATGTGCGTATGTCTTTATGCTATGTACAATGTCATGCATCTGCGAAAATAATCAGCATTTGCTCTAGCCAAAAAATAAGCAGTTCCATTTGAAACATGACTTGCTGGATGGCCGCCATGCCATCCCATTAAGTTCCCTCTAATCAGAAGACAATTTAGCACCTTTCCAAAGGCCGCAGGAATTCCTAGCTCCTATAGGAAGAACCACAAAGAGCCAGTTCCCAAGTCTTCAAAGGAGCTTTTTGGTGCAGTACCAAAGGTTGCCAATAGAGGTCAGCAGTAGTCAAGTCGTCCAGGAGGGGCCCAGAGCTCAGTTGTTTTGAAGCCTAGAACATTCCTCGGGAAAATCTCTCTCTGGTTTTAGTGTTCTCACCTATAGCATTATGTAAGTAATGTGGGCTTCTCAGATAGATATATTCCCAGTTTGATTCCATGATAATATATTCAGGAATCCAACTATCTATTAAGATAGGTTTTCATTAAGAGATAACAGAGCCTGTTTCCAAAATGGGTAGCTCAAGATAGAACATCTGAAAAGGTGAGAGGGGAGCAGGGCCATAAAAACCCAGAATTCAATCCATTTCTAAAATGAGAGTGTGATTTTTTTAAACATCTTGTGAATCACCTGTAACATAGACAACTTTAGGCATTAGAGTAATTTTAAAGAGGACATGAGTGTATAAGTGTATAGACAAAGACGTCCATGTATATTTTTGAATGGCAACACCAGCTGAAAGAAAACCATTGGAATACGATCCATTGTGCATCTGCACGTATACATCTTTTTAACATGATTTTGTATTGATTGGTATGTTCTACTTTTGTTTTGGTCCTCATAAAACAGTCTGATCTGGACCTTACTGTCTAATGGCAGCTGGTCTTGAACTCCTGATCCTTCTGCCTCTACCTACCAAGTGCGGGAATTACAGTGTGCACCACCATGCCTGGAGCGAATGTGAATTTTCTGTTCAAAACACACTATCAGTCATGTTAGGAGAATGTATTTGTGATGGTTTTCTCAGGCTGGGCTATGCTTCTATATAGTTTAAGTTTGTTTTTTGTTTACTTTTTTTGAGGTAGGGTCTCACTCTAGCCCGGGCTGACCTGGAATGCACTCTGTAGTCTCAGTCTGGCCTTGAACTCACTGAGATCATTCCTACCTCTGCCTCCCTATGCTGGGATTAAAGGCATGTGCCGCCACATCCAGCTGATGTAAGTTTTATTCAGTAGCATGATCTTTTCACAACTGAAAGTGATGTTCTTTAGATAACTAATTCACCTTTCCTAGAACCTCCATGTGGTGGTCTCCCTGGATAAGGTTGTGTCTCTATTCCACTTCCTCTTATTTGGCATCCTAATTGTCTTCTAATTTTGTCTCCCCCAACAGGAGAATAAGGAACTGAGAGATAGGGCCTGAGCCCTGCCTGCACCTTTACCGTTGCTGCTGCCACAGGTAGAGGCAGGAAGAAGGAATGAATGCAGGAAGTGGGAAGTGAGTCTATGGCCATACTACCCTGTATGTGCCTGATCTCATCTGACCTCGGAAGATAAGTAGGGTCGGGCCTGGTCAGTACATGGATGGGAGGAAGTGGGAAGTGAAAAGTTCTTGAAAAGTTCTTGAAAAGCCTGATGTGTGAACACTGCCTTCCATGGAGCTGCCAGTGTGCACCCTCTGAAAGTCCCTACATTGCAGATTTATGCACGGAGCGGAAGGTGTGGCCCTAATCCACCTGGGACCATCCCTGAGCATAGCAGAAGTAGGAATGAATATCTAGAAATTTCTAGAGTTTTCTCCCTTCCTTCCTTCCTTCTTTCCTTTCTTCCTTCCTCCCTCCCTTCCTCCCTCTTTCTTTCTTTTCTTTTCTTTCTTTCTTTCTTTCTTTCTTTCTTTCTTTCTTTCTTTCTTTCTTTTATGGTTTTTCAAGGCAGAGTCTCTTTTTAGCCCAACCTAACCTGGAACTCACTGTGTAGTCTCAGGGTGGCCTTGAACTCTCAGCAATCCTCCTACCTCTGCCTACTGAGTGCTAGGATTAAAGGCATGCATGCCCACCTCTGTGTAAAATATCAGAAAAGTGTAGGATAGAAGAGCCAGATTCATTAGAGGGGTGTTTTCTTTTACAAAGTACCTTCAGTATTAAGAGAAGATAAAAAAATGAGCAAGCAGGGATCTGGATGACTCAAGGAGTCCCTGGATACTGCCAAAGGGATAGAAGTATGGGAACGTTGGCATGGATAAGGTCACTTCAAAAATGCTTGGAACTGAATCAGAGATTGTGGTGGGAATTATACAGGACATAGCAAATGGTGAGTAGGTCTGGTGAAGAAAGTTCTAAAGAGCTGGTGGAGACCACAGTACTACAAAAATTTTGAATACACAATATTGAGCATGACTAATTGGCTTCGAGGTGACAAATATCAAAACGTTGACTATCAGCCTCTCAAAAGTAGCTTATTACTGATAGGAGTAGCAGTTAACATAAAGTAAGAGTGTGAACCCATTGGTCTACAAATCCACCCTGCCCAGGCTAAACCTGGGTACACCATAGATAGTCCTCAGCTTGGTCGTTCATTCATAGAGCATTACCTTACCTTCGCATTATTTGGACAGTAATATGTTATTCTATGTCTTGATGTGCAGAGACTGCTGTGACCTGGGTCCTGATCTGTCATTACTCGCTTTCCCCCAGGTTGCTTTGATCCTGGTAGACTGCTCAATTGTCTGAGTCAGCACTCACCTGTACCAGGTGAACCCCTGAAAGGCAACTGAGAACTTGCAGTGTACTGCATCCTGAAAACCCTGAAGTAGTAAGTCACAGCTCAGCTTTGCTTAGATGGTTAAAATGTAACCAGAAGTTGTAGTTAAACCAACAGCAAAGCTTGGGGAAGCTGGCTATCACCACAGGGCAGGGACCAACACACGGATGCAACCCAAGATCTAATATTCCCTCCATTCCTTTGCCTTCATGCCTGTCTCAGCCCTTCCTGGGGACCAGGCTGGGGCAGTGACAAGCAGTGCACAGCAAGAGTGATCATCCTTTCTGTTAATGGTGTCAGTACTTGGTTTAAGTAGAGTAAAAGGAAAGGGGCTATTGCTGGGGCATCATGTCACTGGAAGACCACCTAGCCACGTCTCCTGACACCTGAACAGGACATAAAGAGGAGCCACAGTCAGGTTATCATATTCTAGGGCTGTGTCCTCGAAACCACCTGCTCTTATCAAAGCTGTTGGATGCTTTGGATGTAGGTGGTGAGGTCTATTTATCCCTCATTAGGTGCATGTCAGATAACTGGTAGCTCCTATGTTGATCTTTTCCAGTGTTGGAGAAAGTGAGCTTCCTCAGTGACAAGCAGAACCTGGAGGGACATTGAATCAGGCCAGGCACTGCCTGGGGGTTCCCACTCACCAGATTCATGTCCTCTCTGAGCCCGCATTGACAGTGCCTTCCACTGCTGCTACAGATTTTCCCCCACCGTCCTCTCCATGTCTTCATGGTGCCAACATGAGTCCAGACCTCTCTAGCCTGAGGGCCCAGATATAAAACCAAACCATTAATAGCCCCCGAGTATTTTGGGTAAGGGATACTCAATCTATAGTACTCTCCTAAGTCTGTTTAGAGCTAGCTTTCGCTCCTGTGGTGAACATGCAGCACTGGAATTTAGCTTTAGCTTGAATTGTTAACAAGCCAGCAAATGAAAATACAGTACAATGTTAATAATCAAAATAAAAGAGATTAAGGGAATCAAGCAAAAAGGAGGGAAAATGAGAATGGGGCCATTATTGATAGGGTAATGAAGGCAGGTGTCTCCTGTGTTTTTCTAATATTTGAATAGAAATCTATTTCCATTTTTAGCTGAGAAAACTGGGGGTTGGGTAAAACCTGTCTAGTCACACATCAGGGAATCATAATAGTTGGAATTTGCCATCAGGTTCTTTTTAAAAATAAAGCCCCAAACTATAAAAGCTGTCCCGAGTCCTTGGGCAGTACAGAGGGACAGGCAGGCAGAAGTTCAAGTATTACCTCTTTTTAAAAAGAATTATTTATTTATTTGAGCGGGGGGGGGGGTGGGAGAAAGAGGAGGGGAAGAGAATGGGCACCCCAGGGCCTTCGGCTGCTGCAAAGGAACTCCAGGCGCATGCACCACCTGTGCACCTGGCTTACATAAGTCCTGGAGAATTGAACCTGGGTCTTTTGGCGTTGCAGGCGAGTGCCTTAGCTGCTAAGCCATCTTCCCAGTCCAAGTTTTTTTTTTTCCTCTTAATGAAGGAACTAGAAAGTATTCTTTCTTTGTCTTCAGAGAACATTATGCTTGTGAGGTCAAGGAATTCAGTGAGGTCAAGGAATGCCCACAAGTCCCAAAGGATGAAAGAACCGGTCTTTTTGTAGAGTGCTCACCCACAGTTAGGCAGAATATGGAGCAGACACAAAACCCATATCTTCAATGATGGGCTGACCATTGGCTGACAGAAGGGCTGTTACACTTGGCCAAGGTAAGAGGAGCAAATATGACCTCTGATTTTCTTTCCACATGCCATCCTTTGATATGTGCAGATTTAAAGGTAACATACGAAAAGCCCTTTAAATTTCCAAGCTTACTGGTTATATGGTATTAAGCTTTCTGTATTTTATGTCCTGTAATTTTATTTTCAGGCTCATAAACTGTGTAACACCAAATCAAAGCTGTTTCAAATATAGTAAGATGTTTCAAACCTTAAAAATGATTGTGTTTCTTTTTAGCATTATTTTACAATAGTTATCCCATTTTACATTTCAAAATGTTTTAGGATGGTTTTGTTGGGTCATTTCTTCCACTAGCGTTAGGTTTTTGTCACTATGACATGAATAACTTCAGGGAGAAAAGATTTATCTACAATTATAGAGGTTTCTCTCCATGATTCTTGGCTCTGTTAATTCGAGACTCGTGGTAAGACACATCATCATATTGGTGGAACATGTAGCCTCGCATCTCATGGTTGCTAGGAAGCAGACAAAAAGGATGAGAGTGAGGGCCAGGTATAACTTTCAGAGGACCACCCCATATGGTCTACTTTCTCCAGTTAGATCCCACTTTCTAAATTTTCCACGACTCTTCAAATAGTGCCACTAGCTGGGGACCAAGCACAGGGCCCTGAGGGACAAGACATTTCATATCCAAACCATCAGCTAGTATCTTAGTATACATATCACATGGAATTTATACTTTCCATCTAATCATTCACTAAGGAAGTAAGTTGCATTACTATGCGACAAATATGTTTTCAGCTTACAAATGTCATATCATGTGAAGTGAGTCAATTCATTAACATCTTGGACTTGGTTCTAATGGTTAAGTAGATGCTTCACTTGACTTCCTTTACCTGATAGGATCACACTGAAAAAGAAATGAAATGAAGAAGAGAAAGGAGACTTCAGATTCCAATTCATCACAAGGTAACAAGATTGTTCCCTTCATGGGCGATCATCTACCAGCCTCAGTTCCACTTCCAGCCATTCTGTGTTAGCTCAAGCTGTTTGTTTGTTTGTTTGTTTTTGGTTTGTTTGTTTGTTTTGTTTTGTTTTGTTTTGTTTTGATTTTGGTTCTTTGAAGTAGGGTCTCACTGTAGCCCAGGCTGACCTGGAATTCACGATTTAATCTCAGGGTGGCCTCGAACTCATGGCAATCCTCCTACCTCTGCCTCCCAAGTGCTGGGATTAAAGGCGTGCAATACCATGCCCAGCTATCTCAAGCTTTGTAAGCCTTCTATTTTACATCATATTACTCAAAGCCTTCCTCTTTACCACAGCTACTCAGGCCCTCCATTTTACCCACATCTATTCCAACCCTCCCCCCACCGCCCCATTTTCCCATTTTCTTTCAAGCTCTTCTCTCAGGCATAATTCCTGAGAACTATGCTAGCGGAGGTTACTGCTTGAGGAGAAGTTAATTCTGCAGCTTTACTTGTCATTTGCCACTGGGTCCACAATGATTGAGACTAATCATCTGTGGTTTCTCCCAGTCTGACCCAGCAAGCCCATGGGCCGATAGCGAGGATACTGCAAGATACCTTTGGGGTGTCAGATGGTCAGGTTGCTCACTTGACTGGGTGTGTAGAGATGAGACATTTCTGTGGTGCAAGGACAGGAGTGAGGAACTTGGCCTCCCCTGCTCTGTCCCCAAAGGCAGACAGAGGTGAAGTTAGGGATCTCAGCTTCTTTCCTAGTGGGGAGCAAAGCCTCACGCCTAGGGTTCCCACCAGCAAAGGAGAATCCAGCCTTCATAGCAGGCAGCACACACGGCCGGCTCCAGGGCACACAGAGCCGCAGAGACATTCTGCTCATGACGTATGAGCTGCTGACAGTGCTGCCAATGTCTGAATTAAAGTTTATGTACTGACTCATGGGGTGAAGAGAGAATTTTAGAGTCAGGATGTGAGAGTTCTTTTTCTTTCCACTTTGGAGGTAATTACAGGAGAGTCTTGTTCCCTGGGCTGCATGGCCAACAGAGAGCTGGCCAAACTGAGCAAGGGCTATTTATCGAGGCCCCAGGTGAGTGTCTTCTGAGAGCCCTCTCGGTTTTCATCATGTGTGATGTTAAATCAATTAACCAACAGGATGCAAATCATGCCTGGGCCTCAGGCTGCTTCCTGACTGCTTGTCCCCCACCCTCCCCGCCCCCTTGCCCAATCCATCCCCGGTCTTGACTCAGTGCCATCTTTCCCTGGCTGTTGACCTCTCCCCAGCCTTGCTCCCACTGCTGCTCTTGTCCTGCCTGCATATTGGATTCGCATCCTGCTGACTTTCCATCTATTGTTTGCTCCTGGGGAACTTGCAATGTAGGGATAGTGAAGTGAAGTGTACCCCAGTGACTCCAATACAATCAGTCTCCAGCAGCCCCCAGTGGGAACACTCTCAGTGTCTTCCTGGTGTGGACACCAAGCAGATGGAAATACACATCCCTGTTTTCAGAGAGCGCATCCATCCCCAAACAAACCAGCAGGCTTGTTTCTCGTTATTTCTTCCTAGTGCCTGCCCAGTTCCCTCACTTCTCCCGCACCAAGCAAATCCATTTCCTAGCATCTTCCCTCAAACCCCTTCTCAGTGCATTGCAGTTGAACATTTTCCAATGTCATTTTTTTTTTGTTTAATATCTGTACCTGCTTTTGGAGAGGGGCATCATATGCCAGGATCATACCTTTCACATTAGCAGCTAATGATCTGCATGGTTAGCAGAGTGACTTGCACACAGTAAACATTCATGAACTGTCTAAAAGAACAATAGGTGGGTGAGGTCCTTCCCTGCGGAAAATGGATTTGTCTTTCTTACTGTTATCATGGCGCATCTTTGCAAATAACGGATGAGTCTGAGCTTCTGTATGGCCAGGGCCAGATACTTTGTGACACTAAGGTTGGGGTGATGGGTAGAAAGAGACTGGGAAGGAAGGAAGGATCCAAGGAAGATGGAGAGTGAGCCACCTGCAAGTGAGATGGTGAAGAGAGAAGACACAAAGCTTGGTGTCCCAGACATGAGGTCAAACAGCAGCCACCGTCATTGGCACTATGAAAATGACACTTCAGTTACTGAGTAATTTGGACTTCTCCAGACACTGTGGCCTGTTTATAACCTCAGTTTTGCATATCCCATAATACATCCTTGAGCACCATACCCACTTCTGACAGTAATGCCCTTCAGAAGATACATCCCACAGCCCTTGAAGGTGTGTGGGAAGGGGGATGCTTTTTAAGATGCAGTGGGCTTCAGGTCTTAAATTTGAATCTGTAAACCTGGAAAGTCCAAGTTCAACTCTCGTTTCCATAAATACTTCATCATTCTCTTCCATCAGCTGAATCACTTGAGTGGACCCCTAGATAGCTCCTGGGTGTATTCTTTGAGTCAGCTGTCCTCGCACTACCTCAGGTTCAGAAATCCTTCAACAAATGCTCAGCAAGTTAAGACAGAGGAAAGCCAGTGCCCTGGCTGACAAGTCTCCTGAATCCTGACATGGCCATGTGGCCGATCAAGCCAGCAGGCAAGCTCTGCAGGCAGGATGGTATGAATCAGTGCTCCTGGCAATGTTTTTCATTAACTGCAGTTCTGCTTCCCTAGTTCAAAGGAGAGCTAATCTGGGGGGTGTGGTCTCCCACCTGCCACTCTTCTCTCCTCAGATCCCCTCCTGGAGGAGTCTCTAGCAGCACACTATGAAATCTGTTGCTCTTCTGCGTTCCCTCCCATTTCTAGTCTTTTATCTCGGCTCCCACCTTTCAGCAGCCTGAGGTAAGGGATGCTCCCTGGCTGGGGTGTTGGGACACAGTCAGCAAGCTTCAAAATCGTCTGGATCCCAAGCTGGTTATCATTACAATGGAAGCACAAGGTCAGATATTTTGGAAGGAAAACCAGATGCTTTTGCATATTGCATTCGCAGGCACTGACACAGCAGAGGTTGTTTCTCGAGGGTGTCACCAGCAGTGCTACACGGTTGAGGTAGGGGGACAAGAAGCTCAGCCCCAGACATGAGGAAGGGACCACAGCACTGAGTAATCTCTCTGTGGAAAAGTGTTTGAACACAACCTGTGGGAATGTGACAGCAGGACAACTAGACAATGAGAGAGAGAGAGAGAGAGAGAGAGAGAGATAACATAAATGAGCTTGTGTGTCATATACATAGCTACACCTTGGCCTGCATTCCTCAAGACACATACCTTGAAGCCAGTATTCAAGGTCAAGAAGTTTAGTTGCTAGATGACCCCAGGAACCCTTGGTATAGAACAGGTTCCTCAGAAACAATCAGGCATGTGCAAAAGACCTGCCCATCAAGGCTTGTAAACCATAGGAGTTCAATCTCTCTGTGGAAGTGTGGAAGGAGCAAGGCCTCCATGGAGCAGTATGCTTACCCACAACTTCCCGTCTCTCCTTGCTTCTGGCTGGTCCTACGGTCCAGAAAGCCAGGTGTTCGTAGTTGGCCTCCTCCAGTCTTTAGAAATGAGTGCCCACTTGTATCTGATACCAGGTCCAGATGATGTCTCAACGCACGAGCATGTCTTAATGTGTCTTAGGCACCTTCAGAAAGTAATGGCAGAGACAAAGCACCCTTCAGTCAATGGACACACAGACAGAAGACACAGAGAACATGGCCTGGCTCTCCCTGCCCAGGAATCCATTCTTCTTTAATTCTTCATCTAATCTCCTTTTTCACTTACAAACTCATCAGACATGTGGCTCTGGCTTTAAAGCTAAAAGCAAACACCCCCCACCCCCATGTAACATTAGGCCTCAGGCACACCTTACTGTGTTCTGAATGCTATCAAGTTACTTGTTTTTCTTCTTTTTAAAATTAAGACCTCGGAACCAAGGTCCTCACAAAGAAATACCAGTAGATTATAGAAGAGGACCAGAAGGAAACCTGTCCAGGCATATAAGCTTCTTTAGGAGTTGCCCCAACAGGGTGGCAATCCCCTTAGGCCTCCCAAGCCCATGTGACCCTGGAGCAGCCATGTTGGCACCTGCACTGCTCAGGGAGTCACAGAGACCCAGCAATTCCCACGGGCAATTGATTAGATCTACAGTTTCCATATCAGCAAACTTTCCAAATCTTAAGTGGAATAAGGCCAGGTGAGTTTTGTGAATCTCTGCAACATTTGGGGATAAAAAAATTTAATTCTTTTTTCTCCTAGGATATAAGGAAGATTTGATAGCTTTTCTCCCCCCCCCCCCAGGTAGGGTCTCACTGTTGCTTAGGTTGACCTGGAATTCACTATGTAGTCTCAGGGTGGCCTCGGACTCATGGCGATCCTCCTACCTCTGCCTCCCGAGTGCTGGGATTAAAGACGTGTGCCACCATGCCCTGGTTAGCTTTCCTTCTTGAGTTTATATAAAGTAAATTTGTGTGTGTGTGTGTGTGTGTGTGTGTGTGTGTGTAAATACATGTGAGGATCCCTGTAAATTGTAGCACAACTTTTTAACACTTCTTCTCCAGATGAATATTTATTGTCCACTTCTTCATTTTCATACCTAGCTTAGGAAAACAACTGATCTTAGTATTTGAGATGTCCATGAAGCTAGTATTTCATAAGAAATTGGTAGATTTTAGAAAAGATTTATGTGGAATTGACAAAATTGTGGAGATTGCAGTGAATTGAAGATCTTTTGGAAATGATGAATTCTCCAGTTTGTCCAACATCAAAATGACTCAGCCTGTGCTGGGGGTGGTCTGGGTGGGGAGTGTGGGGACAGGAGGTGGCACTGTCTGGGTGGTGGCAGTTTAATAGTTCAGAGTCAGACTGCGTAGAGACCTCCGGGTGCTCTGGGCACCTAGGTTGGGTTCTAGAGGAAGCTAGTGAAAGTTGGGGACACAGTGTGCTGCAGAGTCGGGCAAGGGTGCTGACAATAGCCGCTTCACCACAGCCTCTCATGCAAAGCCGGGTTTTATGTAATTTGAAAAGCATGACACTAACAAAAAGCATCATTCATCTTTCCAGTTATGGTTGGCTGTAAAATAGAATGAAGACTTCTTTTCCTTTGAAAAGCAAAATGTTTATCTTTCAATTCTTTAGTATCCTTTCTCTTGGTCTTTTCAAGTCAAATACCCATCTCCACTTCACCTCAGCTTTACATTTAAAGTTCTAAGTTAAAAAGGAAGAAAGTGTGAGCTTTCAATCTTAACTGACTAGGACCAAGTTGGTCTGCATTGCAAACATTAAGGAACTGAGCCACATGTCCTTAGACTGTAACAATAATAATTTAAAAATAAAACGCTGGCCAAATTCCCCCAATGGCTACTTGCTCTGTTCCTTGTGGCAAGTCTTGACAAAGTCAATCAAGAACATGGCTTAGACCAAAAGATGATGAGATGTGTTCAACACGGGGGTGGGGATGGTTTGGTTTTGTTGTTTTGAAACAAGGTCTTACTCTGTAGCCCAGGCTGGCCTCAAACTGGTAAGAGTCCTCCTGCCTCAGCCTCTGCCAGCTTGGATAGACAACAGCCTTGATTGAATTTAGTTTTGCCTAAGAAATCTTATCTTCAGCCTGATGAAAGTCTTTGTCCGGGTCAGAACTAAAGATTTCTCATTTGTAGAACCTGGGAAGGTACTGGCTAATATACTAAGGTCCTTTTGGTGTTTAAGAGGGCACGGTCCTTTAGTACTCTCTGCTCCTGGCTTCCAGGCTGAACAGGAGAGATCACTGGAGGGGCCACACTCTACACAGAGAATTGTGGAATATTCCTTACAGGTATGGCCTCTCTCCCCAAGCTAGGCCTGAAGAAGAAGCATTATTTCTCCCATTCCAAATGGAGAAACGGAAGCTTCAAGAAATGAAGGTATGAGCTCTACATGCATGGGGTCCCCACAGTACAAAGGTGCAGATGAGATTGGAGGCCAGGCCCTATGTTAATACCCACTGTGTTTGCCTCTACCCTTTGCCTTTCAAAAACAAATATTGTAAGGGAAATGACATTCTAAGGCCAGGCCCCTAGGATCATTTATTTTTCTAAGGTGTCTTGGGCAACTAATATACTTCACATTTACAATAAACTCCCGGGGAACAGCTCCATAAGAGTGGAAGGTTTTCAGACAAGCTCACATGTTCTGTGTATAAACTTCATGTCCACAACCTAAGTGAGGGGTGGCTTTCTGACCATATAGTCAACTCAGGAGTCAGTGGGAGCAGCTGGCACTCGGAATGTGGAAATCTGATGAAGGGGATCAGATAAAGTCCAGGAATTTCACATGCAGAAATTATAGTGCTGAGGCAGGCCCTGGTACATTCAAGCAGAGGTTGACAGATAATGGAATGAGACTGGTTAATTTCCCATGTTTTGTTTAGAGCTTGGACCTATCATTTAAAAGCTGCATGTTTTCTTGTGCCTTTTTTAATATAAGTCCAGATTTCTTCCCATCCTTCTTTGAACCTTTAATTACCTTATTCCTAAGGAGATGTGTTCTCTGTCATCAAAGCTCACACATCTTTACTTCAGCTAAATGAGATATATTACTCGTTACAAATGGGACAGTCATTTAAAATGTTGATATCTTTATCCAAATAAATATAACCTTCTATGATTTACAAAGATTGGTCTGTATGACGAGGAATGTTCCCTTACAGGAGACACGTTTGTGCTTCTCAAAGTCATGACCAACAGACTGTCCCATGAATGAGGTCACTTCTGGGAAGTTTATAGGTTCTCACTTCTTTCAGCTCTGAATTCCATCCTTACATCAACCAACACATTTATTTTCATGCTGCATTTTACCATATTGCATATCAACGTTTATTCAGATGTCCAAGAGCCTCCCAGCAGAATATTTAAGCCATGGTAGAGCAATGTTATTCAGATTTCTAACCAGTCAAGATAATTACCATCACAAATACGTGTGTTAATCCCTGGGAATGGAGCAAAATGCACCAGTTTAGAAGAGTGCTTTGTATCATGGTCTGTCTACTAAAACTGTGTGATCTTATGAGAAAAATTGGTTGCCCAGGATGTCTACCTCCTCCAGAGGAGGACAGACTACATTTCTAATATTTCAGAAGAGTTACCCAGGCGACACTATTTCATGGCTGAGGAACCTGCTTGAAAACTTTGGCCACTGTCCTACTCTGTTGTTTTATTTCAAGATTGCTATGGTGTGAATGAATGTTTGTTTGCTCGCAGAATGGTTACATAGAAATTGAAACCATCAAGGTAATGGACTTGGAAGCAAGGCTTTGCAGTAGCGATCAGACCATGCAGCTGAAGCCCTCGTGGGTGAGTTTAGTACTCTTACAGTAAAGCCCACAGATAATGCATTTGTTTCTTCCCTCTGGTGAAGACACAGCAAAAAGGTACCATCTATAAGCTAGGAAAGAGTTCTCACCAGATACCAAATCTTCCAGTGACTTAATATTGGACTCATAGACTTTAGCACTGTGAGAAATAAATTTGTGCTGTGTATTGGCCACCCAATTAATGGTGTTTTAATCTAGCATCCCAGAACAGATTCAAAGCTCTTTCCTCCACATAGCAAGTATTCGCTTGAATAACATATACATTTTTTCTTGCTTGTGTATAGGTAATGTTGGGTTGTGTGGTATGGTATGTTTGGTGTATGTACGTCTATGTGCCCTTGTGGCACCCATGTGTTCTGCTGTGGTGGGGGATACTTGCCTGCAATGGCCAGAGCCAGATGACAGTGTTTGCTCTGTCACTCTTCAGCCCATTCTTATTTGAGCTGGAATCTCTTTCTAATACCAGAGATTGCTGTTTTTTTTTTATTTATATTATTCTGATTTTACATTCATAGTATTGGTTCCATTGTCCTCCTCCCTGTCCTCCCACTTTCAAAGGGACCCTCATCAATGGGGAATGTGGATCATGCATTGTGAGGTTAGTCAAGAGTTCTGGGGGGTAGGCCCCAGTCTCTGTGTGTAATGCCCCAACTTGTGACTCTAACAATCTTTCGGCCCCTTCTTCCGCGAGTTTCCCTGAGCCACATTGGGGTCATTTTAGTTCTGTTTCAGTGATGAGGTTTTGGGAGCCTCTGTGTCTCTGGATATCTGGCTTAGTTGGAGTTGGATGTTCTCTGTGTTTATCTCCTTCAGCCTTTTTCTGGTGTTGTGATCTCCATGAACGCTGAACTCTTGCCCTTCCCCTGCGTTGTTCTATGGTTTCAGCTGGGGCCCTGGTGAGGTGTGGTTAGCTGATTCTCCCTTCAGGTTCGTTGTCCACCTGAAAAAAGATAAGCAAATTCTCCAACGGAGAGAGAAGTTGGTACTAGATAGAAGGGATGACCATCTATGTTTTGGAGGGAATTTTATATGCGTTGGCTCTCTTCTAGCCCACATTTGGTGGTCTCTTGCTTGGAGACTGAGCTCATTTTTTAGTCTAGTACCAGAGGGTGCTACACGAGCAACTGGGGGAAAATGTCCGACATTGGTCCAAACAACTTGCAGTCTAAGATACCCAGCAGGAAACAATCTGACGTAATGTTCATACAAGTGCAGTAGTGGCAAACAGCCATGGTGGGTAACCAACTGCTCTTGATTTGGCTAACAGATCCACTCAGTGAAATGGAACTCATTGCTGGAACTGGGAAATAAGTCAAAACCAGATTGCTGTTTTTTACAAGCCTGGGTGATTCCCTTGGTTTCTTTGCTTCCCTTTGTGGGACTGGGGTTATCTGCATGCATGCCTATGCCCAGCTGTTTATGTGGGATCTGGAGATTGGGACTCAAGCATTTTTAGGCACCCTCAGGCCCTCATGGTTGTGCAGGAGTCATCCTTAACAACTGAGCCATCTGTCCAGCCTACACACACATTTTCTTAAGAAAGAAAAAAAAATATGGAACTAAAGCAATGGCTCAGTGAGTAAAGCACTTGCCCTGCAAACATGAGAACCAAAATTCAGATCCCAAGCACCCACACGAAATCTAGGTGTGGCATCACAAGCCTGTAACCCCAGTGCTTAGGAGGTGGAGATAGGCGGATTCCTGGGCAAGTTAACTAGCTCGTCTAGCCAGATCAGTGAGATCTGGGTCTAGTGAGAGACCCTAACTCAATAAATAAGGTGGAGACCAACTGTCAAAGAAACCTGATATCAACCTCTACCCCATGTTCACACGAGTACATGTGCACATACATACGTGTATATATATATATACACAAAGTAACACATAGACACATGTGCATACATACAACACACAAACACACATGCAAAAAAGAAAACATATATACACAGATGTTAAGTGGAACAGAGGCTTCAGGGGATAGAGGATGTGTGGAAAGAGACAACTATAGAGTTCTGTCCCCTCTCCACTGGCCATCAAGGGAGAAGGGGTTTGTACAGCTGGTATCTACAGTTTTCCCTTTCCATATGAACTCAGAGGACCTGCACAGTAGCTGTTTATGGCTACGATGGACATACAGATATCCCATTCACTGTGTCGTGGGACAGCTTGGCCCTGTCTTTTCAGTCTGGCCTTTATTTGTGGTCTGAAAATTTTCCATTTCAATGTTTAGTCAACATATCCTCCAACTTCAGCTCTTCTAGATGAGGATGGTGATGAAGAAGAAAAATACCTACCTGAACTTTGCAAACATTCTTACGGAACCCACACAGGCTTAGTATAGTCTAAGGCCCAGAGCTAAGCCCTTTGTCAATACGAGGCTTCGCTCCAACTGCGCGCTGCTTGGCTCCCGATCAAAAATGGCTTCATCGTGTTAGCAATCTCCAAGGCTTACAGAGTCAAAACTTGGACACTTACTGTACACATTAACAGAACTTATTCCACAGGCTCATAATAAATCTTTATAACCACATATGGCCGAGTTATAAATATCAGCTGGGAAGAGTAATAAAAGCACCCCCACAGAAAGGTGTCTGCCTAGTTTGGAAGCACTTTCAACTTTATTAATTTACTTATTTGATCAAACTGTGATATTTCAGATGGCAGAGTGAAAGGAATTCACTAGATATAAAGCAGAGAAACTAACAAAGCACTAAAGTCCACAATCAAAAGCTAACGCCACCATTAATCACTTTGTTCATGTGGGGATACCATCCTCAGACAAAACCATGTGGAATGGAGCACAGGACATCTCCCAAGAATTGCTTCTGCATGCCAGGCAGGCGGGTTGCTTCCTGCTCATAGCCGTAGTTCTTTCCCTGGAAACAAGTGAGAAGTCGAGGTGGATTGTCATTCCCTTGCAGTTGTAGGAGGCATAATAAAGAAAAAAGAATGGACACATCCATGAGTTTTGCCCAGACTCGCCCCCAAATTAATGCCAGGTGTGGGCTACCTGTCTTTATTTTCCCCCTGATACCCATGTTTCTAAACATTGTTGCCTGGCAGTGAGACACAAGGGACCTGTTCAGATGTCTAATCTGGGATTTTCTTTCCTTCATACCAGTCTCTGTTCTACACCTGCTTGGTAGATTTACATGTGATAATTGGGAATCAAGACCACAAACACACACACAGAGATATATATATATATATATATATATATCTGGAGAGAGAGAGAGAGAGAGAGAGAGAGAGAGAGAGAAAACCAAAAGGGCTATGTTAATGTGAGATATCATTTGGAAACATTGTCCATGCTAAAATTATAGGATTAATAATGATTTTCTTTTGGAAGGGAAGTGACAGTTGTATCTTGTATTGACTTCTTTCTGCGACAGCTATTCCACTGTTCTATGACATTTTAAAAAAACAACTGTATATTGTCATCTTAAAGGGAAAATATATATTATTATTATTATTTTGGGCAGGAATATTTTTAAGACTACAGAGAAAAAAGTCTCAAACAGCAAGCACTCTCATTTTAATTAAATCACACATTATTCACAATCACCAAGCCACTTTCATTTTCTAACATTCTCTTGCTAGAGAGCAAGTGTGGGCACAGTCTCATGTGCGATCATTCATTTTTAAGGTTATTACATGGGTCTGAGTAACTTCCTCTTGACTTTTAAACATTTACTCTTAGGCACGGAGGCTTGAAGCTGAGTGGAAGATAGAAATCAGGATGCAGGGAAAAGCAGAATTAAATATAGCTTTAGGAGCCAAACCTGAAATATTGTTTGGCTTCAAAATCTGATTAACCCAGGATTCAATGCACATAGAAAACATTTCATCTTTTCTATTTACATTTTTATTCATTTATTAATTAGATAAAATTAGGATAAAATTTAAAAGGCATTTTGTCTCATAGTATATGTAAGTCTTCAAAAATTTACATTGCTCATAGAGTATAGAAATTTCCATAAAATTATATAAATTCCATATATATTCAAGCTTAGTATAATTTCATAGCTACATAAATATTTACAGTATAAAAATCTAAAAGTTGATGATTTTTTTCAAATATAAGGATTCCTAGACAAATCGTAAAGACATTAAGTGTTTCTTTGCTTTTATTAGGCAAGAAAAATTATTTTCTTTGTAATATAGAATGCATTTAAAAATATTTTAAGGAAATATTTGCCTGAATAGTGAAAAGTTAATAATACATATATGTAGTATAATAATAATAATAATACACACACATATAAACATCATGTTTTAGGAGAACAATTTTCCCAGTATTGGGTGTACACTAGAGTGCTTCCTATTTCTTTGACATCAACATGGAGGCAGGACTCCGAGCTGGCATGGAAGAAGTAGCAGGGCATGGCTTTGACCACAGCCTATTTTCTGACAAGCATTATTGAAATTAAAATTTGACAAATTATCCAACAGAATCCTGTGAGGCATGTCACATCATGATGGTTCTGCCATTATTGACACATAAACAACCAAAGCATTACCTCTGGGCATGCAGCTCAGTGGTATAGCCCTTGCCTGGGCTCCATCCCCAGCACAGCAAGACAGGAAGTGAGAAAAAGAGAAAGAAAAGCATTCATATAAACCACATATTTAAAATTAACTGTGCCTTAAACTTCCTATCTTAGAGCGCAGTCGGATTAAATTATCTGAGACACTCAGTAAGCCTGTTATCAGAGTATCCTCCCGGACTTTGAAACCCTGCAGTTACGAACATTTGTTTTTGGGGACATGCGTTGATTCCGGGAGCCCTTTGATTAGTCAATGTCCTATGCAAAATTGGTGGAAATTGCATGCAGTATGAGCCATAGTGGCTCACCTTATTTATTGTACACTTACTGTATTTCCAAATAGGTTGCCAAAAGGTTGATGCTGGCCATCTAATCTTCAACTAATATCAGTATTTTTGAAACAATCCAATCAGAGTTTTAATGGTAGGTTTTCTTAGACATTAATGATGTTCATCTACCACTTCACCCAAATTCAGAACGTCCTCTACCCTTTCCTACAGGCTTGAAAGCAGAAATAATCTCCCTGTGTCTTCCATAGTCAAACCATAACTGCACACAGAGAGGAGGTGAGGTGTGGGAGGGTCATAGCCTGTGTCAAAATATGACCCCTTCAGAGGAGAACGAACTGCTACCCACAGTTCCCTTGTACCTACAATACTCCAGACCAAAGAGAATTTTAACTTGGAATTTCCCATTTGTAGAGAGGTTCCAGGAGCTAAAATAGCATAGAGGAACTTTTACATGACATCGGGCGATTTTCTCATTATAACAGGTAAGATACAGGCTGGAGAGATGGCTTAGCGGTTAAACGCTTGCCTGTGAAGCCTAAGGACCCCGGTTCGAGGCTCGATTCTTCAGGACCCACGTAAGCCAGATGCACAAGGGGGCATATGCATCCGGAGTTCGTTTGCAGTGGCTGGAGGCCCCGGCATGCCCATTCTTTCTCTCTCTCTACCTGTCTATTTGTGTATCTCTCAAATAAATAAATATAAAATAGAATAAATTAAGAGGTAAGATACAATTAAATAGAAGACAAGCAGCCGGGCGTGGTGGCGCACACCTTTAATCCCAGCACTTGGAAGGCAGAGGTAGGATCACAGAGAGTTTGAGGCCACCCTGAGACTACAGAATTAATTCCAGGTCAGCCTGGACCAGACTGAGACCCTACCTCGAAAAACAAAACAAAACAAAACAAAAAAAAAAAGAGAAGGCAGGTAGCTCAAGGGTAAAGTGCTTGCCTAGTATGTGCTACGTTCAATTTTGAGTACCATAAAACGCATACACACACACACACACACACATACACACACACATCTTTACCAACAGAATTCTTCTCTATCCATCTTAGAACCAATATAAATCTTCTGGCACAAGGTCAGCTCTAAGATAATATTCTAGAATTTCAAACAAAGACATTTCCCTCTAAGCCATGATCAGGTGAACCTTTGCCTTTCATTTGGACTTTGCCTCTCTCCTCTGGGTCAAGAACTTTCGGAAACGTTTTTGCCAAATTGACATCCTATTTTAATGTATCCCTTCAAATAAAAACTCTGATGCCAAATCAAATATCTGCAGAATTGTAGCAAGGTTCTGAGAATCCTGGAAAAAGAGAAAGTTGCAGGAAGGAATTCAACGCCAATCTGGGCATTTGTTGTGACCCTTGAATCAGCTCTGTGCTTTTTATATTATTTTTTTTCCCCACAGAAAAATAAAACTTAAGTGTACAGTGCCAGGCATAGAAATACCTATTGGATGACTGATTTAGGGCAAAGCATTCAACATGTTTTCAACACAAACTCCAAATTAACTGGGGTCTGGGGTAAGGGTGAGTATTCTGAATTCAGAAATTGCAACAGCCAGTTTTATAGTCAGTCCGAGACCGGGCTTTTGCCCTTGTGTAAGATAAAATTTTTTCTCCGGATCAAAGAATGTTTATATTTAGTTTGAGTCTTCTCTGAATAAGTAAGTACTTCCTGCCACCACCACCCTTCAGAAGCCAGCCCAGTTGGCGGGAGATTCCTAAAGGTAGCTCTGAGTACAGAACACATGCTAAAAATAAGTAGCCATTTCCACGCTACCTTCTGCCTTCGCTACAGCCAGTTCCGTTTTGCCCAGGGTTGTCGTCTCTGTATCTAAAGCCTTCAGTGAGGAGAAGGGGTGGGTTAAGAGAGTGTATATTAGAAAGGTAAGAGTCAGATGTTTGTGTTGTAAGAGAGATGGGGAGCCTGCCATAAAGGGGTCCTCAGAGAAAATAGAACCACCCATTTGTGGTGACTGTCTTGTTCAGATCTGAGCCCCCTACGTTTGTACTAGCAGCAAGGTGCCTAGGAGGCACATCATAATTATGCATTGAATTGAAATGAATTGATGGTATCAAGTGGACAGTCTTTAAATTCAACTTTTCTTTTTATCTAATATTTCAAAACCTAAAAGTTATCTGTGTTTACAAGGTACCCTGTGACCCATACGTATGCATGTCATATCATATCAGATAAGCTTTATCTGACTTCTTAAACACTCATCATTTCTTTGTGGTGAAAACACCTCCAAGTTGCTTTCTTCTGGCCTTTTAAAATATACCATAGTATGCAATAGCCAGGTGAATATTATGTGGGTTTATTAATTCTACCCAGTAACTTAAGCATAAAACGTAGGTCCTAATTCATGCGTTAAAAAATATACAGGATATAGAAAAATGTGGAAATAAAATACACAATCTTTGTTCTCAAAAGAAATCTCTAGATGGTGGTAGTCAATGGCAGAAAGAGAATGATCAAATATGGTGTTCATCCAGAAACACCTGGGGCAGCCATTCATTGGGCTGAAGGTGCTATGACACATTCCTGGGGACTCCTATGAAGAGTACTGTGGATGTTCCAGAGGGTGACTGTGCAAGGTGGGAGTCAGGTTCCTATATTCTAGAAGCAGAATTACCTGAAAGATTTAACAGAATCTGCGCTTCTCATACTTGACCACCGACCCACTGGGGATACCTGCAGAGCTTTGAGTCATTGGGTTATAGCCTCAACATGGTGATTTTTAGTGATGTTTGAAAGCCCTCTCTAAAATTAATGCACAGAAAGAGTTGAGAGCATCACCCTAGGAGAAAGTAGCTATTTTCCACAGTGCCAAAATCAATGATTATTCACTCCCCTCTCACTTTTATTTTTCTTGCATTTTACACAAGGGAAGAAAAATAAAAGAGACTTGTATTTTCTATACTTTTTATAGGTATACTGAAAGGATTTATGAAGGATTAAAGTACTAAAAATGTTTCATGTATTGGGAAAATATTTTCTGCCCAAATAACTTACTGTTTAATCTTTTATCTTCCCAGACTGAAGCCTCAGCCTCTCTCTTCTGGGAGCTGGAGATGTAAACAAGATTTCCTAACATTCTTCACATCACTTATAGAAGATTCAGGTGTGGGTAAGTGGGTGACAAAATATAAATTTCCAGCTGCAAATTGGCACCGAGTTCACAGTAGAAAACAAAACATTTGCTTTGTCAACTAAGGAGTAATTTCAAATGAGCAGCCCCTTCCTCACGGTGTTACCGAGTACAGAGTGAATATACACAAATGTTGGAAACTTGGAAACCTCAGCTAGGCTTATGAGTTGGCCAAACCAAGCCTGGCTGCTAGCCACAGTGGTATATCTGCATGGTCTGGAGAGATGAGCTGCCAATCCCACCACCCTGTAGACACAACGTAACTGATTTGTTCAATGAAAGGTTCTATTTGGAGACATTCTGCCCCACATTGGCTGCAAGAAGGCAGACATGGCTCAGTCCAGCCATGCATAAGAGGAAAGCCCACCTTCTGGTACACAGGTGCCGTTGGCTCCCAGAGGACTCACAGAGAGTGATAAGGCATGCGTGTGTTCTGCGAGCTAGAAGCTCCTATGCCTGGTGCTGAAAGATCCTGTCCTGAGACCTGTCAACTCCACACCTACTTTCCTTACAGGATTTGGGGCACAAGTCCATGACCACCTACTGACTTTGAGGTTTTTCAGCCACACAGCAGGATAAAAAAAGGCACGTAAGGCATGAGTTAGCAGGGTGTGAAAAGAAAAGTTGGGTAAAAAGATCTTAGAGTGTAAGGGCATAGGAAAACATGTTCTGCAAGAAAAGGGAATTTTTGATATGCTGAGAGACAAGTGCGAGGGAAATGGAAATTCCTGTCTTTTACCGAGCGGTGACCGCAATTTTCATTACACTCTGCTGTTTGCAGAACTCCACAAGCCTCATGCAGTTAACTCTGACGGCTTCCAATTGAGATTCAGTGAAATGGCAGCAGGAAGAAGCAAGAAATGATTAAACATTAAAAATTTCGGCTCAGTGCTCCCAGTCATGGTGATAGTCACATCCCTTCTTCCTGTCACCCCGAGGCGGAGGTCCGTCTCACCTTTCCTGAGCACAGGGGGAGGAAATCAACGCAGTACCACCACTGTCTGGAGGTGGCATCTTTCTCTCTCAGCTTTGCTTCCTTGCTTCATTTTTTTTGTATCTGAAAAGGAAAAAAAAAATACTTCTCAGTTTTCCTTTAATGAAAATTGGGATAATATAGAGAAAATATTGTTTCAAAAAGTGTCTCATCCTCTACTAAGCACTTGAATGCTGTGAATACCTGTATTGGATATAATTTATGCTCAATTTTAATCTGCTTGCTTTGTGGGATAAAACAAATCAATTCTCAAAAAGACGACCGATGCTTTTAAAAATTATTATTATGAAGTAGTTCCAAAACAAATCATCAAAAACATGTGAGGGAGTGGGAACCAACCAGTTTAGTATTTACAGAAGATTCCAGATCTGATTTATATGAGAACTGGTACAAAAATTCTATGAACTCTTTGCTGCTTTTTTTTTTTTTTTGACATCTGCCAGTTGTCTTATTTTATAAAAATGATTTTATAAAAACTTTAGAAACTAAAATGTCACTATTGGACCAAAGTTCACAAGGTCTATAACCAAGCAAACACTCCGCTGGAACGGTTTGGAACCAGAAAGCAAAGGGGACCTGGTAGCACTGGACGGCCAGAACTGTCCCCACCCAGCCTGCTAACTTCTCACCTCCCATGGCAAGGGCATTTGGAGATGAAAAGGGTCCCTTCCTCCTCATTCACACCGCACCTAGCTCCACCTGGGAATTTAATTGAGACACTTACAAAGGAAGTGAAACAGCTTCTGTATAATAATTTAAACCAGAGATGCAAGCCCGTGAAAAGCTTGTCCACACGTGCAGTAAAACCAAACAGAAAGTCTACTAACGAACGGGCAGCTGGGAAGCTGAGCTATTTTAAACTTTTTGTATTTACATTAGCACACTGTTTATTTTTTTCCCTATTAGAAAAATGAGATCACAAGTTACATGCTGAAAAGTAGAATAATCAGTTAAAACAAAGAAGGGAAGACTACTGACAATAAGCTCCTCAAACAGTTACTACGAGTTGTTGATATTTCTACTGCTTTATATGGATAGATGCAAACATGATAATCAGGCTGCATGGACAATTTCACATCTAGTTTTGGTTTCGTTTTTTATCCTCACTTTCTAATTGTAACTGTGATTTATTTTGCTGGATTTTAGAGAATCCACAAACAGTGCATAAATAAAGAAAACATAAAAGTAAGTGTGTCCTATGATCCCACTCCCTCCGCAACCATAACAACCAGTATCCTCTTCTGCAGACATGCTGACCCTATGAGCTTCAAGTGCCCGTCTCTGTGTGCTGTCTAGACATAGCAGGCTAATGGTCATTTAACAAATCAAATCCTCCATCAAGTCGTTTTCTACATTTACTTAATATTTAAAAAAATTAATTCTAAAGCTTGCTCACAGAAGGGCTCTTTCCATCTTTGGCTGCATTGCTGATGGGTTCCCTTGGAATAATTCTTGAAGAAATGTTAGGGAATTACAGGACAAGAATTATTGATTAGTGTGATAGATAGCCTAAGTTCTCACCAAATAGCATTGTCTGTGTTGATGGTATATATTTCACTGTAATTTAGCCAATTATTTTGTCACTTCTTCTTGTGACTCCCTCACATTCACAAAGACTTTTGCTCACATGAGAGCAGTTAGACCTTCCGGTAACTTTCCAAATGTTGCTAGTTTTGAAACTTTGGTTTTTACTCTTTCCCTTTAACTATTTAAACCAGTGAATTATTCGCATAGTAAATTCCATACTTTAGTTTTCTAATGTAAGCAAATCATCATTGAATAGTATTTTGTTTCTTGCTAGGCAGAAGCTCCTTTAATGCACATGCAGCCCAGATCCCCTCTCCTGGCCCATTTGTCCATCTCACTGATTACGCATTGAAGTGAGAGTGTTTTACTTTCTGTAGCTTTTGGTACAGGGAGTAAACAGGTAAGCTCTGGAATTAGAAAGGGCTAAGGGGCTTAACCCTCCTGTGCTGAGTGCTGAGTGAGTAGGTGGCAAAGTGCTAACCACCCTGGCTTCTGCTGAAAGAAGAAGTTATGCAGATGAACCTATTCAAGATGGTAGCAGGAAGATAGGACACTCTTGTCACGGGAGACAAAGAGCAGTGGGTGCTTCACGCCAGCGACAAGCATGAGCTACTGTTACCATCACGAATCCTGTCATTTCATATCTTTTAGGAGCCATTCCAGTATTCTTGTTTTTCAAGCCCTATTTCTGCCAGTATCTTTCCAGCAAACTCCCTTTGATAGTTTCAAACAACTTTTTCATCATGATTCTGTCTAAAATTATAAAATTATTGTACTCATTTGGGGGAAAAACACTAACTACAACCCATTATCTTGTTACCATATGGTATCTTTCCAATTACTAAGATTTTATAATTGTCAAGTGAATTTTGTGTATTTTATGTTTTGTTTATATATATTTATTAATGAAGTTGTCTCTTGTGATGGCTTGACCTTTTCCTTCCTCCTGGGTTTCTTCCCAGTCAGATTTTAGATCGAGTCCCTCATGTGAGTCTCATCTTCAGGACCAGTTTTCACTGTCGGTTTGAAAATGCCTACTTTTTTTTTTTTTTTTTTTTTTTTTGGTTTTTAAAGGTAGGGTCTCACTCTGGTCCAGGCTGACCTGGAATTAGCTACGTAGTCTCAGGGTGGCCTCAAACTCACGGCGATCCTCCTACTTCTGCCTCCCGAGTGCTGGGATTAAAGGCGTGCGCCACCATGCCTGGCTGAAAATGCCTACTTTTTTCTCTCTCTCTGATACAAGAACAAGTAGTTACCTGCTCACATTGCTAAGCTGGGAGTTTCCACCAGAGAATTCAGTTCAATACTGAATATTGAAAGAAAGAACCAATATTCATTAGTGGCATGAATAATTTAGAATTCTGTCATTTTTAATATATATCCAATTTAGGAAATTCTAGGGGGAAAAGGTCTGTCTTCAGACACAGTGATTTTAAGGAACCACAGACATAAGTTGTGATGAATTGGTCAATAGTGAATTTGTAGTCACAATATACACCAATCAAAGACTGACCACTGTGGTTTGCACAGGGAGTTTTCCTCATCTCTCCTTTCTACCAAATTCTCTCTAGAAACAAGATAAATGGCCAGTTTAAGCAGGTTGGGCTTGGTCTGAGGATACATGCAGGCATCTTATGGTTTGCAATTTTGATTCTCATTTCACGGGGAAAAGAGTGAAACAACATCTGCTGGGTGATTCATTCCACTCTGATGTCTCTTCTCACCTCTTGACGGTGTGTGACAGTCCATCCATCAAGAATATAAGAAAGAGGGCTGGAGAGATGGGTTAGTGGTTAAGGTGCCTGCCTGTGAAGCCTAAAAACACTTGTTCAAATCTCCAGGTCCCACTTTTAGCCAGATGCAAAAGTGACACAAGTATGTGCACAATGTCGCACATGTGCACAAGGGAGCACATGTGTCTGGAGTTCATTCAAAGTGGCTGAAAAGGCTCTGGCATGACCATTCTTTCTCTGCCTCGTCCTTTCTCTCTCTCTCTCTCTCTCTCTCTCTGTGTGTGTGTGTGTGTGTGTGTGTGTCTCTCAAATTATATATATATATATATATATATATATATATATATATATATATTTATTTATATGAAAAATGACAGCTAATTGGCTGAAGGTCAGAGATGTAATAATATCCTTATGACCAAGTTTTATGTTTGAGCCTAAAAGTACATTCTTGGGAGAAATCACTTGTGGTGCTTTACTTTGGGCTTATGAGTAATGCTGCTAACAGTATGGGTACATAAATATCTGTTTAAATCCTTGCTTTTTTTCCCAAGAAGGAGAACTGCAAGGTCATACAATAATTCTGTGCTTAACTTTTTTTTTTTTGGTGGAACCCATATACTGTGCTCTCTGGAAGACATACCACTTTACACTCCCTCCCAAGGTGTAGTAATGTATCTGGGTGACTTGTTTCAAATTCAGGACCATTGGCAGGTGTAGAGACTGGACAAGGAGCAGCAGCTATAGGCTCCTGCAGCTAAGTAAGAAATTCTGGTCATTGTAGTGATTAGGAAGCAGAGAAACTGGACTTCTTGACTTCCACACTTGCTGGCTGTGTGGCCCCAAGAAAATTACTTGTGTTTTCTGTGTCTCAGTTTTTACATGTGTGAAATGGGAGCAGTGATAGGTTGTTTGGGGCTATGAGTTAATATGTATAAAACACTGAGAGTGGTCCCTGGTATGAGGACAGGGCCATGAAAGTGGAGCTTAATCCTTCCCGAGAGACTGCTGGATGCCGTGGGCCATGGTGACAGGACACAGTGACGACACTTGGAGGGCAAAGAGGAACTTGTGTGGTCGTCTACCATAACCAAGCTACCAGGCATGTTTCCAACACAAATAGAAAAGTCCTTGTTGCTAGTTGTATGGCTGTGTTCCAGCACAAAAAACTGAGCACACAGAATGCAGGAACGGGTAAAAGGACAAATGTCTCAAAGCATTTTTCTGAGATACTTGCACATCCACATTCAGTGTGGCAATATTCGTCATATCTAGATTATATATTTAGCCTAGGTAGTCATCAGCCAAGGAGTAGATGAAATGTAGTGTATAGATACACGGTAGTTTCATTTAGCCCTGTAGAATAAAATTATGTCATCTCCAGAAAAATGGATGGACCTGGTGATCATCATACTAATGGGAATAAGCCAGATTCAGAACCAAAAATATCATGTTTCTTCTTGTATGTGAAATCTAAACCATACATATATATATATATGAATTTAGAAGGATGGCTACTTGGGAAGAGTTAGAGGACCACTGGGGGAAAAGGACAAAAAAAGAGTAAAGAAACCCATTTTTCTTGACTTTCTTTGCTAATTGTGAAGGTCCAAAATAAATATGTAAAAAGGCAAAGATTTATGTAGAATTCACTACATGAAAATAAATCTCCCTTTACTGAATAAAATATATGTCATTCATTACTTATTTCAGCAATGAGGTACAAAGAGAACCATTGAAACTACTTGAGTTTTTATGTTATTTTATTTTAATATTTTACTATTTGTGAGGTGGCAATGACATTCATCATTATTAAACTGTGAATTTAATTTTAACTAACTCAGTAGCAAGAACATCCATATAAGCCATCCGAGTTTATAATTAGTAAAGGATTTGAAGAACTGGCCCTCCAGAAAGGTGTTCAAATGGCCATAAACTCAGGAAGACTCTCAGCAGCACTTATCATTAAGGAAACACCAATAAAATCACAACGAGATGGTACCTCCTGCCCATTGGGATAACTGCTCTTTTTTCTTTCAAAAATTTTTATTTAATTATTAATTTGAGGGAGATAGAGAAAAAAAAATGGGCATACCAGGGCCTCCAGCCATTGCAAATGAACTCCAGATGCATGCACCACCATGTGCATCTGGCTTACATGGGTTCAGGGGAATCAAACGTGGGGCTTTAGGCTTCTCAGGCAAGTGCCTTAACCACTAAACAATCTTTCCAGCCCAACATTTTTATTTTTAAAGAAAAAGAAACAGTGATACTGAGAACATGGAGAAGTAAAACCTCATGTTGCTGATACAAAGCATAAAATGATGAGGCTCCTGTGGAAACTGTCATGGTTCCTCCAAAAGTTAAACATTGATTTACCGCATGAGCCAGCCATTTCCATTTTTGATATTAACAGAAACAAAAGCAAAAAAAAAAAAAAAAAGAAAGAAAGAAAAGAAAAAAGAAGCACATTTATATACTCATGTTCATAACAGCATTATTCATGATGCCCCAAAGGTGGAAGCAATCCAAGTTTCTATTGGCAGATGAATAGTTAAGCAAAATGAGAACAATGAAATATTGTTCAGCGTGAAGAAGGGAGGGAACTCTGACACATGGTGCAGTGTGGTAGGACATCGAAGACACCATGCCAAGTGAAATAAGCCAATCACAACAGTGCAAATATGGGAAATGATTCCACTCCTGTGAAGTACCTTGCCTAGTCAGTCAGAGAAACAGAAAATAAAATGGTGGTTGCCAGGGAGGAGTGATTGGAGGATGGGAGAACTATTGCCACTCACCCGGGGCTTCAGTTGAGGAAGATGGAAAAGGTCTGGAGGTGAGTGGTGGCACTGGCACATGCAGAACACTGGGAATGTGTTTAGTGCACATTTAAACACAGTGAAAACCCTTACATTCTGTTACATATATTTTATCACAAACAGGAAGATATTCTCTATACTCTGATATAGCTAGCACCTGCATGGCTTTCTTGTAAATTCATCTTAATGTGATTCATTTTCCTCCTAGTGAGAAAAGTATTTAATAATTGGTGGTGTTACTGAAAAAATATGCCGAGGAGTCCTTTGTGAAAGCTAAAGTTGTCCTTGTTTTGCTCACGACATGCCATCATTTTGTGGAGTCATATATCTGCCCTCAGATCCATCTGCTTTATAAACTTCTGAATGCTGTGTATAAAATTTCCAAGTACAATTTGCTTTTGGTATTTGGATGAGGTGAAGAGATAGGAGTAAATTGTAAATTGTGACACGATGCAAATAGAAACAAGTGGAAAATTTGGAGAACACCAATGCACACTAAGACGAGTTTAAATACATTGAAGATGAATGGATATGCTTGGTTCACTTACCCTGATTTCAAAGTGTGCCCATTTAGAAACATACTCCCACTTTTAATCCATTTCAAAGTTGTCAAAACATATTCATGAATCTCTCTATATGAAAAGCAGAATTTTCACAGGTAAAATTTTGCTTCTTTAAAAACACCAAAATGAAGTGCTTAACTGGAGCATTTAATCCAGTCTTGACTTAAATTTTACCCCAACGAGCAATTGCAGGTCCATTTCCTTCCCTGGCATAGCACAGGAATTTTACAAGGTTAGCACTAGCAGGGCTCTTCGGGGAAAGGCCCCATGCCTCCGCCCGGGAAAGTCTACGAGAGACTGTTTCCCTTTTTGCTTATCCCACCTTTGAAAAGACCACTTCTCTCCCAGCATTTCAGCAGAGGAGTCGTTGTGGGGGTTAGAGAAGTTTCACTTTATACTTGCAAATGTTGAAATTTCTCACCCAATGCAAAATTACAAGCCTGGGTTTTAGATTTTAATTGGAACCAACATTGCCAATTTGTGTCTAGCAGGTGCTTTGTGGGGTAATGAAGTCCTGGCAACCCTGGGGCATCAGGGACAGGGTGGCACCCACTCATGTTAGTAAATTCAGACAGAATACCAGCTGTCAGTCTTTCCATGTTTCTGCTTTGGGGTGAGGCAGGTTTGTGGAGAAGGGTGGGGATCAGGAAAATTTGAATTCAGTAATATAAAACAGTTATTTGGAAAGAAGACAGTTGTATTCAGCCAAAACAGGAAAAAAATAAAGAAGGGCATTTTTCCTGAATATTCTGCTTTTTGATTAAAAAAAGTCAGCTTGGAGCTGAAGGGATGGCTTATTGGTTAAGGCGCTTGCCTGCAAAGCCAAAGGACCCAGGTTTGATTCCCCAGGACTCAAGTAAACCAGATGCACAAGGTGGCACATGTGTCTGGAGTTCATTTGCAGTGGCTGGAGGCCCTGGTGTACCCATTCTCTCTCTCTCAAATAAATAAATAAAAATAAAATCTTAAAAACCTCGTCCTCATATCTGTAGCCCTATTGTCAACTTCCAATGTCACTAAAGAAGATCTTATGGAAATAGACCTTTAAAAAGTAATGAAATCAGAGGGATGGAGAGATAGCTCAGCGTTTTAGGTGCTTGTCTGCAAAACTTAATCATCTGCGTGGCGCAAGCATCTGGAATTCATTTACAGTGGTTGGAGGCCCTGAAACACCCATTCTCTCTATGTGTCTCTCTTCTATCTCTCTCTGCTTGCAAATAAATAAAACTTTTTTTAAAAAAAAGTAATGAAATCAGTTATAATTGAGCAAATGCCCTGGCTCAGGTGGTGTGCTAAGCCTACTATATATTTCAATTAATCCTCACAACAACTCTATAATGAAGTTATAATCACGATCCCAATGTTATCAACAGAGAAACTAAGTATCAGACAAAGTACATGAATTTCCCTATGTCTCTTGTCTCTTAGGTGGTAGGACTAGGACTTAAATTCAGGCTCATCAAATTTAAAAAACATATATAGATATATTTTGGTTTTTTGAGGTAGGGTTTCACTGTAGCTCAGGCTGACCTGGAATTCACTATGGAGTCTCAGAGTGGCCTCAAACTCGTGGCGATCCTCCTACCTCTGCCTCCTGAGTGCTGGGATTAAAGGATTGTGCCACCCGATTTATTTATTTATTTTTTTTGAGGTAGGGTCTCACTCTGGCCCAGGCTGACCTGAAATTCACTATGTAGTCTCAGAGTGGCCTTGAACTCACGGCGATCCTCCTACCTCTGCCTCCTGAGTGCTGGGATTAATTGCATGTGCTACCACGCCTGGCTTTAAAAAGCATAATTCTGATCAAGTTATATTCTCAGTTTATATTCATGTAGGTTACTATAGAATAAAGCCATAAATATTAATGAATGTTGTAAAAATAGGATGTTTGAAACTGTAACACTCCCTGACTTTAAAGAGACAAAATCAGATTTTGTCTTATTAAAAAATATCATTCTAAATTTTTTTCTTTTGAAGGAAGTTTCTTAAGAACATGTAAGTCCATAGTCATTTAATTTGGGGATCTATAGTGACATGAGTGTTGCTCCCAATGCTAGCCCGACAGTCTCCTCCAGGGAAATAGCAGTAAGTACTGTGGTGAACTGAAACACATACTAACAGACATACAGAGGCTGCAGAGAACTCAACTCTACAAACTGTGAACACAACCTGCCAAGGCTCAGGGAATGTTGAGGAAGAGGGGGCGGGAATACTGTAAGAGACACCGTGAGTAGAAATATCCCAAAGCCCAGGCCCACCCGAGGCTCTAATTACCCCCACGGTGAATACCAACGACCCTACTGAGAAGGGTCTCCTGGGAAATGCGGACTGGGGGGAGGAGATGTAAAACTATAACCTATGAAATAAATAATTAATTATACAAAAGGAAATATAGAGGGTTGGGGGATTTAGCTCAGTGGATGAGCGCTTGCCCAGCAAGTGCAAGGCCCTGGGTTCGGTCCTCAGCCCCAGGAAAAAAAAGAAATATAAAATGATGTAGTGCTTTGTTCACAGTATATAATAAAAAGTTGTCAAAACTTTGAATTTAAAAAGACTCTTCTATGATTTCTATTGACATATACTTATATCTTTTTTGTTTATTTTCAAAAATAATCCATGGATCAGCTTTTATAATTTAGAGATTACAGGTAGAAAATCTGAGTCTCATAAATGTGTTTGGATTTTTTCCCCCTGTGTTACAGCAGTGGAACGAAGCTCAAAATCCTGGCTTTATCTCTCTGCCAGTTCAGGAAACTGTAAGACCCATAGTCATGCAAACTTAATTTCACCCTAATAAAATCAGCTGCACTTACTAGGTTTACAAACATACAAAATCAGCTTTGCTGTGTATTTTATATTATTATGTGTGTTTGTGTTTTCATGTGTGTGGCTGCATGTAAATGTATTGATACATGTGTGTGGAAGCTGGGAGAAAACATCAGGTTGGCATATTCAGGAACACAGCCCACCTCCTTTGAGAGAGAGTCTCTCATTGTCATTAGAGCTACACTAGATGGCCAGTGATCTCCAGGAACGGTCTGCCTCTTCCTCCCCAGCACTGCCATTACAGACATACACCATCATGCCCAACATTTTACATGGGGTCAGGGATCAGATCAAGGCTTCATGCTTGCCTGGCAGCATTTTACACATGGAGCTATCTCCCCAGCCCTGTCACGTATATATTAAAATTGGTCAAACTGATACTAACCCAGAATAGGATGCAGAAAGAAAAGCCACAGACATATCTGAGCAGTTGCTTGGTAACATGAAGACCATTAGCTTGAAAGCCTGTTTATTACACGATTTTAGTCAAGTCAATCTTACTTGAAATGCTTGGGAATAGAAGTGTTTCAGATTTGGGAACATTGTTGTGTGTGTGTGTGTGTGTGTGTGTGTGTGTGTGTGTGTGTGTTGAGATGCCTTGGGAACTGGACTAAATCTAAACATAAAATAATATATATTTTATATACACCTTATATTCACGTAGCGTGAAGATAATTTTACATGTCATAGTTCTAATGCACCTGCTTGACTGTCACCCATCACAGTGAGGTGAGGTCAGGGGTGGAAAGTTGCATTAGTATATCACTATCGTGTCAGCGCTCATAAGATTTCAGATGGGGGGGGGAGTGGCTGGCGAGATGGCTCAGCAGATTATCTGCTTGCTTGTAAAGCCTGGAGACCTGGGTTTGATTCCCTGGTACCCACGTGGGGCCAGGTACATAGAGCAGTGCATGCATCCAGGGTTTGTTTGCAGTAGTGGGAGGCCCTGGCACACCCCTTCTCTCCCCTCCTTCCCTCCCCCCTCTCTTTCTCTTTCAATTTTCAAATCAATAATTTTTTTTAAAGCTTCAGATTTTGGAACATTTTGTGTTTGAGATTTTCAGATTAGGGATACTCAACTTGTTTGGGGAGGATAGAAGATCTTCTTGATTGAGATGGATTTGTCCCTAAGATTGGACCTTTGTCCAAAAACTGATGCTACACTTCCATTCCACCTTGTTTCATAATAGCCTGGGAAACAGTGAGGACTGTCACTATTTTCTCTTCCATAGTGGACAGAAAATCATCTCTGTGCATTTCTTCCCCTGACAACCAAAGAGATATACAGACTTCCAGTTATTGCCTCTGTGGGTCTCATGTTTATTAGACTTGTAGTAGAGAGCATCTGGTGCAATGATAATTAGTTATAGAGAATAAATAAGAAAAACAAAACATAAGATAAAAGGCAATGTTAGCAGGAGGAGCTTCGCACAGTGTAACTGGTGGAGGTGCATCCCCAGCCCCCCCCAACCCCCCCCCCCCCCGGCCTACTTGCTCTGAACACGTCATTGCAGCTGGGAAGAAATCAGCACTGGCTTCCTTCATCTAATTGTTTTCTTTTTGGAACCTCGGGGAATAAATAAAGCTGGAGGTGAAGAGTTTAAGGGAAATAAAATATCAGAAAGAGAAAACAGCAGCGACAGGATAGAACAGTAAGAAGCAAAACCACCGGGGAACTGCTAAATAAGGCAGAAATAGGAAGATGAAATGGAGCATGACATAATCTATCATCTAAGCTCCCAACATTACAGTGCAGAGGAAAGCAGGCAGATCGAGCTGAACGAGCAGTATAACTGCATTTGTTTTTTGCATGTGCACTTGTGTGGTGTTTGTGCGTGTGTGTATGGAGGTTTTTTTGTAGGTGTGTGGGTGCGTATGTGTGGAGAGATCATATGTGTACACATACATGTGGAAGCCAAAGGTCAACATCAGGTGTCTTCCTCATTTGTTCTCCACCTTTAAAAAATGTTTTATTTATTTGAACAAAGAGAGAGAGAGAGAGAATGAACATGGACACACCACAGCCTCCTGCAGCTGCAAACAAACTCCAAATGCATGTGTCACTTTGTGTATCTGGCTTTATGTAGGTACTGGGGAATCGAACCCATGCTCTCAGGCTTTGCTAGAAAGTGCCTTTAACAGCTGAGCCATCCCTCCAGTCCTTGTCCTTATTTTTTGAGACAAACCCTCACACTGAACCCAGAGCTCACCAATTTGACTGGGCTAGACAACCAAGAATGCCAACGGATCCCTTTTTTCCACCTCTTCAAGAGCTGGGATTGCAGGCACATGTCTCCTTGCCTGCTTTTTGTATATGGGTGCAGGAGGTCTGAACTCAGGTCTTTACACTTAGTGCAAGAATGTGCTCACTGAGCCATCTCCCCAGCCCATATAACTATACTGCTTACTGGTAGGCAGATGATTCATTCACCATGTTTAAGGTTATCTGAAAAATGGAGATAATAGCTACTACCTGACAGCATTATTATAGCCATTAATTAATTGAGATTTTGTAACCAGCAGACTAAAAGTGACACAAAGATATTTTATGGTACTGAACAGGAAATACTGTAACATCTAGAATTAGTTATTTAAAAGTCATGAGCTGCACTTGAAAATTTGTATTTTTGTGCTTTCTTGAAATTGCATAAGATCTGGTGCTTGGACTATTACTTCTGTGTAATAAACTGTCCAAAACCTAGTATTGGGGGCTGGGGAGATGGTTTAGTGGTTAAGGTGCTTGCCTGTGAAGCCTAAGGACTCATGTTCAACTCTCCAGATCCCACATAAGCCAGACACACAAAGGTGAGGCAAAAGCAAGTTTGCACATGCCCACTAGGTGGCACAAGCATCTGGAGTTTGATTGCAGTGGCTGAGGCCCTGGTGCAGCAATTGTCCCCCCCCCACTCTCTTGTCCCTAAAAAATAAAATAAAAATCCTAGTATTGGTACAGTTGCATGTGGCAACATGCTCCTGTGGAATCAGCTCCTTGGGAGGCTGAAGCAGGAAGATCACTTAAAATTAACCCAGCAGTTCAAGACCAGCCTGAGCAAATGAGTGAGACCCACCCATCTCAAAATCTGTAACACAAAGTTTAACAAGTCCTATGGTTGTAACTCTGTACAGTGCGTGCTCATGATGTACAATGTTCAGAGTTCAGCTCTCAGTTTTGGAGAAAAAAGATGCTAATATTGCTCATAAAACCATATTCTAGACCAAGTTTGGCATGAAAGGCTTAGCTACATAGGCAATGTCCATGGACTATCTTCTTGGGGGCCACGAGACCCATTTCTCAGTGGCTCCCACATGATTGGCAAGCTGATGCCAGCTGTGGGCTGAGAGCTTATCCAGGGCTGAGGGCTCAGCCACTATCCACGTGGGCTAAGTCCTCCATATGTCCTGGCTCACTCACCACTGGGGACTAGGGTTTTGCCTTAGTTATTCTAAGATTCTATTGCCAGGTGTATTCATAGTTATAATTGTTGTACCATCTAGATGGATTGACCTGGACATGATACTTGATTCTTCTTGATCTATTGTAATAATTTTTGCTCTTTTGGCTGCTGTGCAGTGGGTTAACACATTGCATGTGTGTTTCTCTCTGATCTACATGTCCACGGCTGGTCAGAAGGAGAGCTCTACTTATCTTCACCAAGCCATATCATTTCAAAGGTTACTGTTCCCTTTGCTAAATCCAGAGTGTTTCCCCTTGTTAAATGGCTCAGTCTGTAAATGACATATATCACGTCTGCACTGACTTACTATCAGGCAGTCCCACAGTCCAGCCCAAGCACAAGGCATCCAGGACAAACGAGCTTTCATGTACTCTGAAGGTGGGGAGTTATGAACATCTTTCAAAGAGCAGTCATGACTTTTGTACCATGTCTACAAACCACCATATCACTGAGCAAATAATATTCTATCCCAGGAATGAATCCTAATTTTCTCAATTTTCCATATGGTTGGACATTTTTGTGTTCCTATTCATTTATGAATAATGAAATATTACCACATTTTATTTGTTAATCATGATTTCACTCTGATTGTTCCTAACAAGCATATAGAAATTGTAATGCCTTTGAAATGTTTTATCATGGTCAGAGCATGTTGACAAGTGAAGTGAATACCAGGAGTAACACGCACATCCCGATCACCACCCCTGAACAGTGTTTCAGAAGGTTATGTTATTTTGGTATCATAAAAAGAATCCCATTGTTGCTTTCATTACTAGAGCAGTTAACATGACATGAAAATTCAGGTTTGGAGAGATGGCTCAGTTTGCTTGCAATGCCTGAGGGCCCTGGTTCAATTCCTCAGGACCCAGGAAAAGTCAAACTCACAAAGTGGTACATGGGTCTGGAGTTTGTTTGCAGTGGCAAAGCATCCTGGCATACCCATACTTTCTGTCTGTCTGTCTGTCTGTCTCTCTCTCTCTCTCTCTCTGTCAAGTAAATAAATGAATAAATAAATAAAAGCATTTAACAAGGTGTATTATGTAGTTGGAAGATAGTGGATAAAATATCAGACACACAATAGCAGAGAAAAATAATCCTATGGAGAAGAAGAAAAACAACAACAGCAACACCACCACCACCACCAACAACAAAAACCCAGATGTTAAGAGTGTGAGCTCCGGATCCTGACCCCTGAGCCCCTATCTTTGGTGTGGTACTTACTGTCTCCAGTAGGTCTGTTAAACTCCTTGGCCTGGGTGGTTACATTTCTAAGGCATTAAGAGTACCCGTCAGAATATCTTAGAATGTTACAAATTTTACCTCTCTATTTAAACATAAAAATACGCAAGTCAGCATAAAATGATCTGTCTACACGTAACTTATGATTTTATAAATAGGAGAAAGGATGGGAGATTTTTAAAAGGACTTGACTTGGTATTTTATTTTTTAAAAGATTTTATTTATTTATTTGAGAAAGAAGGAAACAGAGAGAGAAGGAGAGTGAGAGAGAGATAAAGGGAGAGAATGGGCATGCCAGGGCTTCCAGCCACTGCAAATGAATTCCAGATGCATGAGCTCCCTTGTGCATCTGGCTTACATGGATCCTGGAGAATCAAACTGGGATCCTTTGGCTTTGCAGGCAAACAACTTAACTGCTAAGCCATCTCTCCATCCCCAAGATGGGGTTTTTTTAATAGACTATGGATACAGGTACTTTCAGGGCAAGAAGTTAAGAGGAGGAGAAAGCCAGCCTGGGAGGTTCATTTTTACTTTGGGGATTCTTATCAATGCTGTCATTGAGTATCCTAATGTATAATATTTATGCAAATAGAAAGGACAAGCTGTACTTTAAAATTAAAAGTTATGGACTGGAGAGATGGCTTAGGGGTTAAGGTGCTTGCCTGAAAAGCCTAAAGATTCATGGATGACTTTCTAGGTCCTACATAAGCCAGATGCGGTGACACAAGCACGCAAAGTCCCACATGTGCACAAGGGGCAAGCTCGTCTGGTGTTCTATTGCAATAGTTGGAGGCCCCGGTGTGCCAATTCTCTCTCTCACTCTCTCTCTCATTCACTCTCATCCTTGCTCTACCACATAAAAATAACAATTAAATTATAAAATCATAGAATGTGTTTCTTCATAAATAGCTATTGTTTCCGTGAAGCAATCATATTACTATGTATTAGTTGACTTCATAATCTAATGTTACCTGAGTGAGTTCTATCACCATATAGTTAACTTGAGGATCAATTTCTTTTTATACTTTTAATTCCTTTTTTTTGTGGTGCTGACTATAGGACCTTGCCGATGTTAGACAAGTGTTCTGCCACTATGCTACAACTCAGCCTCCTCTTTTAACTATTTTCTTTTATTGAGCAATTGCTACATCAGTACCAGGAACTCAAGTAGATAACGGCATTTGAAAAGTTCATATAGCCAGAAGTGGTGGTGGTAGTGCACGCCTTTAACCCAGCATTCAGGAGGCAGAGGTAGGAGAATCACTGTGAATTTGAGGCCACCCTGAGAATACATAGGGAATTCCAGGTCTGCCTGGGCTTGAGTTAAACTCTATCTTGAAAAAAAAAAAAGTTCATATAGTCAAGCCAGCCTCCAAGTAAAAAAAAAAAAAAAAAGCTATAAATAACCAATGACTTGTCAGTGTCATAGAGCATAGAAAGGAGTTTTGCATCTCTCACAGATCTGAAGTCCGAAATCCTGGCAGCAGCATCGGGCAGGACTTTCCTGCTGAGTTTTGGTGTGGTGGAAGCCATCACATGGGTAGACAGAACAAGGATGCCACAGAGCTGCTTTCAAAGCAGAGCCATCCCAGAGACAACCCTGAATCCGGGAGTCCATGCCCAACACATGCATCCCCCAACCCCCGCCCCAGCCTACAAAGCCTTCAGGAAGGGCTTGAAAAAAATGCACACAGGTGATTTTTCTTTTTTCAGCAAAGAGGAGCTCAGATCTCATTGTTAAGCAGATCCCAGCTACAAGAAAAATATGCATCTCATTTGGTTTATTTTTTCTGTGTCAATTAGCAGCAGTTATCTGTCCCTTCATTTTTTTCTCTTCCCTGAATAATAAATAATGTACAAACTCTGAAGTACCAAATGAGGCCCAAATTTACTGTCCACACAGTACCATGTAAAGGTGAAAAAGTCCTGCTAGGAAGACCAATCTAGACAGTTCTGCATTAGTGAAGAAGCCTCAGGAGTGGCCATTAGATTGGGTCAGATGTCATTTCAAATAATCACAAAATAAAGCAATATTTTGACTTTGTAAAACACTATCTTCTGGCTTTTACTACCCAAATGCTGATCTGGTCAAGAATAAACCAAATCTTAATTACGTCTGTATTTTTTTTTTTTCATTCTTAATTTAAGGACTAGCAATCTACATTTCAAATTTTCAAAATGAAACAGAACACAACTTCTGTCTTCAGCCTTAACAGTAATTAAATGCTTACTTTTAACATTTAAACATTACAAGCCAAGTCAGTAACGTTAAGATGGCAGAGGGTTATTGTCAGTAAGAAAGCCCCTGATGGCTCTGCTGTTTGTAAATGGATTACAAACACCAATTCATCTAAAATTAACTGTTGATCTATCTTGTTGCTATAGGCTTAAAGTTTTCTTCAAGAAAAAGGAAGGAATTGCTGTCATTTCTTCTGGTGACGTCACTTCACAGCCACAAGTGTTAATATATTAAATACTTTTGCATTAACTAAGTAATTTCACCTGATAATCTTACTTATTTTCCAAAACTACAAAATGATTTGAAAAGTAGAAACTCATTTATTTAAGCACAAACACATTTTTCACAAAATAAAAAAAAAATAAATAAAAACCCATGAGGGTCCCCCAGTCAAGATATTTCCTTTGAAATCCCCCAACTGCTGATTTTCAATCAATCATTCTATTAAAATAAATTTGTCAATTGAAATGAAAACAGCCACCAATGCCTTTAGGTGGAATTCCTTGTTTGGATAATCATGAATTACATTTCACCTTTAAAAATCGTTTTTCAATTTTTTTTTTTTTTTAAGGAAAGTAGAATCCCACACACTCAGAAGGCACAAAATGACTCCTGAAAGACTGAGGCTTAGAAACATCCCCCAAATTTCACTTTCACTGACTTACTCAGGAGACAGAGGCACAGGGCAGGTTCGGGGGGCCGTCTGGTGTCCCAGGGCGGACCTCACCCAGCGACTGGTCGCATATGGACGCCATTTGTAACCATCGCAGGGACGCGCGGTCAGCCTAACCTTTGGTGTCTGCCTATCCATCTGTTTTCACATTAGTTGCAAATTATAGAATTCTCTAGACCCAAATGACCATAAATCAGTACTATGAGCATGTACACTTTTCCCATCTGTCATAAAACAATGAATTAAATTCATGCCTGTCAAAATAGGCTGCAGTGGAAATGGTCTTCTTTTGCAGGCAAGAGCACAAAGCACCACCTCATGGCTGTAATTTATGGTCTCCGTGGGCCTCGAGGTGATTAGGCCTTGGCCCACCAACACACAGAAAAACAGTAGGAACTCCAATAACTCCAAATGGAAATCTTGGGTCAAATTTATCAAACAAATCAGAGAGAAATCTATTTCTGTTTGGAAAAGAAGGAGATATATTGCATGTTTAGTGTTCCTGCACAGCTTTGGAACTTTTTGGCAATTGGGTATTTGTGAGTTTTGGAATTTCTCGCTTAAATAGTATCACCAAAGGACGTGTAATGTATTAGACATGAGCCATTTTTAGCCAAATAAAATATACAACCGCAAGCAAAGAGGTTTTTCAATGTTAACATCAACATATTTGTGCAAATGATGTAACTCAAAAAAATTTTTAGGTAGACCTAAAAAAAGCATAGCTTTAGTACTGGAAAAATACACTGGGAGAAAATGAAATATGTTAGCAATAGGTATTCCCCCACCTTAAAAAAAGAGTAATAAAAAAAAACCAAGTAGCCAAAACGATAAGGTGTACGGACTTCATTCCATGCCAACAGGTTTATACCAACTCCACCTCACCGTTAATGTTTTCTTAAAACTTCCCTTGCATAAAATTGCCTGAAGTCAAATACAGCTCGGCATCTGAAAGCAAAGGGAGAAAATGAAATTAAAACAAAACCAGAGAACGAGGCAAAGCAGGCGAAAACACTGATGCTCGCCATACAAAAATTATTGGTCACAGTCAGATGTGACGAAAAATAAACGGAGATAATTTGGTGCAGGGTGGGGTGGGGGAGGCCGGGGGAGGCTCAGGGAGGGGGTGTATAAACTGATGTGGAGGTTTTGGCCTCTGTCCCCTCACTGCAAACCGCAGTGCGCTTGAAATAGTGTTTATCACGGAGGCCTGCAGGCATTCTTTCAATCAGAAAGTCGTATTTCACCCAACACCCCTGCTGTATTAGAAAGGTTGGGCGGGTAAATGGCCAGGCAAACCGAGATGACGATTTGGCAATGCTTCATGTCATAGATCTGGTTAATATCCAGCCCTGAATTATGGTGTCTTGAAGAGAAATTCCCTGGGTGTTCAATATCACCTCCAGGGGAGTAGAACCCGCATCCAACAACAGCTGTCTGGTATCTGGGAAAGATGTCTCCTGCTGGGAGTTATGAAGTCCAGCCTTTGTCTCTGAACTTGGGCAGTGTCCCACGAAATGTGACCATGCCTGGATGGAGGTCCCGCCTCAATACCCTGTGCTCAGTAGCCCTTCACCGTTGAAATGCCTTTCCTTCCTTCTTTCTTCTCCTCCCTTCCTCCCTTCCTCCCTCCCTGTCTTCCTTCCTTCCTTCCTTCCTTCCTTCCTTCCTTCCTTCCTTCCTTCCTTCCTTCCTTCCTTCCTTCCTTCCTTCCTTCCTTTTTTTTTTTTTTTTTGCCACTAAGTCCTAGGGGGCTGTGGAAGAATATTGTGTTTCAAGCTGGGCACTGCACAGCAGAAGGACTTGTGCTTTGGAAGCACTTTACTAATGCTAGTACACACTTAATTTAAAAGATAAACAGAGTTTAAAATACCCATTTGATAAAGATATTACTAAGAGTAAGCAATGTGGGACAGAGAGATGGCAGGGTCCCAAGAAATAAACGCTGCCTTATTTTAAGTCCTTTTCTCTCTCTCATTTCTTATGTTCTTTTTTCTTTCCTCTTTTGTCAGTTTCTTCATTCTTGTTTTCTTCTTTTTTTGCCTTAATTTTCCTCCCTTCCTCCTTCCTCTTCTTCCTTTCTTTCTCCCTCCCCTTCTTCTGAAACTTCCAGGTGACAGTTGTTCACTCAGGATTACAGCAATTCAACTGAAGAAACTGCACAGTCCTTGCCCAGTTTTAGCATGTAGAAGCAGAAGATGGGAGATCTGGAAGACTGAGGTATTATTCAACACATTTCACACTCAGTTATTAATTAATTAATTATAGTTATAATCATTGTTGATAATGACCTTTTCCAGTTTCTGGGGCAGCCCAGAACAGATCTATGGAATCTGATCACATACCTGCTTTTCTGAGTCACAGCCCAAACCAAGCCCAACAATCAAGGTTGTTTTCTTCTAAGGCATATCATACATGTTATCATTCTAACCACTGGTTTAGTACTTCATCTCTAATAAAGTGACTCACTGTTTTATTGCAGCCTTATATTATTTTTTAATGGGAAAACTATAGTAGCTCATATTCCATGACACTGACCACCAATAACTACGGGCTTATTTTATTTGAACGTATTAAACAGGAACACATGTTTGAAGAGAAGAGAACACGCCACTGAGTTTCTGTGCTCCTGTTTATTTCCCAAACTAAAGGTTACAGAAGTCACTTGCAATTGATTAAACCTGGCCTCTTGCCATCTGAAACCATCTCCAACAGCACCCATCAAAATCAAGTGGTGAAATTAAAAATAATTAAAACTTCTGAAGCTAAAGTTTCAGATGAAAATTGTTTCAAGAGAGCTCTTAAGACTAAAATTACTCAATGAAGAAAAATTATTTCACTCAGTTTACTTTAGCTTTGGAATACTATTTTTTCCAGCTTTAACAATGTCCAACCATCCATATATAGACACATAGACCCCTGCCAAAAACTACATCACAGCCACCATACCAAAAAAAAAAGCAAGTTTTAAGAATTTGAGAAAATAATTCTATGTAGGCAAAATCAATATTTGATTCACAATAAGACTGCTTTCCTTTTTAATCCCTGAATTTGTGGGTTTGTTAATAAAACATATTTTTATCACATTACAAAATGATTTTTGTTTGTATTTTAGTTCCTTCTTTGCACCACCTGTTTGCTTTCCTCTCACATGACCAGTGAAACTGCATTGCCAGTAGATCCTTCAAGACGTTATAAGGAAGGAGATCTGTGCAGGAGAGCAATTGCTAAGCATGTGAACAGACTTCCTGGGCCTGCTGAGTTCCCGCCCTTCCACTTCTCCATTGCTGGAGACTGCAGCTGGAGAGGGCACTGTGGCTGCTGGCCAGCAGAGTTCCAGCACAATCCTGTCAGATTACCTTATCCACCCCATGATCCCAAATTGGTGGAAGAAGCTTAAAGAGGAAACTTGTCTAGACCTGTCTGGGGCAAAAGCTACATTGCTCTTGAGGCTCTGCTATAAAGATCCCACGTGACTTCTACATGCTTGCAGTCACCGGCCATGATGTCTTAGTGAACCATGTGTTCCTCTTTTTTTGCAACCATATTTTACAGATGAGATTTGCCCATTGTTTGGAGAAAGCAGCAGTGTGGAACAGAAGTGGTAGGACAGCTCTATTAACTAGGGTAATGTGGAAGAGCAAAATGATCACTGAGCTCTGTGTCATATCCTCAGGAAGGACAGATTGAGGGAGTGACTTGGGAATGTGATCCATCAATGACAGGAGGACTGAGCCACAAAAATACCCAGGCAGGTCAGCAAAAGGGTCAGAAAAAGCTTCTCGCACTGGCCCCTTTGGTGTGCTCATTTACTATCTTCTCCGAGCTATGACACACACACATAATAAAATAATAAAATAACACAACCACAAAGAAGCCCAGGGTTTATATGTCTCATTAAAGTGGGAAGAAGTCAACCACATACTCTTTTTTTTTTTGCTCTTACATGTTGCCTAAGCCTACAACTCTATGACTTTTTTGTGATATTTTTTCCTTTGAAAGACAGTTCTAACTTCTGGGATACACCTGTACGGAAATGGCCCTGTCAGTGGAAGGTAGATATGTGTTATCCCCACCCCCAACCCAATTCCTCAAGGGACTAAGCTAGATCAGATGTTTATTTCTGGAATTAACTGACTTGTAATAATAAAAACGTGTGGTGTGTATTGATGGCCTATTATAGGTGAACTTGAAACACTGACATTTCTACAGCCACATGAAAAGAAAAATAAACAGGAACCTTCCCCAGCCGTTTACAAAGAGCTCACATTTGATCTTCATAGCGACTGGGAGATAGGAATTCTTGTGAAGCAGGATGTACATGTGATAAAACAGGCTTACCAAAGTGATTTGTCCAAGCTCCCACATACTTACCCTAAGCCACATGCTGTCCTTTATACGATACTGAAAAACAGGAAGTAAAACCAATGCAAACCATCTTTCCTGTTTCACTGTCAAGATTTGGCATTCTGTCTTAAGGCAGACTGACGTCTTGTCCCCTGCCAGGGTATTTCTGATGATTTCTTATTAGAATTTTCATGGCAGGAATGCTCGCCAAGGCTCTGTCCTTCAATAAGCCTAGGGTTAAAAAAACAAACAAAAACAAAAACCTTCCTGGCCAGACAGCTTCCCTGTCCACCTGTGATGGACCCTGCCCTGTTTCTGTCCTCTTGACTCCAGCTGTGGCTGGTTCAATGTGATCCCAAGGCAACCTGGATGGAACAATGGGGATGTCTACCCAGGGTAAGTAGGTCATTGGCTTTTCCTGCTGGCCCCATGAGACCGTGCCTGTGCTCACTCACCTACCATCTTCTTGGGCCCAGCAGAGCATGATTTAGGGGGTTCCGGGAGGTGTTGGGGCCCAAAGCGCAGTTCTGGGAACTGGGGTGGCAAGGCCTGTAGGAACTCTTATCTATTGCCACTGGCCATTCTGGCTCCAGACCACTGTCCTCCAGGACATTAGAAACGGATAGTTTCGATAAGGTGTCCTTAGCTCCAGGATGCTGTCTATGACTTGTATGTCCATCCAGTAAAACAAAGTAACTTCTGCAAAATCCCTACTGCACATGAGAAAATCTTTGGTACAGTAGAAACCTCTATTTGTTACAATAATAACTTGTACATGTTCCTTCATCCAGTTAAGAAAAGCAAGAGCTTTTGAGTCTTTGATGTTTCAACTGATTTACAAAATTTTGAGTTGCTGTACAATGGCTGGTTTTATTACCCATCTGAGCAAAGAAACCCCCATTTACTGAAGATTTTGTGGAGCTAACCAAGTTTAAGGCCCAGAATGGCTCACTGTCACCAACCCAGGGTCTGCAGAGTGTCAAAGAGTATTGTAGATCAGGGTGCAGCAACCACATTTTTTAAAAGAAAGCTTTCTTGGGCTGGAGAGATGGCTTAGTGGTTAAGGCGCCTGCCTCCTAAGCCTAAGAACCCGGTTCCAATCTCCAGGTCCCACGTTTAGCCAGATGCAAAGTGACACAAGGGCCCAATGCCGAACTTGCCCACAAGGGGCGCACACATCTGGATTTCGTTCATAGTAGCTGAGAGACTGCTGGCGCACCCATCTCTATCTGTCTCCTCTCCCTCTCTCTCTGTCTGTCTCTCTCTGTGTCACTCTCCAAAAATAAAAAAAAAAATTAAATTAAAAAAAAAAGAAAGCTTTCTTCACCAACAGTTCTGATGATGACATTACAGTATTCTAGTAGCAAGGGATTCGGATCTCTGAACTTTAGCAGCTTATTATGATTTGTTATTTTATAGATACTAACTATGCATATAACATTACATTTTTAAATTTTCTATTCTCTCCCTTAAGAACTTCCCTTCCCTCTCAAATTACTTAAGATTCCAACTCAGAGGAATTGCTTGAAGCCATAGCCAACATAAAATCTGCTGAAGTTCGGTGTACTGGGGCAAGTTCAAGTTTCTCATTAAATAAGGAGATGGTATTGCATGTAAAAGACTTATACAATTTCTATATTTTGCAATTTTTCTTAAATGATCATATTTTTAATTTTTTGTTTTTGTAAAGTTTTTAAAATATCTCTTTATTTGAGAGGGGGAGGGAAGGAGAGACAGAAAGTGAGAGAGAGAATGAGCACACCAGGGCTTCTAGCCACTGCAAATGAACTCCAGATGCATGCACCACCTAGTACATCTGGCTTACATAGGTACTGGGGAATTGAACCTAGGTCCTTAGACTTCACAGTCAAGTGCCTTAACCACTAAGCCATCCCTGCAGCCCAAAGGATCATATTTTTATATATCAATTATATAATATGAAGGGTAAATCTCAACAATCTCAGTAAGTGCAATATAAATGTCCTTAAACCTTCTGGTGGCTTCGCGGTACAAGACCAGCTGTTTCTAGGGTGCCTTAGTGTGGAAAGGAGAGGCTCTGATTCCTGTGCTCTGTGCTGCTTCTAGGATGTGATTGTTGTCATTTCTGGATCAGCAGCCCTGTAGTGCTCTGTGCTTCACAAAGATCCTAGATCTGAGCACATTCACTGGGCAGTTTGGCCTGTCAAGCTAGCTAACAGTTCATACAGGATGGATTGACATGCTAGTCAAAGCTGTCCGTGCTATCATACCTAAAGCAAAATGTCAACATGTTCATGCAAGTGCAAGTTATGTTTCCTAATAATTACTTGAGTTTACTTTCCTAAGCTCCCCACCCAGTTAGAGAATGGGAAAGTTAGTGTTTATGTGACATCGTGTCAGAGAGAAAGGAAAGGAGAAAGGGAGAACAGAAGGAAGGAAGCAAAGAAGGAAGTCGGTCACAGGATCTATGAGAGATGAGCCTCATAGGACATAACATCAAAGGCTCAGATGGTTCATTTGTCCTATTACTGATGACAATATCATTTAATCACTTGGGTAGAACAGGGTAATGTTCCCCGGAGAAAATTAGAACAAGGACCATGGATTAGATCTTTGTAGTATATGAGTATTTGCTTCCTTATTTTAATACTGCACTGCAGTTACTTTAGAAAACATCCTTATCATAGTCCATTTTGTGTTGGTATAATAAATACCTGGGTCTCAAGAAAGAAAGCAGGTCAACTTGCCTTGTGACTGTAGTTTCTGAGACATCCAAACAGCACAGTACTGCAGGGCGAAGGTCTCCCTGGCTGCGTCACAACATGGTGAAGTAAAAAGGGAGCCAGCCTCATGCAGAAGTGGCTTAGCACAATGGCTGGCCTCGTTTTGTAACTACTGTCTCTGAGAATGAGCTTGGTATCTGAGGCAGATACACTAATGCCCTCCTAAAACGGTGTTCCCTGATATAAATACCTCCCACCAGTGCCAGCTCTGGAAGGTCCATCTTTTCAACATTACTGCAGTAAAACTACACTTCTAGCATATGATTGGAGGGAGCACTATCAACTCAACTACATCTAAACAATAGCAACTCTTATTTTTATCACTGTCCACTCAAGAGGGGCGTTGATGAATAAAATGAGCAAAAAAACTAGCATTTGGAAAAAAAATGGGCAGATGATAATATAGTCATTTTTGTGACATTTCTATCATTTTTTCATTTTTTTCCATAGTTTGAGATCATTTCAATTTTAGTAATCCTCTTGATTCCAGTGCTAGAGCTAACAACGCTTCCTGCTTCTGCTTAATATGCTCATGTGTAGGCATTGTTTTGTGATACAAGGGATTGTGTTTTAATCATAGCTATATTTTTGACTCAAAGTTCAATGGGACATCCATCAGTGTGGCGAATGATTTTCATGATTGTATAGAAGGGGAGGTATGAAAAATTACAACTGCCTTCTCAGTCTATTTCTGAACATCTGGCTTTGAATCAACTTTGAGCTTTGCAAAGATCGAATAAAATATGCCTCAAAGACAAGTGCCAAAATATGCAAAAGAACAGACCTGTCTTGAGCAGCATGAAACAGACACTCATAACTCCAGCCCTGCTTCACTGTCATTTCCTCGTCCTCTGTCTTTTAGGAGGGGCCACTTCTCAGATCTTGAAAGGAAATCAACAACTAAGTTAGGAAAAAAATCCTGAAGCTTCCTGTTGGGATGTCAAAACAGCAGCGTCCTTAAAAGAACTGACCTAGTTATTCACATGAACATGGTAATTGTTGTTTTTGACATTGTTGTCTAGCTGAATTGGCTGAAAGGACAGTTTTTGAGACTCCCAATGAGTTTGTGTGTGTGTGTGTGTGTGTGTGTGTGTCACAGTTCACACCTTTGGATTTTTTAATGTCACTAAGTTTGAGTAAAGTAGAAAGTCAACCAATGAATGGAATGTTCTGATAATCCTACTGTGACTGTATTTTAACAGCAATGGAACATACTGTGATCTGCATCATGCTGAACATTCCATTAAGAAGAGGGGGCGAGGGCCTGCAGGGATGGCTTAGCAGTTAAGAGCTTGCCTGTGAAGCCTAAGGACCTCGGTTCAAGGCTTGATTCCCTGGGACCCACATAAGCCAGGTGCACAAGGTGGCACATGTATCTGGAGTTCGTTTGCAGTGGCTGGCAAGCCCATTCTCTATCGCTCTCAAGTAAATAAATAAAAAATAAAAAAACAAAAATATATTAAAAAAAGAAGAGGGGGTGGAGCTGGAGGGATTGCTTAATGGTTAAGGTGCTTGCTAGCAAAGCCAAAGGTCCCAGGTTAGATTCCCCAGGATCCACATAAGCCAGATGCACAAGGTGGTGCCTGTATCTAGAATTTGTTTGCAGCAGCTGGGGGCCCTGTCATGCTCGCTCTCTCTCTCTCTCTCTCTCTGTCTCTCTCTCTCTGTGTCAAATAAATAAATATTTTTTAAAAAAGCAAAGAAGAGGGGACCGAAAGAATGTAAGAGTCTGAGGGTGGGAAATATCCAGAGACATACCCCTCTCCCCACAATGACTGTCTGCTGCTCTCACAACTCCTAACCTACAATTACATGGTGGATACCAGCAATCCACTAAGGGATCTCAGTGGAGTGGGGGCAGAGAGAAGGGAAATGATGGTACCAACATACAATGTGTCCATGCAAAGTTTCTACTTAATGAAAAAAAATTCTATTGGCTCATAAAAACAAAGAGCTGTGAAGACCCAAGATGCTGGCCTTAGACATGTTCAAAAGGGTGCTCTGCGGTAGTTAAAGGGACAGTAAATTTGGAGTTGACCAGATTTCAGTGTCCTAACTAACTCTGGTGACTTTGTAGAAAGTGTTACTTCTGGCTCCATAACTATAAGGGTAAAAGCTCCGTCATTCAGCATGCACTGGGAATACAAATATGTTGACAGCATCTTGAAGTCTGCTTGCATTTTCTGATTCCAGTTTCTTCATTGGTGGTGGACTTGAGCGAGGGGTTCAAATATACAGCTTGGGGACATTTAGGAAAGCAGTATTTGAAATAATGAAAGTTGTAAAACAGTCTAAATAGAGCCAATGAAAGAGAAGCGCATATTTAAATATATGAAGCTCTGTTTTAATATTTATGAGAGGAAGCGGACCATTAAAATCATGTGTTCACAGAAATCTTCTTCTACTACTCATGTGTGTAGGGAAGAAGGAGAAAAGCCCATGGGGATACTGACTTACATGAATTGGGGGAATATTAAATTGTTTTTTACGGCGGTGCAAATTAATAGAGGCCAATAATCCACAGGCAATTTCTCAGCAAGGCCTGGCACACATCACTATTCAGACTGCCTCTGGAATGAGGCCCCTGGCAAGAAGGGGAGTCACCCACGAAGACCTGGCTGTTAGGAACGGTGTTACTGATGACACGCTTCAAGTGAAGATCACAGACAATGCCCTCTCCACAGACCTGTTCCCCATGGACTACCACTCTCTGGGGGACAATGAAAGCAGGCTGGTTGGATGTATGGCTCTTGAATGTCTGGTGACTAGTGAGTTCTCTAGTGCCAGTGATGTGGTAAGTTCCGGGACTCCAAATATCAACACAATGGAGAAGAAAGCTCTCTGTTTTAAATGTTTGTTAAAAACGTTTTTGGCCCTTTTTAAAATCTAGTCACTGTTACCTAAAATTTTTCATTCAAAAAGCAAATATAGTCAACTCCCAGTTAATCAATCTATGGGAAAAAGCTACGATCCAAACTCTGGGCCAGAGTGATGTGTGTTCTTCCCCACACTCACATGGTGAGGAGGCACTCTTCACACTGAGGTAGGCACAAACGTCCCAATGCTAGATGTGAGGACACTGAGGCTTTTTATTTTATTTTATTTTATTTTATTTTATTTTATTTTATTTTATTTTATATTTTATTCTATTCTATTCTATTCTATTCTATTCTATTCTATTCTATTCTATTCTATTCTATTCTATTCTTTAGAGAGAGTGTGAGAGAGACAGGGAGGAGAGAGAATTGGCGCACCATGGCCTCAGCCGCTGCAATCAAATTCCAGACTCTTGTGCCACCTAGTGGACATGTGCGACCTTGCGCTTGCCTCACCTTTGTGCATCTGGCTTACATGGGATTTGGAGAGTTGAACATGGGTCTTTATGGTTCGCTGGCAAGTGTCTTAACTGCCAGGTCATCTCTCTAGCCTGACACTGAGGTTAGAAAGATGGCAGTAACTCATTAATTTCCTTAGAGCCTCAGCTTGATCAAGTGGATGCCAAATCATAAAGGTGGATTTTTATATTTTCTTCTCATGGTCTCCTTCGAGTATTATGGTATCTCTCACATGTTTTCCCACATCACCGTCTTCCTTTGGCCAGTTTCTGGGTAGTTCTACTGATTTTGCCCGATCATATAATTGGTGCCTTTATTGGTTTACAGGTTTAGGATGTAGATCTTTAAGACTATTTTTCAAGGCTCACTATACTTGAGAATTGAAATTATCTAAGATTTCCTCAGTGAAAAACTATTAACTCCAATTTAAAAATCTTGAAATGAAAATAATTTGGTAAGAAGGAAAAAACATTTTTTCTTTTTCATAAATAGTGCTATGAGATACATTCCTCTGTTTACATACTGGTGTCTTGGTAAAGGCATTTTTTTATGTGAATGAACAATTTATTAATGTTTTCCCAAACTTTTTCTGTTAAAGTTTTCACTCTCTATATATTGTCAGGCTGGGGAGACTGCTCAGCTGTTCAGAGATGCTTGCTTGTAAAGTCTGTTGATTCAGGTTCAGGTCCCCAGTACCCACATAAAGCCATGCACTTGGGCTCCCTTTGTAGCTTCAAGTGATTTTTTAAAATCATGTGTTCAAAGAATATTTAGTGATACAAGAAAAGACTCACTATGAAGCAGTGACATTAATTAAAAAAAGCAGAAATATATGAATAAAAGCAAGAGTATGGTTGTTCATTCCTTAAATCCTAGCACTTGAGAGACTGATGCAGGAGGATCACAAGTTAGAGGTGAGCCTGGACTTCATAATGAGTTCAAGGAAAATCTGTAGTATATATTATACCTTGTTTCAGAAAACAAAATGGAAAAAACTATATGTTAACAAAACCATATAGGTTATATGTGATACATATATATATATATATATATATATATATATATATTATATATATATATACATATATATATAATCCTCACATATATATTTTGTCGCTTATAGCAATATACATGAATCATACTTTTATTTGTTGTACCTTTTTGTATTTTTCAAATTTGGAAGTAATAACATGTATTTTACTGGACATTGTAATGAAAAAATCAAAAAAAAGGATTCATGTTCTTTGGGCTTGGTTTCTCCCTTCAAACGACTTGCTCCAAGAAAAAAAAATCAGACATGTAGCCAGGTATGATACAGGGAGCTACATAAAACTGAAAATTAAGCAACAATACACAAAGAGAAATGGTTAAGAAACTGACATACCTACTGATGCCATCATGAAGTGATATTTATACTCCCGTTTCCTGCTTAGCACAATTTTACGCTCAAGGCACTGTGAGAGCATGCATGCACAGGCTAGGGATAAGAAATCCTGTCAGGTATTCAGTGTGAACTAATTCATAGGCATTCTAGTTTATTTTTAGGCATGTTTCCTGAGTATGAAACATGACAATCTAGAAATATTGAAGGAAAAATAGAACATAAACACAAGTACTCGAAACTCTCAGCTATGTAAATATAGAAATGTTAAGTTGGGCACAGTGGTACATGTCTGTTTATCCCAACACTCTGGAGACAGAAGCTAGAGGATGATTCAAGTTCAAGGCCCCTGACCTACATAGTGAGACCCTGTCTCAAAAACATACAAGAACAAACCAACAATATTTAGGAAAAAATAGAAATGTGTAGTGACAAAACTGGAATAAAAATACCCAAGTGCCCCAATGTTTATCTCTGTAATAGAATCTTAGATGATATTAATTTTATTCTTAACAGTCTTTGCCATATTTTTCATTGTTCCTCACATATAAAAATTTAACTATGGGGGTGAGGAACATGTTAGGAATCATTGCTTATGGTTTGTCTGACTTAATATAATCATTTCAAATTTCCCCCCAAATATCTCACCAGGTAAGAGTCTTGCTAAATGAGTTACATTGTAATTTGAGGACTATGGGATCAATTTGAGCACTAGGGGCCTCTATGGAATATTGCAAAGCCAGCTTAAATGTCCTTCCTCAAATCTTCTATTTTTTCCCCATACCTCCTCATTCTAGCCACCAGTTTATGTTTGTTTCTGAAAAAAAATCTTATTTATTTGCATGTGTGTAAACACACGTGTGCAAGGCATATGAGCTAGTGTCTCTTGCCCCTGCAAACAGATACCAGATACTTGTGCCTCTGATTTTATGTAGATGCAGGGAGAATCAAACCTGAAACAGCACTTATCCATCTTCCCAGCCAACACCCCCTAGCTTATATTTTCTACTTGAGAATATATCAAAAGTTATAGAATTTACATTCAGATTTTTTATTTGAGACACACACACACACACACACAGAGAGAGAGAGAGAGAGAGAGAGAGAGAGAGAAAGAGGCAGAGAAAGAATGGGTGCATCAGGGCCTTTTCAGCTACTGTGAACAAACTCCAGATGCATGCGTCCCCTTGTGTGCATGTGTGACATTGTGTGTTTGCATCACATTTGAGTCTGGCCAAATGTGGGACCTGGAGATTTGAATAAGCATTTTTATTTTTAGGCTTCACAGACAGGTGCCTTAACCACTAAGCCACCTTTCCAGCCCCAGACTTTTAATATTCTATTTTTATTTATTTATTTATTTGAGCCAAAGCTCAGAGACTTTTAATATTCTATTTTTATTTATTTATTTGAGAAAGAGAAAGAGACAGAAAGAGAGAAACACACACACCGACAGAGAGAGAGAGAGAGAGAGGGAGGGAGAATATGGGCATGTGAGAACCTCCAGACACATGCATGTGGCTTATGTGGGTCCTGGGGAATCAAATCTGGGACCTTTGGCTTTGCAGGCAAGTGCCTTAACTGCTAAGCCATATCTCGAGGTCACATTCTGTTTCTTAATCAAGTCTGTAGGAGGCACTACAAAGAACGTGTTGGTATCTTGTGTTGATGTTGATGTTGCTTTTATTGTCTTCCTTTCTTCCCCTACAAATCCAAGGAGGGTGGTCCAAGCATAAGGTGTGGCGAGAGATGATGAACTTAGGGGTTGAAAACTGATGCAGTCAATCATGAGGGAAGATGGAGGGAGGAGTGGTGCCCTGTGAGGGAGAAGGCAGGCTGTACTCCATTTCTGCTCTGCACCTACATGAGCCATGCAGACACACTATCCTTACTAGCAGAGGTAGCCATGGTGAGCATAGAGGAAGGGCCAGCCTTGGGGATGATGAGGCCTGAGCTAGGAGTTCTAGGATGGGAGGAAGTCTGTAATAAAAGGTTCCCTGCCAATTGACAGATTTGGGATTTCTTATCTAGACTGGCATTTATTTTTTTTTCCTTTGCAAATAAAGAACAGATACTTATCCCCCAAGTGACACTGGGAAATTTATGTCTATCTTAATAAATTAAGAAGCATCTAGTAAAACTGTTTCTAAACCATAATTAATAACAATATTTCAAAAAACCATCCAAACAATCCCAGGCAAAGGGAAGGGCTGTCCTATTAAAATCAGAACAAATGGTTTTGTCTTGTCAGGTGCCTGACATATCCCAAACTCTCCCCAGACCTGGATTGTGCCCTGTGAAAACATTCTCAGCAAAGCTCACCCTCTACCCCCCTCTTTCATGCATACTACGGTTGTCAAAGGCCAGAGTGTGCTTATTGAAGACCCCACAAAAGACTTCAGATTGAGGCCATGACTTTCCCCAGTTCTCCACTGTTTTCCTGCCCCCCTGAGGAACTAGCTCTCGATTGTGCATCGCTAACATTGTCTCTGTCACGTTCCCCCAGATGCTGCCGACACCCACAGCCATATCAGCAAGGGAAGGAGAGAAAAAGTGTCTCATCTTTGGGGGTTTCAGAGAAGGAACCTGATTCATGAAGAGAGACCTAGTAATCACCCATGGTGACCAGAAGTGCTGCTGTGCACAGAGGAACTGCTTGGAGAGGAAACCAGAGCTCTTTAGGACTTTGAGTTGGTCTAGGTCAGATTTTGCTAACAGAAGAGTTATGAAAAAAAAAAACCTAATTTATTGGGGATTTACAGGCTCTTGAATTGTGTGTCAGAAATCATAGACCTGTATCTAATCTGCCTGATTGAAACCTCAGCTTGGATGTTGAAATGATGTCTCAGAATTAATATATCCAATAAATCTCCCAGGCATCATCCTGAAGGCTCACTCCTTCCTTCCCCTCTCTTATGTCAACTTTACCAGTCATGTCGGTACAACTTCCAGACCATGTTGCCCTCCCTCTGCATTGCCGCCCCATGGTCTATGGCACCATCCTTCTTGATTGAGCCAGGAGATTCCTAATAATAAGGTTGTCCACTGTTGTTCCACCCCTACTAAGTCCACCTTGCATGCAGATGGAGCGACCTTTTAAAATCATGCCAATATTCAGCCACCTATTGTTCTTCAATGACACTCAGAGTTCCACAGTTCTGAATCAATCCACATTATCTCTCTACCCTGCATCTTCATACTCTCTTTCACACACTGCCCCTGCCGTATTGTCCTCCTTTCTCATACTCACACCTGCCACCCTCGGTCCCACTTGGAAATGGAACTTGCTGTTCCCCTAGGAAAATTCCTCTCTGTCATTCTGCTCCAGTGGCATCACCTTAGGAAGACCTTTCCTAGGGATTCTAACAGAGACTCTGTCCACTCTGCTTCTCTCTGTGGCACGACAGAGGCATGGTCTCACAGTCTCATCACTGTGGCTGACTATTTGTGCTTACTGATGGTCTCCTCAATTCACTGTCATGTTAGTTCTGCAAAGTCAGCTTAGGCCTGGCTTGTAATAGATGTGCAATAAAAATTCCGGAAAAATATCAACGAATAATGTGGGAGTTGGAGCTAGTTCATGTTATGACTAGCATTAATAGGAAGCTAATGCTATTATATTATGTCACCCCTATTGTTATTATTACTTTCAGGAGGTAGGGCGTGTGGTATATACAGTGGGCTTCAGTAAGTAGCGGTGAGATGAGGTCTGTGATCTATGATCAACCTCTTTAATATGACAAACAGGGCTGACTGAGAAGGTACTGGTCTTGCCTTCTACCTTCCTTCCAGTGCATAACCTCCATCAGCAATTGTGATGTATGGGGCTCGGGCCTTCCTTCAAGGACTCTAGGGACTTTTAAGTGGGTAATTAAGCCTTGAGATATTGGTCTTAGGCATATCATTCAGCTCAAAAAATATTATATTCATTGATATTTACCATACGGACTTAAGAAAAGGAATTCATTGCTAAACGATTAAACTTCACATATGTTACATATTAAAGTCAATATATCCCCTGACATATTTAGATAACACATTTCCCAATTCCTCTACTTCTCAAGCTCACATTTCTTTTTTTGAAATCAGATTAGTTATCTCTTGACTACTATATGTTACCTATTCATCAATTTTTTTTTTTTAAAAAAGTTCCTTATACTAGAAAAGGCTAAAAATGTCTTAAGTGCTTAAAATGAAAACTTTCTTTCTTTGGTTTTAAGAAGAAAATGACTTCAGATTTTAAAAGTTTTCTTCAAAAGAGAACTAAATGGATCCACTGTGATAATAAAAATAAAAATGAATCTTTTGCATTGACTCAAACAAGGAAAAGAGACATTTCTAAAGAAGAATGTTGTTGTCTTTAATAATTTAAAACACATACCAAAAGTACTTTCCTCTCATGCAAAAAGAGCTGCAGTCATTTTAAAAATGAAAAGAACATGAGTGCTTCAATTCCCATGCCCTTTGATGAAATGTTTGACAGAACGTGGAGCTCTGACATGCTGTGGATTTGATGTTCTTGAAGCCATTTGCTATGACGTTTGCTTTTGTGGTTGTTTTAGGACAAAGTAAATTATGAACATTCACCTATGTGAAAAGTCATATCTGAACATCTGGCTCTATTTCCATATGATCTTCAGATTTCTCCTCAAAATTAAAAAAAATTAAAAAAACCACTTACAAGTAGATTTATTAATACACCTGGGACTTGAGGGAATAGAGCTGTGTTTATTTCACAAATATCTGAGTAACATACCTTTAACCACTATTATACAGCAAAAGCCACAGTAAATACTTCACATGAATTTAATGACCATTTATAGGCTCTCAATGTGCCCCCTTCACCTTATTAAATGAATCCCACTGATTCAGAATTTATTATAACAATTATGAATTGCCTGGGCTAGGATTTCATATTCTTAGTTTTAAAAAAAAAATCATTTAAAGGGCCAAGAGATGGCTCAGCAGTTAAAGGCACTTCCTTGCAAAGCCTGCCAATCTGAGCAGCCACATAAAGCCACAAAAAGTATATGATTCAAGCACATCTAGGAAAATGGGAGACAGAGCCTGTATAATCAAAAGCTCACGGGCCAGCTAGACTGGCACTCATTCATTTCAAGCTGCAAGAGACCCTTTCTCAAAGAAAATGAACTGGAAGAATGCAAACACCTTGACGTTTTCCTCTGACCCCCACACACTGTGGAACACACGCCTACACACACACTTGCTCACACACATACACAAATAAATATTTAAAAATCATTTCAATAAACACATAGGGCTGGAGAGATGGCTCAGTGGTGAAAGGTGCTTATTTGCAAAGCCTAACAGCTCAGGTTCAATTGCATAGTACTCACATAAAGCCTAATGAGCAAAGTGGCACATATATCTGGGGTTCATTTGCACTGGCAAGAGGTCCTGGTATGCCCATTCTCTGTCTCTTTCTCTCTCTCTCTTTCTCTTTCTCTCTCCCTTGAAAATAAATAAATAAATAAATATTTTTTTAAAAATAAACAAATGAGTACTGTGAATGTTCAAGTCATTTTTGAATTTTTTTTTTTTTTTTTACATTTGGGTATTCTATTCACCATCACCATCATTATGCCTGTACTAAGAGGGTCACCATACTTACAGAGGAGAAAAGAGAGTCAGAGAGAGGCTCTTTAGAATGAGGAGGGTCATACATCTGGAAAGAGCAGAATTCTTGTTCTAGAGGTTTTATTTCCCATGTGGTCTTAGAAAAAAAAATGCTAGTGATTAACTCCTGTTACCATAAGCTAATTTTAGAAATCAAACTATGTATTAATATATGCAATAGAAACTCAATTCATAGTAACTTCCCCAGAAATACACCCCAATGAGTGAGGATCCATATAGTCCCATAGCTCCATTGCCAGTGGGTGCCTAGGTTATTTTAATTATTGCACTTTTCTAAGAAGTCATGTGTGCCTCACTGCCCTTTGATGTTCAAGCTGTTTAAAAGTGCAGGTGGTGTGGCTATATGGATCTTTACAAGCCACAGATCAACTGCTTCATAAAAGAATTTAGATAACCTCAGTCCAGTACATCAGCAATTCAGCCTTTTTGTTTCATGATCAACCCAACGAAACATGCTGATACTTTGTGAATTTCCAGGAGGGGCTTTATTTAAAACAAGCCACATTTTCAGGTATGAAGTTAGAGTTACTTAGGAAAAGGCAGCTCTGGTGTGGGTGACTATAGATTACAACAATATATTGTGCATTTAAAAAAAGCTGGTAGCAAAGATTTTGAAAGCTGTCACTATAAAGGAACAATAAATGTTTGAAGAGATAGATCTGTTTATCCTACTTTAAACATTCCACATTGTAAACAAATATTGAAACATTACATGGTACTCCTTTAATATGTATTATTTCATGTTCTTATTATTACCAAAATAGATTTAAATATTTTAAACTAAATCAAAACTAAAATAAAGCTAGACTTTTTTGACCCTGAGAATTGTGTTTTTCCTTGGAGAGAGAGAGGGACTGGTCAATGGAACACTAAGAACCTATTGTGAGCCTGGAAAGATGGCTGAGCAGTTAAGGTACTTGCCTGTGAAGGACCCAGGCTTGATTCCCCAGAACCCACTTAAGCCAGATGCACATGGTGACACATGCATCTGGAGTTCATTTGCAGTGACTAGTGGCCCTGGTGCACCCATTCTCTCTCTGTCTCCCCACCCACCTCTCTCTCTCCCTTTAACAAATAAAAAATTTAAAAGAACTAATTGTGAGTGCCCCTTCCTCAGTGGTAAGTAAATTTCTGAGATGTCACACCCTGTCACTGAGTTCTGCCTGTATCAAAAATAGTCACATCCAATACCTGTCCTGGCCCTTAAAGCAAAAATATGACAATTAATAAATCCTTCCATGGTGGACCTTCATAATGAGGATCATGGCTAGTGTTCCCATATAAACTCCAGTTGAAGCTTGTCTCATATGACCACTCAATCATTCTTTGGTTATACAGATTGTCCCCTATCACACTTCCAATGCAGAATAAACATTACATAACCAATAGCTGCAAAGAGGAGACAGTTGGAATGAATCAAATAGAGATCTCCTTCCTGTCTCTCCAGTGTAATAAGGAGAGCTCCAACCACATTTCTGGATCGCCTGCCAGTTCTCCTGACCCTTCAGCTGGCAGCCCTGAGATAGAGGGTGGTGAGGTCATTCACTATCTTATTCAGTGTGCATCAGGAAGCACAAGCCAGATGGAGCTACAAATAGACAAGAGTTACTGGGCCAGGGCCTGTGAATGGTACAGGAGCTGGAGGAAGATGAGGAGGCAGGCAAGGTATTCAGGTCATTATGCAAGAGCCACAGCTGTGGAAGGAATAGGGAAGGAAGACCGCAAAATGGTCTGAAAAGTATGATGCTACTGTGCAGGCAGGAAAACAGGTTCACAAAATGCTGCAACTGGAAGCTGTGTGGTTTCTGCACCTCCATGTTTGGTTAGGAAGTTTCTACCAAAAGGGGTTGTAAGTGGCATACTTTCATGCCTGTCCATGATAATTAGTTGTGCATGTCAACTTGTCTGGGCTAATAATTGCCCAGACACCTTGTGAGACATTCTTTCTCCACGTATGTATGTAAGAATTCCCAAGAGTTTAATTGACAGGCCAATGAAAGAAGGACGGCCATCACCGATAGACTTAAATGACATAAGTGACATAAACTCTCTTCTTGATCCAAGACAACCATCTTCTCCTGACCTTGGATAGCACAGTTCCTTGGGTCAGGAGCTCAAGATCTTCAGACTTGGACTGAGTTGCACCATTTGTTTGCCAAAAGCATATCATGGAGCTTCTAGGCCTTCCTAATTACGTGAGCCCATTCTCACGTCCATTCTCCTCTTGCACACATCCATCTGTGCATACCTTACTGTGCTCATCCTCTAAAGAAGCTTGACCCTTTCTTGCCCGATAGTGGTTTAAGCAAAATTGTGTTGCTTGCAGAGTTCAATAGGATTACTGCAACATTCAAACCACTTGCACTCTCATGAACAGTGAATCGTAGCAAAGAGCTGGCGTCCACTTGTTTCATAGAGCCATGACAGTTAACCAGCTTTGTGGCTACCTGATGCCGCTCTTGAGCCATAGAAACATGTCCTGATGGAACAAATCACAACTGGTTTGCAAGGGTCAAGCACTTCTCTATGGAGCCCTGCAGCTGATCATGTGGTCGGGATCCAACATATCTTAAAAATAGGCATTATGAAGTGGTGAAGGCTGTACAGTGTATGGATTCAGTTCTGTGGAATGAAGGCAATCTTGGAAGGAGAAAGGATGCATCAGATCTCTACAAATCCACATGAACATCAGAGGCCAGCTCCACAGTGACCACAGCACATGCTTGTGCATAGCTCAGCCAAAGACAGAAAGATCCTCAAATCATTAGGGATCCAGGATGTGCTCAAGTGAAAAAGCACCTCTGTGCCACCACATGCGCATCTTGCGAATGCCTCCCTGCAGCAGTTTCTTTTTCAAAACAAAAGATGTAAAGTTGGATCTAAAGTGTCACACAAAACAATGGGAAAAAGCATTTTCAAGAGAAGGCTCCACAATAGCAAAAGAGACTAAGAAAATTCATGTACATCCCATTCCATATCTCCCCAAAACCTGATGAAATGCTATCAAGGGGGTGCAGAACAGCCAAGTCCTACTGAATGTGGAAAGCCAACCAAATCTGAAATCTATCAACACTGTGACCAGCTACATTACTGAATTATAAATAAGATTAGGAATTAAATCAAATAACAACTCCTCAGTCATATGGCCATGGCATGTCCTCATTGTCATGGTAAATCTTTGAGAAAGGCATAAATGAAAATCACCATTCCTTGGCTCACTCATGAAGACAGCAGATACTTATTCTTCGAACTTTGTGCTTCTGAGGACCACAGCAGGACATTCTTTAATAGGAAGATGGCATCCATTCTCCACCATCCATTTAGCAGTTTTATAGACATTATGGTTCTGGGACACAGGGTAAGACTCCCGGCTTACATTCTTGGTCTAAAGAAGATTACCCATCAGAAAAATCACCATAAAGTTGCTCATGTAACTTTCAGTATCTTTGACCTGTTGTGGGAAGGGGCTGGGCAGGCATTCTTTCCTCTGCACCCACCAAGCATTTCCTTGAGCGATAGTCACAGATGTTTCAGAGCATCATTTCCACTGTCTTTGATTGGTCTAGCCCAGGTTCAAGGGGAGAAGAATCAGGTACCACCTGCCATCAGACAGTGGATGCTGATGGTGGGTGCTTAGTGGTTAAGGTGCCTGCCTGTGAAGCGTAAGAATGCTTGTTCAAATCTCCAGGTCCCACGTCTAGCCAGATGCAAAAGTGATGGAAGCATTCAATGTTGCACATGTGCACAAGGGGATGCATGCATCTGGAGTTCATTCACAGTGCCTGAAAAAGGCCCTGGAGTGCCCATTCTCTCTCTGCCTCTTCCTTTCTCTCTCTCTCTCTTTCTGTCTCTCTCAAATTAAAAAAAAAAACTGATGATGTGGGAAATAAAATCATCTGCAAAGTAGGGACAATAATGCATAACCCAGGAATTTGTTACTAGGATAAGTGGATAAGTGTTAGTAGGCAAAAGCTCTTCTTTTTTTTTTTTAAAAAAAAAAACACACTTATTTATTTAAGAGAGAGAAAGAAATAGAAAAGAAAGAATAGGCATGCCTGGGCCTCCAGCCACTGCAAATGAACTGCAGACATGTGTGCCACCTTGTGCATCTGGCTTATATGGGTGCTGGGGCATTGAACCTGGGTCTTTAGACTTCACTGGCAAGCACCTTAACTGCTAAGACATCTCTCCAGCCCCTCCAAAGTTCTTTTTGAACAGTTAAGAGAAAGCCATATAAGAGAATATGTTATTGTAGAAGATGCATTGGAAAATAATGGGGATTTGAGAATAAGATGAATCTAGGTTCAGATCTCTATAAGAAGAACAACCTGAGGGTCAAACCTATCTGGACCTCAGAGGTTTCTTCTGTTAAATAAAGATGAAGATGCCAAGGTGGAAGAGGGAGTGTCAGGGTCACATGTAGTCATATAAAGTGCCAGGCATCAGGAAGGTGAGTTATGTGTCAATTCATTCTGTTGCCTTTACCATCAGGAACTCGGTATTTTGATTTTTAACACTTCAAACAAAAGATGAGAATCTCAAGACATGTTAATCAAAAGTTATGATGGCAGTATAGCATGGACTTAGGGCTGAAAGAGGAACGTCAATCAACCTGGATGAGTAAGTTTCTCTATAGTGATGAGTAGTCTTTAGGGTATATGCCTAGGAGTGGTATAGCTGGGTCATATGGTAAATCTATTTTTAGCTGCATCAGGAACCTCTACACTGGTTTCCACAATGGTCATACCAGTTTACATTCCCACCAACAATGGAGAAGAGTTCTTCTCTCCCCATGCCCTCATTATTTACTGTTTGACCTCTTAATAATAGCCACTCTCACAGGAGCAAAATGGAAACTCAAAGCAGTTTTAATTTGCATTTCCCTGATGGCTAATGGTGTAGAAAATACTTTTAGATGTTTATTGGCCATTTGTATTTCTTATCAGTACTCTCTATTCAGTTCTATAGTCCATTTTTGATTTGTTTGTTTGATTTCTTATTATTTAGCTTTTATTTATTTATTTATTTATCAGCCACAGGGCCTCCAGCCACTGAAAACGAACTCCAGATGCATGAGCCCCCTTGTAGAGAGTCGAACCAGGATTCTTTGGCCTTGTAGGCAAATGCCTTAACAGCTAAGCCATCTCTCCAGCCCTTTATTATTTAGCTTTTGATATCTTTGTAAATCCTAGGTATTAATTCTCTCTCAGATGTATAGCTGGCAAAGATTTTCTCCCACTATGTAGGCTGCCTCTTTGCTCTTGTCACTCTGCTGTACAAAAGCTTTTTATTTTCATGAGGTCCCAATAGTTGATGAGTTATCTTACTCCCTGAGTGACTGGGGTTCCATTCAGAAAGTCCTTGCCCTGTGCCTATATGTGGAAGTGTTTACACTACTTTTTCTTCTTAAAGCTTCATAAGGTCCATTTGGAGTTGATTCTTATGAACGGAGAGATAAAGATCTGCTTTTATCCTTCTACATGTAGATATCTAGTTTTCCAAGTACCATTTGTTAAAGAAGCTGTCTTTTCTCCAGTGAATACTTTTTTAAAGGAAATTTATTCTTTTAAATATTTTATTTATTTATTTGAGAGAGACAGAAAATGAGGCAGATATATGTTTATGTATGGATAGATAGATGATTGGTAGATAGATAGATAGATGATAGCTAGCTAGATGATATATAGAGAGAATGAATGCACCAGGGCCTCCAGTCTCTGCAAATGAACTTCAGATGCATGCTCCACCTTGTGCATCTGGCTTATGTGGGTACTGGAGAATCAAACCTAGCCCCTTAGGCTTCATAGGTAAGCACCTGAACTGCTAAGCCATCTCTCCAGCCCATCCAGTGAATATTTTTGGTGCTTTTGTCAAAAGTCATATGGGGGCTAGAGAGATGGCTTAGCAGTTGAAGCATTTGCCTGCAAAGCCAAAGGATCTGGTTTGATTCCACAGGATCCATGTAAGCCAGATGCACAAGAGAGCACATGCATCTGGAGTTTGTTTGCAGTGACTGGAGGCCCTGGCGCACCCATTCTCTCTCTCTCTCTCTCTCTCTCTCTGCCTCTTTCTCTCTCTCTCTCAAATAAATAAATAAATAAAATATACTTTAAAAAAAGTCAGATGGCTTTTGCTGCCTGGATTTATAGCTAGGTCTTCTATTCCATTGATCAACCATGCTATTTTTATTAGTATAGCTCTGTAATATATCTTCAAATTAAGTATGATGACGCTTCCAACCTTATTTTTGTTGCTGAGAATTGCTTTGGCTATTCGGGGGTTCTTGTGCTTCCAAATGAATTTTAGGATTCTGTTATTAGGTTATGTTTATTCCAAGTATTTTATTTTGAGGCAGCTGTGAGTGGGAGTGTTTCCCTGATTCATGTTCAGCCCATTTGTTATTAGCATATAAAAACAACTTTAGGCTCATGTTTTCTGAGGTTCCAATCCATCTTTGGCAATAAAGGTGAAATAGAATAGAAAATTCACATCATTCTAACCAGAAAACAGTGAAAATGGAATTCAGGAAGGGCAGAAAAACATGCAAGGACATTGCTATAGTGACCCATTTCCTCCAACGATGTCTTATATCCTATGTTTAACAACTTTCCAATAATTTCATCACATCTCCAGCACATGTCATCTTAATTAGATGGTATGGTTAATTTTCATTGAATTATGAAACTAGTACAGTACACCTCTTGATTTATCTTTCTTGGCATTTCCAGAGATACTTAGATCATGAAGCCATTATTAGGAAGTTGTGAAAGGTGTCAGCAACAGGATAAAATCATGTCTTCCTCCACAGCTGTCCTCAACTTCTGGCTCAGGCTTAGGCTCGGGGTGGGGTGGGGCGGGGAAATGGACCTTAACTTGCTTTCCCAATGTGCTTGGCCTCTGGGTACCAGACAGTGTACTTTTCTGAAATGAGGTTCCAACATTCCATTCATCAACCAGGTGCATAGTATGGTCTGTCCATCTTATTAAATGGACTATGTAAGGATTGTTTTGGATAAAATGCTTCATGACCTCACATTTCATTCTTTGACTCACTGCCTTTACTCGCCTCTTTTAGTTATCTTTGAGCTCTTTCTAGAAATAATCCATGTGTGCATTTTAAAAAAATACAATAAGGGCTGGAGAGATGGCTTAGCAGTTAAAGCACTTGCCTGTGAAGCCTAAGGACCCAGGTTAAATTCCATAGTACCCTTATAAGCCAGATGTACAAGGTGATGTGTGTGTCTAGAGTTTGTTTGCAGTGGTTAGAGGCCCTGACATGCCCACTCTCTCTCTTTCTCTCTCTCTCTCTTCCTCTTTCTCTGGCAAATAAATAGATAAAATAAAAATACTTTAAAATCATGCAATAAATAAGAATGCATCACGACATCTCAGATTTCTCCCACAAAGCTTCTGTTGCTTGACACTTTGGGAATGGCTTTCATATTTCTTCCATTTATTGTAAACCATGACCAAAAACCCACTTGTAAATCTATCTAGGACACCATTTTTCTTCTTAAGCTTCAGCCATACAATGCAGTTATACAAGCAGACATTAAGATTTATACTCAGTTTAGCCTTTGTACCCAGTTTCTGGCTTTGCTTATGCTAGCTTGCTCTTCATAAAAATGATGTCCTAATTAAATCTGAAAAAATGGGCACTTGCCTCTCTACTCGACTAATGATGTCATTCCATTACACATATGTGGTAATATACTTCCACTGTGCTTGCCAACACACACACACACACACACACAGACACACACAAATATTTTCTTTCTGCAATGAATCTGTTTTTTTCCTTTTCTAACAATAATGTTTATATCTTCATTTTGAAAATCACTTTGTTCATCATATTCTAAACACACAACCTAATACCAGGTCACATTCACTGTAAATCAGTCTCTCCTTTGAAACATTTTCTTGCCACCATGCTAACAATGACATTGAAGGGAAGAGCTGGGGGAGACTATCAAGTGCCACGTGATTGACCCACATGATGGAATTTTCACCCACTGTCCCCTCGTAGCCTCATGAGCAGCACACTGCCACACTGCCTGTCTCCTATGCTCTCAAAGTTCCCTATGTCCAAATAAGGAACAGAGGCAGTTGAAATGTGGAAAATTAAGAAAATGCAGAACACATCATTAACTCATAGACTCAGGAAGCTGTGGCAATCTTTACTTCTCCTCACATAAGGCTCACTATAAATGAAATATATCTTTTAATTATTTCCAGTTTAGATGGTCCCAGTGCACAACACTCAACCTCAATGGCTCACCATAGAATAAAGGGAACTCGGGCAGTGAGAAGCAAGAAGAAAGTTACGGCTAATGCAGAACACTTGCCCAGCACCGTCACATCGCCCTAAGCGAAACTCTTCCTTTTATTTCATAGAAAAAGCAATTGATTTTCTTTATGCACAGCCTCTGTTTTCAGATTCTCTTTGCTCATGAGTTTTGACAGGTTTACCCCAAGCAGCTTTGCAGGGCAGCTGCTCCCCTCGCCATCTCGGTGGTTATAATTCTTTTAAGTTGCAGGGAGAACGCACAATGTCCACGGCTCTCGGGGATGGAAGGCAGGCAGCAGGAACTGTTGACATAGTTTATTTTTCACATAGCATTTTCAATAACAGAGAATGGCACAGCTAGGAACTTTCAGTTAGCGGCCCCCTGGCTTGACATCCATCAGGCAACAGAAAACAGGCCAAGTCGCTTCTGCTCAGCTCTCCATAGAAAACACTGCAAAGAGGTGATAAGGTCTTTTTACATTGCTAGCTCAATGAAAACCAAGCCTGAGCTTTAAGGACACTAATTTTGTATACACATATGTAGGCATATATTTCTTCAAAATGCTATGCCCTTTTTTGCCCAAGACCAATGTTAAGCAAATTACAGCTACTCCACAGCCTACTACAGATGTCAAAACCTATCAACGTAGGAAATTCTGATAAAAAAAAAAACTACAGAGTTATTTAAAAAATCCTAATAACAAGTAACAAAACTTTTTGAAGAAAAGACATGGGTCTGTTTTTGCTGGTTTTTTTTTTTTTTTCTTTTTAACTTTTCTGGGGCAGGAGAAGAATAAGCCGTAATTCAAATAAGTCTGAGAGCTTCCTTGTACACTAAGTGATAATTTCTAGGATCCACGCTCTGGAGCCTCCCCAATCATCTAACAGACAGGTCAAGAACCATTTTTTTAAATTTTTGTTTATTTTTATTTATTTATTTGTGAGCAACAGACAGAAAGAGGCAGAGAGAGAGAGAGAGAGAGAGAATGGGTGCACCGGGCCATCCAGCCACTGCAAACGAACTCCAGATGCATGTGCTACCTTGTGCATCTGGCTTACGTGGGTACTGGGGAATCAAGCCTCAAACCGGGGTCCTTAGGCTTCACAGGCAAGCGCTTAACCACTAAGCCATCTCTCCAGCCCAAGAACCATTTTTAAACAAATAAAGTAATAGAAGAAATACATAATGCATATATATTATATATACATGTATATTACATATATTAAATTATATTTATTCTATACTATTCATTTAAATTTTCAGATAGGTTGTAGAAATTGACCATTTCACTGTGTGGCTCTTAATTTATTGTGAATCACAGTTCATATTTTTAATTTTAAATGGAAGACCATTTTTTTCACATTAGAAAAATGCTCTGGAAGTAAGTTTGATTTTTGTAATATTTGTGCTTTTTCATCAAATTTGAAGTCCCACTTGACTGTTGTTTTCATCATTTTACTTATCTTATGGCTTCTGTGTTGGAAAAAAATGTCTGTTTGAATGTGTATGTGTGGAAATGTGTATTTGTAAACTCATAATCACTTCTCAGATTACCTGGTTCAGTGCAAGGTAGAATTTTGTGGAATAATTAACTGCGCAAACCATAGAAAGCTAATACTCAATTCTGAGGAAGAAGAAGAGAAAAAAGTAAAACAACAGGGCTGGAGAGATAGCTTAGCTGTTCAGGCACATGCATGCAAAGCCTAAGGACCCAGGTTCATTCTCCAGGTCTCACGTAGGCCAGATGCACATGGTGGCACATGCATCTGGAGTTCATTTGCTGTGGCTAGAGGCCCTAGGCTGCCCATTCTCACCTTCTCTCTCTCTCCCTCTCTATCTCTCTCTCTCCCTCTTTCTGTGTCTAATAAATAAATAAATAAAAATAAAATCTTTAAAAAAAGTTAAACAAGAGAGATAATAGGAAGAGATAGAAGGTAAAGATGGAGAAAGAAATTAGGAAAAAAGGTGAAAAGAGACTTAGAAACCTCATTTGCTCCCACATATAACTTGTGGTAATAATAACATTCCTCATTGCTTCCAGAACATTCCATGTGTTCTGCACAACTCTCACCACCACTATCTGGTTTAGGTCTTGCATTGTCCCATTATCACTCAGGAGACAACATTAAAGTGATCTATCCACGGTTACCCTGCTAACATATGGAAGTATCAGGATTGGAACCTGGGCTATACCACCCCTACATCCTTTAAAGTAACCTGCCATCCTTGTTACCTCACCTTCCAGTCACCTTCCCCGAACTCCAAGCTTCTCTCTGACTTCATCTTTTTAGTAAAGTACTCCTTAGGGCTCAGTGGCCCCTCCATCACAGAGGTAACTATTCAGGCTCAGTAGAATTGATTTGTTGGCCCAATTAAACATTGCTGGTCTCTGCAACTTACTTTCCTTGACTTCAAGTCACAGCTCTTTCCTATCTCCCTTCTACTTCTGTGCTGTTGGTGAGGATAGAGAGAAATTAAAATTCTGGGGCATTGTTTATGAAACCAGAAAATGAGGAACTTAATCTGGATAGCAGTAAAGCAGTTACTCAACGAAATTAAAAATAGAATGATATAAGCTGATATTTATGTTTCTCAAAAGAATTGGAAATAGACTTGAAGAGATATTTGTACCTCCATCTGTGTGGCAGCATTACTCAAAATACCCAAAAGGTGAGAGCAACTCAAATGCACATGGACAGGTAAATAGATTACAAGTGGTGGTCCATGCATGTAGTGGAATAGTCTGACATATGCTCCCAAGCAGGTGAATCTTGAGAACATTATGCTATATGTAACAAGCTAATAACAAAAGGTGAAAACTATGTGAATCCATTTGAATGAACAACCCAGGGAAATCAAGTTCATAGTCACAGGAAGTGGAGAATGATTGCCAGGGGTTGGGGGAGGTGGGAAAGGGAAGTTACTATTTGCTGAGTACTGTGTTTTAGTTCTGCAGGGTTAAAAGAGTTCTGAAGATGGATGATAGTAATGGGGTGAAATGTTCTTTGTGGCAATCAACTGCACATTTCAAAATGATCAAGATGGGCAATATTAATGTATTTTGCCATAGTTTTCAAGTAAAAAAAGAGGGGAAAAGATATGCCATGTAAATTGAAAATAAAAACATGGCAAGAGCCAAGAAATTAAAATCAAATGAATTTAAGAAAAAATTAATTACCCCCAGGACTGTTTTATAATAACTGCTGTAGTTTGAGTTTGAAATATCTCCATGTGTTAGAACACTTGGTCCCCATCTGGCAGTGCTCCTTTGGAAGGCTCTGGAACATTTAGGTGGTGTCTCTTCACTAAAAGAAGTTGTTAAGCAGGGACAGGCCTTGAGGTTTTATAGCCCAGTCCTATCTCTTGTATGCTTTTGGCTTCCTGACCGTGGACACAATGTGATTAGCCACACCATGCGCCTGCCACCATGCCCCATGGTTGCAAGAGTAACACACTCTGATTCTGACTACATGTTTAATTTGTACCAGTAAATTCTTTACCTTTTTTTTTTTTTAAAAAAGAAATCATTTAAATTTATATATATATATATATATGAAAGAGAGATAGAGGCAGATAGAAAGAGAATGAGTGCGCCCAGGCTTTTAGCCACCACAAATGAACTCCAAATGCATGTGCCACCTTGTGCTTCTGGCTTATATGGGTCCTGGGAAATAGAACCTGGGTCCCTTGGTTTTTCAGGCTAGTGCTTTACCCACTAAGCCATCTCTGCAGACCAAATTCTATACTTCTATATGTCTTTTGTTTCAACTTGTAATTTTTCCTTTAAATTTCTTGTAAGGTAGGTCTAGTGTTGATAGACTCCTTTGACTTTTGCTTGTCTGAGAAAATCTTTAACTCTTTTAAGAAGGACATCATTTCAAGATAAAATATTCTTAGATGTGTTTTCTTTATTTCTACATTTTGATTATACATCCTACCCTCCAATGACCTACCAAGCTGCAGCTGAAAATTTATTAACGGCCATAATGAAGTTTTCATGTTGTCTTTGATTTTTGATATTTCAATTAAAATGTGTCCTGGTAAATTTTTCTTTGTTTAAATATGCTTAGAGATTTTTGAGTTCATGTACTTGAATGTTCCTGTCTTTCACAGGTTTGAAAAATGTTCAGCCATATTTTTCTTTAAATGAGCTTTTTCGGTTCCTTTCTTTTCTCCTTCTGAAAATCTTCTAATGTTATTGTTACCTCTCTTGATGGTATTCCATATGTCCTTGGTCCTTCTTCATTCTTTCTTGTTTCTTTTTTCTTTTTTTTTTTTCTGACTGGATAAAAGATCTATCTTGAAGTCCAGTTCTTCCTTTTCTGTATCATGTAGCTGACTAGTGAAGCTTCTCATAGCAGTTATTGTATTCTTCAGCTCTAAAATTTCTATTTGATTCTATTTTTGGTTTTCTAGATTTTTTTTTTTTTGTTGTTGTTGAGGCTATTTTTTTCTCTTGTCTTGTTTTCCTGATTTTATTAGGTTGTCTGTTTGTCTTCTGTAACTCACTGAGCTTCTTTGGGATAATTACTTTTCTTTTAATTTTTCATCAGGAAATTCATGTATTTGCAATTTGGGGGGAGCCGATTACTGGAAGTTTACTACAGAACTCTGTTAGTACCACACATGGCCATTCTTTATGACTCATACAGATTTTCATGAGCATCTATGTATTTGCAGGTAATGGACTAGTTTTACTCAGGAAAATTCTCATTTCTGTTGGGGAGAGGGCACACAGGAACACACTGTAACATCTGGTATCAGGCAAGGGTGTGTAATGGCTTCAGGAATGAAGGACCAATGTCTTGTAGGCAGCTGAGGTCTGGACAATGGCAACTGAACAGCTCTTGTTGGAAGAGTTGTGAGATGTCAATCATGCTTCTAAGGGTGGTTGGATTCCTGGATAATGCTTCTGGGTCTGGGAACATGGGACTGGAGCCTGACAGACAGCAATCAGAGCCAGAGCTGGTGGTATACACAGGTTTACTGCTAGTGCCAGTAGCTGGCATGTGAGGAGGCTGATGACAGGGTTTGGGAAGCTACAAGAGCTGGAAGCATGCATGTGCATAGCTGCAGATCTAAGCATGGTACCAGGGACTGTCAACAAAAATCAGGCCCTGGGACTTGTATGTGGTAGCTTCAGGGGTCAGGGCTGAGGGACAATGAGCTTAACCGTAGGGTCAGCTATGGGAACAAGCATGAATGGTTTCTATCCTTTTTACCTCTTTACCTCATGTCAAAAGGCCAAAAGAACCTCATAGAATTCATCTCTAATAGGTATAATTTGAAGAAAAATAGCAACTGTCTACCTCTTGCTTTTGTATTTTGTGAGGGAAAGAATTATAGTCATCTGAAAAAATTCTTACCTGTCAAAACTGAGTTAGGATAACAAGAGACCTGACTAGAGTTAACAAATAGATACAAGATACAAACGGGAACTTATTTATGATGGAGACATTTCAAAGGAGTGCTGGAACACTGGGACCAATCAAATGGTCATGTGGATTAAAGAAAAGAACAAAACATTAGCCTTATTTTGTTTCTTAAAGCAAAATATCATATAAAGTATCAACCTGATACCCTGCCAAGTCCAAATTAGCACATGTTAGTTATTCCTTGAATGCTCCTCCTTCATGCAGAAGGAAATCCAGGAATGAATGACCACATCTTAAAGAAAGTTGTAGCTGCAGCAGCAGTGAAGTCAACAGTGAATATTATATTGGCTTATTGCACATTTAAAAATCAGAGTTCCCTGAAAATTTATGAACCACAAAAATGAATTTACATTAACCATAAAGATAAATTCATTTTTCCCAAGGTAAAACTAGAAAAGAACTAATTTTCTTATTATGTTTGTAGCTTTGAAATAAAGGCATGAATATTTGTGGGTTTTGTTTTGTTTTGTTTTTACTTTTGCAGTTTTCCTAAGGGTGCTCTTCAACCTTTACAAGATTACTTGTGCAGATGTACTGTTTTTCAGAAATAGTTAGGATATAATGGGCAATATACCTTTTGAATTTTCACTGGAAAAATAATCTATCTAGGACTGATGCTTCAGTGATGAGAAACCACTGACCACTATTTCAATTTTCATTGCTTTCACAAGCTTGTAAAGCTTTTTGGAAGTCTTACTCTAAAACCAGGTTTAAAATTCATACAGTCATAAGAAATTGATTGACAAGATGATACACTATTTTAAAAGAACAATAAGGGGGCAAATAGATGGCTCAGTGATTAAGGTGCTTGCCTGCAAATTCTAATGACCTGGGTTCAATTCTATAGTACCCACATAAACCCACAGCATGGCTCATGCACCTGGAGTTGGTTTGCAGTGGCTGGAGGCTCTGTCTGTCTGTCTCTCTCTTTTCTTCTCTCTCTGCTTGCAAATAAATAATTAAATATTTTTTTAGAGAAAGAATAAAATAGGAAGACGTTTTGATTTGTGAGAGAGACAGTAAGAACTGGAGCAAACAAGAGAGAGAGAGAGAGAGAGAGAGAGAGAGAGAGAATACAAGTAAACAATATTAGAAGCAAAAAATATCAAACACATACATATGTAGAAAATTTGAAATAGCAAGTGTTGATTACTCATAGAAACAATTTAATATGAATAAATTGAAAATCCAAAAATGGATAATTTTCTATGACTATGAATTATGCATATTTTCTGAGAAAGAAAAATAAAAGTGACTCATGCATATATGATAATAGTAGAAGCATATAAGAGCCAGGGAAGACAGAGTGTATGGAGATGAATTTGAGAGCCTAGAGTTGGGATTCCTCATATACAAATGAACTTAGTTGTTCAGTACAAGTTTGGACTCAGAGGAGACTGGAGTTAGAAATACTGACTTTCAGTATCATCAATATACAGATGGTCTTTGAGGATGCGGTACTAGACAAAATCATGTTATTACAAAGAACAAGATATAGATGAACAAGGACTTCAGGGGTTTTAGCATGAGATCAGATGAGGAATAGACTGCAAGGAGCACCAGGAGATAAGACAGTGAGGGTGGGAGTGAAAAATCTAATAGAAGTAGCACCACGGGGCTTTGAGAAATCAGTCAGCAGTCACTAATGCAGGTAAGGAATCGCTAAGATGGGGATGGAAATTTATCTTTGGCTTGGGTAAGATGTATACCAGTGGTGCCCATAATAGGTTATTATTATCATTAAGGTGTTGTGGGAGAGACTATAGTTGGTTTGAGTCTGGAAAGAAATAGGTGGTACAGAATCAGAAGTTGTGGCCATAGGCATGGGGAGGGGGAGGCAGAGAGATACAGCATTCAAGACCTGTGTGTTTTTTAATTTTTTAAATCTTTATAGTCTTTAAAATTAATTAATAGTTTAACATAGGCTGTAGTATGCCCCCTCTCCTGGTTCTCATTTCTCTGAGGGCCCTCCTCAATAGGGTTATTGGTGTTTGCTGTGCGGTAATTAGGGCCTCAGCCTTTGCAGAGACTGTGCCTTAGGCTGTGTCTATCCACTTTGTGACTCTCAGGATCTTCCCCCTCCCTCTTCCACAACAGTCCCTGAGCCTTGGTGGGTGTGTTATCTGTTAGTGTTGACTTCTCTGTAACCTATGTATTTCTGTTAAGATGTGTTTCAGTTCACCACAGTGTTTGTTGCTACTTTTCTGGATGTGGATGTCAGGCTTGTATTGGGAGCAATATTTTGTGTCACTGCTTCCTCTGCTATTTCTTCTATTTCCAGTAAGTGTGGTAGAGATGGCGCGTCTCATTGCAAGCATTTGGCTGTATTTTCTCTTATTGATGGACTTTGGGTCTCACCAGTGTTTTCTATCACCTGTAAGATAAAACAGATTCTCTGAACAAGGTGAGAGCAGCTTTGAGTAAAGGGGATATGACTAGGAGCTTGAAAGACATATTTTTTTTTTCGAGATAGGGTCTCACCCTAGCCCAGGCTGACCTGGAATTCACTCTGTATTCTCAGGGTGGCCTCAAACTCAGCGATCCTCCTACCTCTGCCTCCTGAGTGCTGGGATGAAAGGCATGTGCCACCATGCCTGGCTCTTATAAGACATTTTAAAAAATATATTTTATTTATTTATTTATTTATTTATTTAAGAGAGAGAAAGAGAGAATGGGTGCACTAGGGCCTCCATCCACTGTAAATAAACTCCAGACATTTTGATGCAGCAACCCACTTGCAGTAGACAGCCTCAGGTCAGTGGGATGAACTTCCAAATCAGGCACAGTTATGGAGGAAGGGATATTTATTGAAGCTTACAAGATCCAGGGGAGGTTCCATAATGGCAGAAGAATCTGACCCACTTTCACATGTCCAAGCAGAGATAAATAAAATCCATAAGCCACCATCAAAAAGAAAGTAGGCAGAGCTCAAACACTTGTAAATCTTCAGACTGGAATTCCAAATCTACCACTACACCTTAGGGCTGGACCCTAGAAACTGCCCAGGGACACCTCCTCCAGCCAGATGGCTACAGATCTAAATTATAAACTTTAATAAAATCCTGAATATATTGGGGGGCATCTATTCAAACTTCCCCTGGCTCCCAATAGACTCATTACCATCTTACATTATATATTGTCAAATTGAAAGGTCTCTACACTCTTTACCAACTTAAGATAGTTCCAAAGTCTTAAGTCTTATCTGAGATTTAATATTGGCTCTTAGTTGGAAGTCCTATAAAATCAAAACAACTGGGCTGGAGAGATGGCTTAGTGGTTAAGGCGCCTGCCTCCTAAGCCTAAAAACACTGGTTCCAATCTCCAGGTCCCACATTTAGCCAGATGCAAAGTGACTCAAGGGCACAATGCCGCACTTGACCACAAAGGGGTGCACACATCTGGATTTTTTTCGCAGCAGCTGAGAGGCTGCTGGCACGCCCATCTCTACCTGTCTTCCTCTCCCTGTCTCTCTCTCTGTCTCTCTCCAAAAAAAATCAAAACAAGTTATATATTTTAAACATATAAAGGCACAGTGTAAACATTTCTAACTGTTATAAGGCATAGCAACAAGATACTAGAACAATGTAAACTTAATCATCATCATGCAAACATCAAACTTTTGTAGTTCAAGTCTGATATCATAACCAGTGACTGACAGTCTCTGGATTTTTCAGTTCTGCCCCTCCAGCTGGACTGAATAGGCAGGGAAAGCTTTTATCTTTAGCCAGCAGTCTCCATGGTAGCTCTTGTACAGTCTTGTTATATCTCAAACATCTTCAGGTCTCCATGTAAACCACGGTCCATCTTTCAATGGCTTTGTCAGCCTATCAGGGTCATCATACCCTGTCTCATGCCACATCTCAGCAGTGGTTCCTAGAACTTCATGTGATTCATGACCACTTTACTCATTTTTTTTCTTTCTTTCTTTTTTTTTTTTGTTTCTGAAACCAATACCAGGTGTGTAGGACACAGCCCTATTTTTATTTCACAGATGAAATAAATTGTAGCCTTGAAGAGCAGCTTCCTTTTTCAATCAACTCTTCCAACAGAGTTTGTATGTCTTTTTTTTTTTTTTTCCAGGCATCCTTTTCATTGTTTTAATGTAAAGTAGCCTGGGCAACCGCAAGCACCTCTGATGACATGTAGTCGTGGGACCATCACAGCCATGTCTGATACTCCTTCTGCATCTGATCCCCTTCTGCACATCGTCTATTTTCCTTAAATCCTATCGGTATCCATTTCTATGAGGAAACTTGCTGTAAATAATACCAGCATGTCCTCACTTTGTGTGTTTTCCCCATTGCTTCCTGTTTCCCTGCCTTTCTTTCTCTTCTCACACCACCACTGTCCTTTCTTTTCTTGAATGATACTCATAGTAACTTAATTCTTGGTTCATCCTCTTTTTTCTTCTTCATTTGCATATTGTTGGCTTTGTCCTTGCCCTTCCTAAACATGAAACCCAAAGGAAAGGTTGTGCTCCTCATCTTCCTGGATCTGAGCAGTCCTTATTTATCCAGGCTATGAGTGTTTGCTTTGTAGGCAGCCTGTTCCCTCAGATGTACTCATGACCAACAGATCTCCCGCCTGTGCTCACTGGTAACCAGATCATCACCATGCTAGACCAGCTACTGGAGAGACTATGTTCAGAGGAACCTGTTTACCCCATTAACATTCATGTCATTGTTTCTCTGGCTGTGTTTGGAATCAATGAAGCCAGTTGCAACCTCACTATGTATTTGACAAACAACACAATGATAAGCGAACTAAAATTTATTTCCACTGATCAAGTCAGGACTTAAAATGTTGGGATATTTTGCCCATTTCATTCCTTTATGAATCCTCCTAATTTACCAGTATATTTGTGGAATCTCCAGGCTATTTGAAAGTGAATTGGAAGATGGCTTTACCCTCAGTTTTGACAAAACCAGCCCTGATTTCATTTCTTTTGCATTCCCTCATCTTGTATGTGATAAAATAGAAAAGACAATGAATGTACTAATACCCCTTAAACATGATGTATTTACAAAGTACTCCCTTCTGTTTACAGCTAACTGGCAACAGCTATAAAAAAATGGTTTATCTTCTTCTTTCAAAGTTGAGCTTCCTTGTGATTCCCTTAGCTCCATGCACTGCAACCTCATGGTACCATGAAGTTCCTTGCTCATATAAGAATCTTCCCTTTAGCTTAGGGACAGAACAGCAACATTCACCTGGCATAGGTAGGTGCTCTCTTGCCCTCCCTAGCTCTCTCCTGACCTTAACATTGTACCTGTGCCAGCATTGTAAGTCTTCATACTTCCCTGTCTGTGTACTTGCCAATGCTTAGTCTTCTGATGTAAGAGCATTTCTTAAAACCAAACCACCAGCCCAAATCTCCTACTGCTTGACTCTCTCCTGAAACCTCTCCTCTCTTGCAAAGTAAGCCCACATGCATCACTACTATAATGGCCCATGTCTCCATGAAACTTTGTTTTATGCATTTAGGATTATTCACATAGCCTAACGCAGCCAAACTTGTGGTTTTGTCATACATCTATACTATAATGAGTTGAGCTATGTAAAATTGCCATTTTGTAGGTTAAAAGTATACTATCATTTTACAAGATGTTACCACTGAGGGAAACTAAATAAATGGTATGTTGGGTACATCTGTATTATTTCTCACCACTGCCAATAAGCATTTTAGTTAAATATGGCCAAATAACAATTCCACATGATTCACCTAACAGCACCAAAAAAAAAAAAAGTTCAGAAACAAATGAATTACTCTTCTTTCTCCTTATGGATTTCTCCATGTGCTTTTGCGTTAAGGCAGTGAACCAACCTCATAAGTTCTACATAAATTATGAAGAGAGACACTTCACAGGAATAAACTACATCACACAGTTATTAAGTACAAGCATTTAGTAAATATATAACATTTATTTAGTGCTAAGTTCTTTTCTATAAATTTTTTATTAGACAAGGGGGAGGGAGGGAAAGAGAGAGAACTGGCATACCAGAGCCTCCAGCCACTGCAATTGAACTCCAGATGTGTGTACCAACTTGTGCGCATGTCCAACCTTGCATGCTTTGAACATAGGTCCTTAGGCTTCACAGGCAAGTGCCTTAACTGCTAAGTCAGCTCTCCAGTCCAGTGCTAACTTCTTTCAAAAGCTGCCCTGAAAAAAATTTTCAATTATTTTCCAAGCATTCCATAATTTACTAAATATATGGCCTCAAGGTTGTATTTAGGTAAAAAAAAATAAAAGCCTAACAAACTTGGTTTTATTTTCTTTTTATTCATTTTTTTCAATATTTTATTATTTGTTTGATAGAGAGAAAGAGACAGAGAGAAAGACAGAGACAGAGAGAGAGAATGGGTGTGTCAGGACCTCCGGGCACTGCAAACAACTCCAGATGCATGCACTACTTTGTGTATCCAGCTTCACGTGGGCACTGAGGAATCCTTAGATGTTACAGGCAAGTGACTTAACCACTAAGCCATTTCTCCAGCACCTACTTCCTGTTTGCTTTAAAAATATTTATTTATTTATGAGAAAGAGTGAGAGAATTGGCATACCAGAACCTCCTGCCACTGTAAACAAACTGCAGACACAGGCGCCACTCTGTGTCTGGCTTTATGTGGGTTCTGGGGGACAGAATCGAAGGTGTCAGGCTTTGCAAGCACCACTAACTGCTGAGTCATCGCTCCCACCCCTTACTTCCTTTTAAAAACATATCATTTTAATCTTTTTGTTTAATTTTAAAAATTAAGGGGCTGGAGAGATGGTTTAGCAGTTCAAGCACTTGCCTGCAAAACCTAAGTATGCTTGTTGGAATCTCCAGGTCCCACATATAGCCAGACCCAAGTGACATAAGCGTGCAATGTCACACATGAGCACAAGGGGGCACACACGTCTGGAGTTCATTTACAGTGGCCTAGCGGGCCCACTCTCTCTCTATCTCCCTTTCTCTCTCTCGCTCTCTCTGCCTCTTTCTCCTTCTCTCTGTCTCTCTTTCAAAAATAAAATTTAAAAAAATTAAGAAAATGACCATAAGCTGATTCAAACCATGGGTTAGAGGATAAATGCATCTTTAAACCATAGATCTTGGAGTAAATGGAATATTTATGCATACAGTCTGGTCATGCATACTTCTGCAACTCTATTCCCCAGCTCAGATCAGTCCATCAAAGATACATCCAGTTGCCAGAACTGTGTTTATTCATCCTAAGATAGGACTTATCATTCTGAAACTTTAATTCTCTTGTATTAATTCTTTCTTTGGCCAAGGAGAGCTAAGCTTGCACTGTTCACCACCACCTCTGTGAAGACCTTGGCCAACCCAGCACTGTTGTCTACAATCCTTCCCAAGTGCAGCGGCTCCTGGTCCTGGTTCATCTTGCTCACTCTCCTAGGATGGGTGCCTGTTGGGGCTTGTTCACAGCTGATTGAGGTACCTGGAATCTCAGCCATGCTTGGAGAAGTTGGCTGTTCCTTCAGTTCACCCAGATGCCAGATTCCACCACCGATGTCTCTTATCTACAAAATCAGCTTCTTTCTTTTCTGCTTCAGGGTGGGCCAACTGGGTTCTTGATAGTTAAGGAGAGCAAAAGAAAAATAACTTGGCCCAAATTTGACCATTATCCACGGATGTCAGGTCCTTCCCTGTGCCAAGGAATACTGCCTTCGCAGAAACAGGTGGCCAGGCAAAACTTTTAGACTTGAGTTGGCTCGTTTCTCTTCTGTGAGCTTTAGGTTCAAACTTCTGATTCGTATGGAGAAGATCAAACACTTCTTTGAAGAAACCAGTGGAATCAGTGGTTGGCAAGATGGGAGGATGATAGAGATCATCGCCCAGCGTTTTCCGTGGTGGGAGGGGAATGCCAGCTCTTCTCTCGAATTATAGAGCGAGACGAACGCTCTTATTCTTTCCAGACAAACAATGAGGCAAATGCTGGAACAAGTTAAAATTTATAAGGAGCCACATTACAAGATGAAAGCAATAGAAGCGGTGCAGTATCAGGTGGGCAGAGCCAGCGCGATTCAGAGTCTGGCAGCATCCCACCACCACCTCCACTTGGCCCGTCTGAACCCTCCACTTCGGAGGGAGGAGGGAGAAGCTCTCATGATCCCTGTCTCTTGCCAAGGTGCTCCAAGGGTGTGAGGCCCAGGATGGTTCTAAAAGCCATTCACCATGTTCTTCCACTATTGATTTCAACTGTATTTCCTCTCTTTGATACTTCCCTGAAGGCTTGACCCCAAGCTTCACCTTTTAACAAGCCCCATGTCTGGGAAGTTTAGATTTAACCTTAAGTTACATAATGTTTGGAAGGCATCAAAACACAAGGCATGTCTGGGGACTTAGAGTTCCAAGAAAATCAATCCTTTTTTTTCAGCAGGTGGCACTGTTGCAATGAGACTGTCTTTAAAGTCAGAATGCAGAAGCAGCTATAAATCTTAGCTGGAGATTTAAAAAAAAAGAAAAGAAAAGAAAAGAAAAGAAAAGAAAAGAAAACAACATACCTTCACTAAGTGGAGAGATGAGTTTCACCCATATGGGGACAAACGAACTTTCTCTGCTGATGCATACTTTGCCTTCTGTGCTGTTTTATGCCAAAAACCCATGGCCTGGATCTAATCCCAAAGAAGCGTCAGACAAACTTAAACCAAGGACATTCTACTATGTTACCGGCTAGTACTGTGAATAGTTTTCAAGTTTAGGAAGACCAAATGGTTAACGGGTTATTCTGATAACCAAATGCTATGTGGTCCAGGCAAACAAAGCTGCTATACAGGATATTGTCAAAGCAGTCTAGAAAATTGGGATGTGGATTAGAGATTAGACAATTGCATTGATTCTGTATCAAAATTCCTGATTCTTCTAATGTTGCTTATGATTAAATGAGAGAAGTTCCCAGGCTTTAGGAAATGTCTGAAGGACTCAGAAATTAAAAGTAGAAGCCGGGCATGGTGGCACATGCCTTTAATCCCAGTACTTGGGAGGCAAAAGTAGGTGGATCACCATGAGTTTGAGGCCACCCTGAGATGACACAGTGAATTACAGGTCAGCCTGAGCTACAGTGAGACCCTACCTTGAAAAACCAAATTAAAAAAAAAAAAAAAAAAAGAAAAAGAAATTAAAAGTAGGCTTTTTGATAGTCTTGCCCTAAAACCAAGTTTAACATTCACACAGTTGCAGAAATTAATTGATAAGACTATTCACTATTTAAAAAGAACAGTAGGGGGGCTGGAGAGATGGCTTAGCGGTTAAGGGGCCTGCCTGCAAAGCCTAAGAATGCCCATTTGAATCCACAGGTACTACATTTAGCCAGATGCAAAAAGTGATGCAAGCGTGCAATGTCACACATGTGCCCAGGGGGCGCACACTTCTGGAAATCATTCACAGCAGCTGAGAGGCCCTGGTGCGCCCATTCTCTGCCTCCTTCTCTCTCTCTCTTTCTCTGTCTCTCTCAAATTAAAAAAAAAAAGTTTTTTAAAAAAAGAACAGTAGGGGCTGGAGAGATAGCCCAACAGTCAAGGCACTTGCCTGCAAAGCCTAAGGACCCAGGTTTGATCTGCCAATACCCATGTAAAGCCAGATGCACAAATAGCGCATGCATATGGAGTTTGTTTGCAGTGGCTAGAGGCCCTGGCTCTCCCATTCTCTCTCCCTATCTGCTTATTTCTCTCTCCCATAAGTAAATAACAAAAATATTTTTTAAAGTAGGACGAAACACATCTTCAAATTATTCTCAAGTGTTCAGGAAAATTGTGTTTTGTACTATTACATATTTTCTATATATTGTAAAAAAATATAAAAGTAACCAAAAATAGTCACATTTTCCCACATCCCCATGCATCTTCTCCCAGCTACTAAACTATGCCTATCCTTAGCCAATTTCACTGAACGCAGCCTTCTCACCAGTCTTTCAACAGTTCATGAATTACTCCAAGTTACTTCCTGTTTCCCTCTGGGTTCTCATTTTCCAAGTTGGCACTACGTGCAGAACCAGCCTCCAACCCAGTGTTGCTTGGTGTAATGATAATCATTTGCTTATTGTGTCTTTTTTCTTTTACTCTTCAAATATGTTTGTGATTGGTTTCCAATAACCGGCCCATGTTTGCTTTCTTAAACATGACAACACTTGGGAAATATTTGGGAAATAAGATCAGAATACGTACAGTCACAGAGGTCACCCTCCAAGTACTGTCCCATTCCACTTTGGAGGAAAGGTAACAGAACTGCAGTAACTTAGTTTACACAATCATGTAATTGCAGAGCCAGAGAAATTGCCCCTGATTCCTGTCCCCAGTTCACTACTCTCTCCCTTTGTTTACTTCTTACCCTGGAGAAATACAGGAGACACAGAGTCAGGTGCCATGAAGGCAGAGAACAACTATGTGCAACTGCAGCTTCATGACAAGAAACTTGAAATATTGTAAAAATATCATCCATACAAAAGTGAGCAAATGGGGCCAGGTGTGGTGGCATATGCCTTTAATCCCAGCACTCGAGAGGCAGAGGTAAGAGAATTGCCATGAGTTCGAGGCCACCCTGAGACTACATAGTGAATTCCAGGTCAGCCTGGATAGAGTGAAACCCTACCTCGAAAAAATAATAATAATAATAATAATAACAATAACAAAAGTGAGCAAATGCAAGCTTTACCTGAAATTTCAAACAGAAGCAGTTCATACCTTCAGATACCCCAGGGGTGGTAAGGTTTATCATTTACAAATGTCTCTGAGGCCCTTGGACAACATAGGCAGGCAATGGAACAGGTGTTGGTCACTGACTTGGTCTGCACAGCTCTTCTGAATGGAACATCTGAAACAAGTCCCACTGGGTGTTTGCGTGTGCATGCCACCCAGTGAACTATCTATCTGTTATTCTGAGGTGCTTTATGACAAGGAAATGAGGACAGGCCCTTCCAAAACAGCTGGCTTTGCATGGGGAATGCAACCACCACAGCCTACACCATGAGCCAAATCAGCCCCTGAGCTGTGCTCCCCATGAGATATTTTAAAAGCCTGGATCTTGTCAGGCCCAGCATACTAGAAATCCAGAGAGGCTTCTTTTGCTAATCTCTGGACAAATATTTTCTCTCAGTGAGTTGCTCTCTCTGTCTCATGGCATCAAACTGGAGCAAACCCATGGGGGAAGGAAGAGTGCAGGAGCTGCCATGAGCAGGAAGCTTTTCCATGGTGGCTGTGTCCTAGCCACCTCTCCCGCACCAGCTTCAAACATGGGAAGTAGCAAAGCATGCCTGCTGCTTTGAAAGTGGACCAGGACAGGAGGACAGGCAACCTACACTCACCATCTTTGCCCACTCCTTGCCTGCCAAATTGTGATGATAATAAACAGGAAGCATCTTTTGCCTAGATGATTCCATCATTACTCATGGTTTTTATGAAGTAGACTGTCATAGTCCTTTGCTGTTGCTGTAAGTGACAGTCACAGACCGGATGTAAAGGAAAACAATTTATTTTTGGAAGTTCTAGAAATTTCTTGCAGTGAGAGCCGCATTATAACATGACCGAAAGCATCACAGAGCAACAGGCTAAACAGATGCTTCCTCTGCTAACTGTCAATCCATTTAATCCATGAATGGCTGACCTGCATGAGGGCAGAAACTTCATGACCAATCACTTCCTAAAGGTCCCCCGTTTAACACTACTGCATTGGGGAACCAGTTTCCAATATATGAATTCCAGAGACACACTCAAAATGCAACACTGGCTAACTTGTGGGTAAGACCAAACAGGCTTCTAAACTGTCCCTCTCCCCTCCCCCAGCTGAAACTCTCACTGCCCCACCCCACCCCAATGCTATTCCCACTTTCTGTCTTGTAGTGAACATATCTTTAAATTCCAAGCAAACTTCTTATATGTACCCTGGTAAGCAGTTTTATAGCCTTCCTAGGCAATGTTTTCCTGAAGCAACCACAATTTCAGCATTGTGGTCATACCCCAAGGGATAGAATATACCCCAGATGTGTGGAATACAATCAATTTTCTCACCAAGAAGAATCAAAGAAGTTGGCGTTTACCCACCGACTCCCGTCTGATAGTGGTCTAGTGGTGCTCAAGGGCTGAGGAAGCATTGCCAGGCCTATCCATATTCCAGCGGAGAATTTGACGGCAGCTGAAAAGAAAGGTCCAGAAAGACAAAAGAAGAGACAATAGTCTTGTCTAGGCCTAACTTCCCAAGTGAGACCTGGCAAGATACAGAGTTCCTCTGAGTCCTTGGGTATGCAATGTATTAGCGGAATAAACAATGATTGCAGATGGCATTTAGAAGGGTGGTTTAGAGAAAGTTCTCTGGAGTCTATAAAATCCCCCAGTAGTCCTGATGAGATAAAAGCAATGAATTATTTCTCCATGGATGCTAATGCAAAAAGGAGCTTCATGTTGCCAACAGGCAGGAAGACAAGAGCAATGAGAGGCAGCCTCTAGTCCAGATGGTCCCATCAGCATATTGCAGGATGCTGCTGGAAGGGATGCGATGGGAAGGCAGAGCAGGCATTTGGCTGGTCAGCCTTTGGCAGAATGTTTAGAGAAGCGTATTGACAGTGACACCTTCAACTCCCATCCCAGGTGCTTTGAAGAACATAAGGGTCCTAGAATGTAAACCCATCCTGAAAGAGGCAGTCAGAGGTGAGAGAAGACCACCTCAGCAGAGGTTACCCAGGTCTGGCTGAAATTCAGCTCTTGTGACCCGATGAAATGAGATGCCAATTAGCGACTACGATTAGCAATAGAAAAATAGTTACCTTTACCTCAGTCTTGAGTTTGGGGTCTGAGAAATTCATTTCTACTCATCCAGCAAAAACTCTTTGGCTCCTAATTTACCAGGCCAAATATATTTGAGTGGCTTGTTTGAACATTAGTTGGGCGGACCTTGAAAAAGAAATGCAATTGCAAGTAATTAAGTTGGCAGTGATCCCAGGAGTCACTCATAAAGGACCATGGAACGAGGAACAAGGGAAGGAATCAAATAAAATCAAGAGTATAGACCAATCATTTTTACACTGTGGCCACACATCTTAATCTATTGAGATATACTGGGAGGCTGTTAGAGTGTGCCATGGCGTTGTCCCACTCAAGCAAGAGAACATTTATATATCAGCTCTTATTAGTGACCGTTTGGCATTTGGTTTATATTTTCTTTTTTTCCTTTTTCTTAAATAACTAGAATCTTTGTATGGACACATCGTGTGTTGGTACCATCATTTCCCTCCTCCCTGCCCCTACTCCACTGAAGGCCTCCTCAGTAGGATTGCTGGTATTCACCATGGGGTGTGGGTTATGAGTTGTGAGAGTAGAAATCAGTCATTGTGGGGGAGTGGAGGCATTGTCTATGTTTTCTTGACTAGAGATGGAACCCTGCCCCTGAGATCACTCCCTTTCTCTCTTTAGTCACGGAATGGCACTGGATGTGAAGGGTCATGACCTCCAAGTGTCCATGGTCTACCCCAGGCAAGGGTGGGTAAGAAGGCTCTGAGGCATGAGAAATTCACACGGGGGGGGGGGGGTGCTGGCTGCAGGAAGCCAGCAAGGATACAGAGGAGCAAGTGTCTGGGGAAAGGGCTGGTACACTGACAGCATCTACTGTAGAGAGCCCAGAGTCTATCAGACTGGAAGCCAGAGAGCAGCCCCTGCAGATCTGGCCCTCGAGCAGCTTTTTCCGAAGTGTTTGTTATGGCAAATTTCTCAAGTTCAATGTGGCTAGATAGTAAACAATAATAACAAAAAGGATATCTTACCAGGACACCAAGTCCCAACCCACTTTGAACAGTCTGGTTAAGCATTTCACTCTATCCATAGATGGTACAGGCAGAAGGAAAGAGGGTACATTAAAATGGAATAGGTTTCAGCATCAAAGAAGCTGTGGAGATCTACCCAGCAAAGGACCCAAGATTCCATTGCCCACCTCCAAGTTTCCTAACAAAACTGTTTGATCACAAAAAAAATAAATAAATAAAAATAAAAATTTGTTTATTTGAGATAGGGTCTCACTTTAGTTCAGGCTAGCCTAGAATTCACTATATAGTCTCAGACTGGCCTCAAACTCAAGGCAGTTCTCCTACCTCTGCCTCCTAAGTGCTGGGATTAAAGGTGTGCGCCACCACACCCAGCACATTTTTTTTAGCGCAATATAGGCAACTAGAGATTGGGTAGGGTGGGGCACAAGGGTAGATGAAGTGAGGTTGGGTTAGATCAGCACACACTGTGTGGATGTGTTGAAATATCTTGTGGAACCCCATTAACGTGTACAATTAACATAGGTTAACCTAAACCAAAATAATTTAGAACAGAAACAGTTCTTAGAGGCTGGTTGAAGTGACATAAAAAGGCAGCTTTTACATTTACACAAGAGCAATTGGTTTGGACAACCCAAGGTTAATAATCCCCTATCTAGTGCTTCCTTTGATCCAGGAGGATCCTGTCCTCAACAGGGAAATCATCTCTACAGCCCAACAGAGCAACTGGAAGATTCAAGAAGGCATGCTCTTTTCCTTGTCCTAGTGCCTTTAGAATCCAACTAAGTTCTCCTTGTTTATTATGACACTGCAAAGCCTCTGTGTGGCATACATGCCACAGGATGCCTGTCTCAGAAGCTTAAATCCAGTCCTCTTGGCACAGCTACAGCCTCTACCTCGCCAGAACTTTCTGTGGGTCATGAAACCAGCCCTGCTTATCTTAGAACTGGCTTCCCTTGTGTCCGGAGTCCTTGGTCTCTAGAGGCCTTTCTCTGTGGCCAGTGACCGTCTGGTTGTTTATAGTGCCTTGATCTGGCCTCAATATTATCTTGGGCTTTTTACTTGATGTCTTCATTTGCATCCCAAATTGCAACCATAACCCTTATAAATGGATGATCCTCACTTTGTCTTCAGTCCTGAACCATGTTTCATGCTGACACTTCTAACCTATGTTCTTGCCCATTTGTTCTCCTACCTTTGACACCAGCCTTTCCCTTGGTGTTCCCCAGCCTGACACACAGCCTCACCCTTCATTCAGTCACCAAATGTGGGGATGAAGTATAAGAACAAACTGGGGGAATGAACTATGAGAATGAACTATGTGAAACTATGGGGATGAACTATGTGAAAGAACGGGAAATAGTCTTATGGCCCTTACATACATGATAGTGTTGCTGTGAAATGTTAAATTCCATACATGTAACTTACCCTAAAGTTCATCTTACAACTGTGTAACCCACCCACTTAAAGCTATGTGACTAGGTTCCATGGCATTGGTGGACCTTTGGCCTGAACAGCACCGATGACCAATATTGACAAGCAGTATTTAGAGATGCTGACTGAACTTAAGCTGTGCTCTATGCTCCTTTCCTCAGAGGCCTGATTGGACTCTCAATTCAGAACAAACATACATGCATAAGAAGTGTTGATCATAGTATTCATTCAATCAGTTGGCCCATGTCCCATGACCACATCACCATAAGACTCTTCAATGCCATTCCAATTTGGATTGCTGTACCTCCTAATCCATTTGTCTCCACAGAACTCTGTTCTGATTAATCTTCCACATGATTCAAAACTCTGTCTAAACTATAATTTTAATATGTGTCTCCTTCACTCAGAAAATCCAGTAGATTTTGCTTTCAAAGCCCTCAGGGTTGGTTCAAATACTTCATCATGAGACCTTTCTCTCTCTCTCTCTTTCTCTGTGTCTTTCTCCTGACAGCTTTTGTCTCTATATCTCTTTAGTTCTCTCTCCCTATCTTTCTTTTCTTCCTCCATGTTTCCCCCACACACACACCTTTGTGCACAATGCTGAGATACACCCAGTCTTCCTCTTGCCATTGGTCCACATGCAGAGTTCAAGGCTATTCCTACAGTTACCCCAAGATAACAGAGCCTTACTCTCCTAGACTAAATCAGATGCCACTTTTCCATGCTCCCATGGGGTCCTCTGCACTCTTATGAACAATTAACAATCTTACGGCTTGCACTGGGATCCTCTTCTGAGCTGAAGTCTCATTAAAGCCAGGGCTCATAAGTGTTTACTTCCTTCTCCCAGCCCCTAACTCAGAGCTGAAACCCCCCCAAAATTGCTGGTGAAAAACGGGAAAAATGAATAAATGGTACCCAGTTATGCTACACGTGGAAACTGGCGGCATAATCATACTCAATGCTGAAGAGCTTCACTCCTTCTTTTTCTGCACAGTTCCATTATAGCTTGCTGAAGGCACAGCAAGGTCATGGCTGACCCAAGCCTCTTAAGCGTCTCAGCGGCAGTGAGAACAGAGAGGAAATGCTGACTTTGCTTTTGACTATGGGAGACTTCACAAGTTCCAGAAAATTGATTTTTCCAGGCCTGCGTGGCTTGGCATAAAAGCCAGACGGATCTTTATTGAATCTGGCCCTAGGTGGTTAGATTTTGACCTTAGCCATGTGGCCAATGGATCCAGCCAGGAATGCCTTGTCTTCTTTTCATGGGCTCACTTTCACAGAGCGGTCAGTAGGTTTGGCCACTATTGCTGCCCCTGGGATCTGTGGGCCCTTGTCCTGTTCATGTTCAATTGTGAGCAAGCTGGGGTGCATGTCTGAGGAGTAGTGCAATGGCTGAGGTGCAGGAGAGGACATGTGGGCCCCTTGGAGCTGGTTGTTGTTGTTTTCCAGTGGTCCCTGTAATTACAAGGTTGCATTGCCTTACCATTATGCAAAGGGTAATAAAAAGAAAATTAACTAAAACATATGAGTATAACATCAGATCTAAACTACTAATGTTTTGTAATTTCACACAAATACAATACAGATTTTTTCCCATAACTCCACTCAACTGTAGTGAATACAGAACAGAGAAAGCCCAGAAAGACCTAGTTTATAAGCCAGGCACAAATATTGGATCTTTTAGTCTTTGAACATGGGATATGCACTACCCTAAGCACCAATTCAATTAAGAAGCGATCCGAGGTTGTTGTTTCTTCTTATGAAAAACATTAATTAAGAGGTTCATAACTACAGTGGGGGACTAAGTGAATTCCTTCTATGATGGCTGGGATTCTATCACATGATCTATGAATATCTATAATATTTATGATTATTATAGGCCTTATTGACTCAGAACCCACTAGTTCAGACAGCACTCCACTTTCCTGGCCTTTCTGGGGAGGTTGAGGGGATGGTGTGGGAAGGAAGCAGAAAGGAGAAAGGAGAGGTGAAACACTCAAATGATGCCCAAGATTTAAATTTTGGAAGAGAGAACATACTCTGCAGATCCAACTTCGGAAACTAGAGACCGAGGCGCCTATCAACAAACTACACTCTCCTATGTTCAGAAAAACAATAACACATAAGGGTCTTTTTTCTTGTCAAGGAAATGACAGTACTTTATCTAGTATGTATTAATGTGATCATACTAGAAAAGTTTTTTTTAAATATAGAAGAGTTCTCTTGTAACATGTTATGTTATGAAATGCCCTTGAAATAAACAAGATATAACTATAAGCATCTTTCTCATGCAGACTTTTGTCAGACAGTATTTCATCACCTTTTTCTGTGTTCACATACGTTTCCTCATTCACACATCTATAGCATGTTGATTGCTCCTTCTTTCTGTCTAATCATAGGAATTGTAACGCTATTATAAAACTGAACCATAAAAGTAGGGGGAAAATCTTGTATTGTGGTGCTTTGTCTATTTTGGCCCAGCTTTCTTTTTTCAAACTTTTAATATCTAATCCATTCATTATGCTAATAGGCTCAAGAAGCTCTTCTGTTGTGATTTATACATTTGCTTTTATGTAAAAGCTTTTGTTTACTAAAACAGCAAGCACAATTTGTGTTGATTTATTGCTTCATCAGCCTTTCCTTCTCATAACACGGTCCTCAATGGCAGTACCCAGAGCTGTCATAGGTTGCTGGGATCCAAGACCTTCAGCTGTGTCCCCCTGGGCAGGTTTTTCTTTCTGAGAATGCGTGATGAACCCCTTTGACCTCCCATTCATGTGGACTGTGTGCCAGAAGAATGAGAAAGCTTAGCTCCTGATGTCTACAAATAAGTTTCTTGCCTGTTCGTGGAACCAACTCGTGAGTTCCGTGAGCTTCCTCAAGGAAATGGCCTGTGTGAAGTACGACCCTCTCATGCGTTTGGCTTCTTTAGACTTAACGTGCTTAGCATCTGGACTGGCTTAACGTTCCCCTGGCAATGTTTTGGATACTTTAATGGATAGGAAGTGCCTTCTCGTTTTCTCTCCTTTGGGGAACCAAAACTTATGTACAGATTTTCCTTTCCTTTTGGAGTGAGAGGCCTTGAGTGCAAGCCAGTTTTGTGTGTGTTTTTTTTAAACTTCTCTGAAACATGCCACTTACCCAATGTCCAGGAACACGCCTCTGATGGAGACGGAGAATGGCCCTGAGGTCTGATGGATCTCAAGCAACCTGAGACACAAGTCACTTTCTGCTCACAAAGTCCCCGGTATAGGTCAAGGGGAAGATGTGTGCATAACATTAAACTTCCTGCTTTGTTATAATTATTTTTACATTTATAAATCTTCTCTCCTTTAGTTTTGAAGGGGTGTTCTTAAAAGTATTTTTCTTGGCTGCCAGCTAAGGTTTGTAGAAAACTAAAGCCAGAGTAAGGGGAAAATTTAGAGGATAGGGAAGCAAAGGGCCTCCTAGGGACGGTAACACTCATTTCCCGTTCTTGCATGCCTATGACAGAATTTCACAGTTTGCCGTCTTCAGCTAGCAGGCAGGAATGGCCAATGTTGGCAGACTAGACCAGTTAAAAGATCTCCCATTGACTGTCAAAGAGAGTTTCTCACCATTTTACATGAAAACAACCTGAGGATGAAAAATTAAGGGGACTCAGAAAGGAGCGTGGCATAAGTCTAATAAAGTGAAAGAAAATCTCTAAGAAGAAGCAAAACTCCAAAATCACTAGCCAGCACCGACAGGTGAGGAACTTTGACATGGAGAATTGACCCAGGGTTAAGATTCTATCCTGGGATTAATTTAAGACCTCTTATGGTCCTTTTCCTTTTTGCAGTGCTGGGGCTTGAAGCCAGACCCTAGCACATGCTGGGCAAGTGCTCTACCACTGAGTAACACCCCAGGCCACAGCTTTGACCCCCCATTGCTTTGCAAATCCACTTCCTCCCACAGCAGACAGAGCTCAGAAACCTCAGCAGACTTGCTGGGAACAGTGACCAGATCACTCAACCTCTTCATTTCTTTGTTTTCATTATAGGCAATGGAATCAGGAAACCCAGTTCTTTTAGACAATGCCTTGGATCTCACACCCCAAGTATAATCCACTCTACCAGCAGCCAATGGATCCAAGGACAAAGGATATTGTCCTTCTGTGAAGTGCTCAAGAACTTCAAGACAGTGAGAGAGGAGTTGAACACAAGACAGAAGGAAGGCAAGTACACAAAATTGAAAGGAAGACCTTTCAAAAAAAAAAAAATTCACAGTATTAGAGAACAAACTGAGGCTGCCAGACATATGCTTGGCTTTCCTGCCAGAGCAGGTTTTTTTTTTTTTTTTTTTTTTTTTTTTTTTTTTTGTACTAAACTCTTATTTTGGTAATTGGTGGTGTCCTACAAACTTGGTCAAACAACCCAGGCAATTCCCACTTCTGGCATTTTAAAGGTGCAGGCTCGGACACATCCACTTAATTTAAAATTGTTCTCTTTGAAAAAGTCAATATATTGAATTTCACAGTTGTACTTTTAGTTGTGCTCTGGATGAACATAGTTTCATACCATGAGAAGCTTTTCAACTGCATAGTGATGATACTTCCTTGTTTACTATTATATGGACAAGTTTGGTTTTTTTCCAATTTTGTTAAAATTTAGATTACTGGAAAGGGAATTGAATTATTTAAGCTGTCTGGACTTTTGTAAGCTATGAAATACTTGCTATGTAGAAGTTGCAATGTTATTTGAATTGAAACAGGGGAGGAAGAAAGACTATCAAGTAGGGCAAAGAAACCCTCGATGTCCAGAGGCACATAGACGCTCTGGACGCAGTTCTTTCTTGTACTCAGCTCATTGAAGAATGAAAGCGTACGCTCTTGAAAACGATTTTAACAATATTAAGTGCGTAGCTCATAGTGTGGCCCCACAACTGTCATAAAGACTTATTCATTCCAATGTCTACAATAACGTAACAATAAGGGAACTGGAAGAAGGAAAGGAAATTTTCAAAGAATGTCTTTAACTATAATGTTGTTTTTTTTTCTCTGTGGAGGAATAAGTACATTGGCTAAATTGTGACACCCTAAGGAAACACTTTCAGCGCCTTCTTCAACCTGGATATTGCATAGGATTCACTGTGAGGCTGCTGTGGCAGAAGCCCTTTGTTAGTCACCTTTCTGTCACTGTGACATAATACCTAATGAAAACAAGTCTTTATTTTAGTTCATAGTTTGGGAGGTTTCTGCCCATGGTCAGTTGTCATCATTGCTTTGGGGTCTGTAGCATGGGGACCAGGGAGCAAAACAGCAAGGCACAATGGCCTTCTTCCTACTAGCCTCCACTTTCTAAAGGGTCCACTACCTGACAATAGTGTCACAGACTGTGGACCAAGCCACCCATAACTTGCCCCTTTGCGGGATAGTCAAGACCTAAGCCAGAGCAAGCAGGGTCCCAGTGGCTCATGGCAGCACACTCCTACACACGTCACCTTGCAGGCTAGTTACATGCACAATCATTCATCAATCATCCATAGCAAAAATCTTCACATAGCAGCAAACCAACTACCAAAAATAGGAAGTGGCTCAGTGGTTAAGAGCAGTTCCTGTGCCAGCATGCGGACCAGAGGAGGCCTGAGAAATCACTAGAGTTTGATCCCACCTAAACAGACAGACATGGCCACACATGTGTGTAAACACAGTTCCATAGGGCAGAGAGTCGTGAGAATCACCAGAGATCATGGGGGGAAAAATGCAAGCTCTGGGACCAGTAAGAGACTCCAGCTCAAGTAAGAATGGATGGAAGAGTGGTGGAGCAGGACACCAGTGTTCTGCTATGACCACCATAGATGAGCACAGCCATCCACAGGCAAGCATTTGTGGTGTCACGTGGGCACATACACATGCATGTGACACACACACACACACACACAAACACAAACACTACAAAACATACACATAAATAAAAAATTGGAAATATTTCTATTTACGAAATAATATTTATGAAATTATAAAATGTCTTCTAGGTTGTAATGTTAAAAGGGGGGAAAGGGCTGGAGAGATGGCTTAGTGGTTAAGGCACTTGCCTGTGAAGCCTAAAGACCCAGGTTCAATTCTCAAGTATAAGCCAGATGCACAAGGTGGCGCATATGTCTGGACTTTGTTTGCAGAGGCTAGAGGCCCTGGTGTGCCCATTCTCTTTCTCTCTCTCTCTCAAAAATAAGCAAGTATTAAAAAAATTAAAAAGGGGAAACCAAAGTGCAGAAAAGTGCACTGAATTATAGAAATATCAAGGAAAGAAAATGATATGAATACATGCTTGAGTACAATTTCTTTATTAAAAAGAATTACAAAAATGAAAATACTTTAAATGTTGACATATGACTCAAGAGTGGGTATAAGATAGAAAACTAAACTTCCTTGCACATACTTTTTTTGTAGACTTTTTGGGACTTGTAAATATTTTATATAATTTGAATAAACAAGTAAATGAAATGTTCCCTAAAAAATACAAGGCAACTGATATGTAGCTTGGGCTACACATGTATTGAGGAGAACTACTCCTGGTTACTTTAAAGTGTACTGTAGGTCAGGTAGGTATGTCCTAAGGACAAAAGAACTAAAAAATAATGGTTAGAAAATGATAATTATGGCATTTTGCATATGTTGTGGATAAAATAATTTACTGGGGCTAGAGAGATGGCTTGTCAGTTAAAAACATTTGCCACTCAAGCACAAGGGCCTCTCAGGCAGAGACCACCAAATTTGACTTCCCAGAGCCTATGTAAAACTTAGGGATAGCCATGCTCATCTGCAACCCCAGTGCATAGAAGACAGAGACCTGAGAATTTCCAGGTCTTCCTGATGAACTGCAGTTCCAACCTGAGGGTGAGACCCTGTCTCAGAAAAATAGATATGCAGATAAGTGAAAGTTCTCCTCTGGCCTTCACGTGCACACACATAGGGCATGTGCATCTGCACACACATGTGCATACATTACACCACATATATATTCTACACATACATACATACACATGCTAAACTCCCACATCAGTTTATTATGTGGGCAATATTGGGAACACGTTTTTCTAGTGTATCATCATACATATTTTATGTAAATACAAAGATATTTTTAATGGCATAAGGGGACAGGATTAAAAGTAATGATATAACTAAGAGTCACAGGCAGCTCTATCAGCCAAATTGTGACTTTCAAAAACCATTTCCCATTACAAGAAGGAGGGATTCTTCAGGAAAATTATTGCATGTCCTACTGGAAGTATACAAAATAAACCTGAGGTATATTAGTATGTGTAAAAACCAAGAATACAAGCTAATCTTCAAGACTTCTGAAAATTATAGAGCACAATTATTGAAAGTACCTGGAATTATCTAAGGACACACTTCCACTGAGACCATATATCTGATGAAATACTTTACATTGTGACAAGTCAAAACCTGCTTCCATTATCTGCCTCACCCCCAACTCTGTGCCATTAAAGCTCTATTTCAGGTGGGAGTATGCAAGAGTACTGGAGCTCCTTTTACCAACAGAACCCAATCATGCAGATGGTGTCACTCTGGGGGGCGGGGCAGAGCTGCTGGCACCTCCCATCCTTCAGTTCTGGGAGGTACAAACAAGAATGAGGCTTGCTTCCCTGCCCTGGTGGAGGATATACACAAGCATTGGCAGTCTAGGGATTCTGAGATCTTGATCATTGCCTCACCTCCATTTTCTGCTTGTATGATACAAGTTTCACATATGGAAAGGCAAGCTGACTGTCCTGCAGGCAGATATCCTCGCCAACCCCCACTGTCTCCATCCCCAGCTCCTGCCCATCATGGCAATGATAGAGCAATAGAAGTTCTTCCTAGGATGAGAAGCAAGAGGACAGTATTGGCATCTGCTGGACTGCCATTATTTGGAATAAGATCTATAGAAACTCATGTCTTAAGGCACTGTTGAAAACAATAGATAGATTAGTGGTGAACAACTGAGAGAAGGCTAATAACTCAGCAAAGCTGGTTGCAACAACAACACCAGCAGACTGGCTAGAAATTTAATACAGAGAATCAGAAAACAGAGAGATTTGCTAAAAGCTTTGTTTAGATTTCTTTCAGTCCTGATTTGGTACTTGAAGATTGTTAGTCCTAATAAAGTGTGGGGAAGACTTGAAAGTACCCCAAACTGCCAACAGATCCACCTGCAACAGACAAGTCTTACAGATTTAGAACACAAACTGATCACTTGTGGGCTGAAGATTGAGTTATACTGAGCCAACTGTCACTGCTAGGAATCCAAACTCAAAAACAAGATAGGACTGGAGAGATGGCTCAGCACTTCAGAGCATTTTCTGTACAAGCAAGGACCTAAAGAAGCCTACGAGACTGCTCAAGTTCAAACCCCAGGAACCACATAAACAGCTGGCCATGTCCACCTGCATCTGTAACCCCATTGCCATGGGGAGCAAGAGATCTGAGAATCACTGGAACTCACAGATACAGCAGTGAGCTCCAGGATCAGTAAAGGACTCTGGCTCAAAAATAAACAAACAAACAGGCAGGATTACAATGGATCAGACACCCAACTTTCCTCTTAGGATACCACGGGCCAGCACATGGCACACCACTTGGGCACATACAAGTTCATACACCACACACATCACACACACACACACACACACACACACACACACACACACACACACACACAATATAAAGAATAGAATAGACTAGAATAGAGAATAGAGAGTAGAGTAGAATAGAATAGAAGAATATATAGAATATAGAAATCATGTAGAATAGAAACAGAATAATATAGAATCATTAATAAAACAGAAAGAATAGAATAACAAGGGAGAATCAGAGGCAGCATTCATTGAAGGAAGTCATACAACTAATGTAGACAAACTTTTAAGAAAATAAACACAATACCCAGTAATATAAAAAAGCTTCTGAGTAGAAAAAACATAATCAGTATCTGGAGTTGCTACAACATGGTCTTAAATGTCCAACTTTCAGCAAAAGAAGAAGTATGTAAAGAAACAAAAGAATGCCATCCTATACAGACAAAAGTGGCAATACACACTGCCCATGAGAGGGCCCAGATGTTCAAGACAGGAAACAAAAATTTCCAAGGAGGGCTAGAGAGATGGCTTAGTGGTTAAGGCGCCTGCCTGCTAAGCCTAAGAACACCGGTTCCAATCTCCAGGTCCCACGTTTGGCCAGATGCAAAGTGATGCAAGGGCGCAATGCTGCACTTGCCTACAAGGGGGCGCACACATCTGGAGTTCGTTCACAGCGGCTGAGAGGTTGCTGGCGCTCCCATTCTCTATCTGCCTCTCCCTCTCTCTCTGTCTCTCTCTGTGTCTCTCTCCAATAATAATAATAATAATAAATTTCCAAGGAACTAAGAAAGCAGATTGGAGAGAAACCATGCTTTAAAAATTAAGGGACAGTGTGATGAAAATGATTATCAAATAGAGAGTATCAACAAAGACATAGAAATTACTTTTAGAAAGAAATGGAAATTCTAGTATTGACTGGTATGAATAAAATCACCACAGGGGCTCAAAAGTAGATTTGAATTGTCAAAGGAAAGAGAATCAGCAGACTTTGAAACAAATCATGTAAGACTTTGTGATCAGATAACAGAAAGCCACCTCCCAAAGAAGCAACATCACAGACTTAACAATGGGGAGAGGGTAAAAAGAATTCACTAAAATAACCCAGCTAGTCAATAAAAAACAAGAAAGCAAGTAACAGTACAAGCCCAGAGCTGGTGAGGAGCAGTACCCATTGCTGGTACAATACATAGTCAAATTAGCAAGAGAAGACACATGAGGGATGGAGGGAGGGAGGGAAGAAGGGAGGGAGGGAGTAAGTGAGAGAGGGAGGCCAGCAGGACAGCATACTTCATAGGGCAGGAAAGTAGAAGCCATGGAAACTGCCTGTGAGAGTGCCCAGGTGTCATTCAAAATATCCATGATAATTATGCCTAAGGAATGAAGTGAACTATGAGGATAGCGTCACATCAAAGAAAAAATCAAGAAAAAAATATTAAAAGAAAATCAAGTGAAAATTCTGGAGTTAAAAAACATAATAACTGAAAATTTCAAATTCCCTGAGAACCATCACAGTAGACTTGAATTGACAGAATAGAAAGTTAGTACATTTGAAGATAAAGAGACTCATCCAGCTAAACCACAGAAGGAGAAAAGAATGAAGAAAACCTACAAAAAATTGTGAGGCAGATGGGCTGGAGAAGATGGCTTAGCAGCTAAGGCATTTGCCTGCAAAGTCAAAGGATCTTCCGGTTTGATTCCCCAGGACCCACATAAGCCAGATGCATAAGGAAGCACACGCATCTGGAGTTTGTTTGCAGTGGCAGGAGGCCCTGGCATGCCCATTCTCTCTCTCAGTCTCACTTTCTCTCTCTCTGTCTCAAATAAATAAATAAATAAATATAAATTTTTTTTTAAATTAAAAGAGCAATTGTGAGGCAATGTCAAATACACCAATACAATTTTAAATAAAATAGAGATGGGGTGAAGAAGCAAATATATCTAGTCTTACTGTAATTTGCAATCATTAGAATTGGTGCATTTGATGTCCATTTAGTTCCTAAATGTAAAGAATCATACATGTATAGAATCATACATGCATACATAGTGCAGTAGTTTGAATGGATGTCCCTCGATAGATTCAGGTGCTTTATTCAAGGTGGTAACCTGGCTGGAGGAGGTGTCACTGTGGGAGGATACTAGAGTCCAGCCTTATGGGGGTCTATGTGAAATTCCAGCTTAAGGTATGCAGAGAGCAGCCTGAGTTCTGTCTGGGGTTCCTGGAGTGTGCTTGCTTGTGGTGCTGCTGGTGGTACTTCCCTCTGTGTGAAAGGGGATCAGCTTCTTCCACCATTACAGAACATCCCCAGGATCTGTAAGCTTCAAATAAATCCTCTTCCTCTCATAGAATGTGTCTGGTTTGGAGGTTCATTCCAGCAACATGAAGCTGATGCTACACATGATATGTGTACGTGTACATAATAAATATGCATAATGCATATATTTTACGTACATGTATTTAAGAGTGACATGAGTTGTTTCATATCATAAATGCTCCATAAAAATGCAAATAATGGATATAATGTGAAAATTCTAAAGTATCTCTGGAAGGACAAAGAAATAAAATGGATGGATGGAATGACTGGGAATGGTGCTTTGTTATCTAAGAGTTTATAGTCACTGTTCTGCCTCAGCTTCCCCACTGTTGGGATAACAGGTATGATCCAACTCACTAGCCATTTAATATTCTTGGGTGGTTGAATCCTTTGTTGCAAAAACCAAGATATGGAAAGAAAGACAAAAAGTATTAAAGGGAATAAAATTCTGCTACAGAAAATAATAACGACACCAAAAAGCAGTGAAGTTAAAAAAGGATGACCCAGGGCTGGAGAGATGGCTTAGGGGTTAAGGTGCCTGCCTCCTAAGCCTAAGAACACTGGTTCCAATCTCCAGGTCCCACGTTTAGCCAGATGCCAAGTGACGCAAAGGCGCAATGCCGCACTTGACCGCAAGGGGGCGCACACGTCTGGATTTCGTTCTCAGCAGCTGAGACACTGCTGGCACGCCCAACTCTGTCTTCTTCTCCCTCTCTCTCTGTCTCTCTCTGTGTCTCTCTCCAAATAATAATAATAATAATAAAAAAGGATGACCCAAAACACTGGAAATAAAAACTAAAATGCTAGGACTGGAGGGATGGCTTAGCAGTTAAGGCATTTGCCTGAAAAGCCAAAGGACCCAGGTTCAATTCACCAGGACCCACTTTAGCCAGATGCACAAGGGGGCACATGCGTCTGGAGTTTGTTTGCAGTGGCTGGAGGCCTGGTGCACTCATTCTCTCTCTCTCTCTCTCTCTCTCTCTCTCTCTCTCTCTCTCTCTCTCTCACCCTCCCTCCCTCCCTTGCTCCCTCCCTCTTTCTCTGTCAAATAAACAAATAAATAAAAATAAAATGCTAAAAAAATGCTAAATATAAGTCCACCTATATAAATCATGGAGTTAAATTAATAAATGGGTTGGACAATGCAATCAAAACTAAAGAAAGAAAGACAAAGAAAAAAGAAGGAAAGAAAAGAGGAGTAAAAAGACCACTGCTTCTACCTTGGCAAGAGAGACAGCTGTCATGAGTCCCAAACATGACAAACAGACGAGAAGTGAGCAGCATGTGGGCATATGTGTATCTGCCATAGCATGATCCCGAGAATCCAGGTGGAGACAGATGCATTCACTTGGTCCCTCAGCATGTCTCACTCCTGTCCTCCAAACACGGACGACCCCAGGTAAGAACCTCAGAAGATGAGTGTTTATGTTACCAGCGTCGCCAGGCAGACAGGACGCTCTGCACAGACAAATTTTAATCAGTGGAAGTACTCAGAAAAATAACTAAATGAACAAATTAGCAACCAGAATGCATGATGACCACACATTCCTGGACCACCAAGCCCAGTTCCCCAGTGGTGCCAACCATCTTTTTTCTTACTGGTTCTAGTATATCCTTCTTCCGGTGCTCCCAGAAGTACTAATGAATGTTCTCATTATTTCAACACGGGCATTTACAATATGAAATAATTCCCATTACTTTAAAATACATAAGCATAAATAGATCTGCATCATATATATATATATAAAATATATATATACTTATATATATATACTTATGAAGTATGTGTACACATATCCACATATTCATGGATACACATGTGTGATTCTTTGTATTTAGGAGTGAAATGGACATAAATTCTAAGAATTTCAAACAAAACTCATGCTTTTTATTCCTTAATAGAATATTATAAGCATTATCTTTTACATCACACCTAGGTAATCCTCTGTTTTGGGATATTTATTTTTTTCATTTATTCCTCCCATAACCAGGGTTCAGACAAATGTAATTACCATTGAGACTTTTGCAAAAACTTATGGGATAAATTTCTAGAGACAAGTTTCTGTGTTAATTAAACACAAATTTTTAAGATGGACTACATTATAACAACTACTAATTATTTTCATTCAATAAGTATAATGAATATTTGAATAATAGTTCCCTAATTATAGTGTCTTCTGTATAGCATTCTATTGTCTTCTCCAGATTTCTCACATAAAAAAACCAAATTTAATTCATCAAAAAATCATGTTTGCAAACACAATTCTACATGAATAATATATATATGGTACATATATTTTAAAAACATAAATATCAGGCAATAGAATTATGTCTCAGGAAAGGCCTACATCATTAGGTGTTTGTAAAGTGGGCAATATTAAGGCTGGGAATGAAGCTCAGTTGGTGGAGTATTTGCCTAACATAAGCTTTGAGTTAGATTTCCAGCACTGCATAAACCTGACTTGATGGTGCACACCTTGTACCCCAGCATTTAGGAGGTGGAGGTATTTAGGAGGATCTGAAGTTCAAGGTCAGCCTCAGCTACAAAGAGAGACTGAGGTGTCAGCCTGGGCTACATGAGACCCTATTTCAAAAATAAATAAAAATAAAACTGTAAGCAATATTAGTCAACTAAATCTTTTAAAAGAGATGTCCCACATACTTAGACAAAATCCATACACATGTATCACATGTGCATGCATTTATATACGCTGTTTTATTTACTTACTTATTTTTGAATGATTATTACAATACACATGTTTTATGATGATATTTGAGTGTGTAATCATACTGTACCATAGAAATATGCCACAGCTTGGAGAATTTCTCCCATTTGAGGCCTCCGTTGTTCAAAGAGAAATTTCATGCCTTGAGTAAATATTTATTTACAAAAGGAAACTAACAGCAACAGAACTTCCCTCTTACTATTTCTTTTTAAAGTCAAGTTTACTTTAAGTGAAAACACAATAACTCCTCAGTAATAAGTACCAGAAGTGAAGTTACTGAATAAAAACAGTTTAATACCAGATAACAAAACAGAGTCACTCAAAGGGAAACTCATCTTAAACTATTTATAGCATAACCATCTTCCTTTGTATGAAGGCTTTTATGTGCAATTTGGTTCCCTGGGTGATTCCTACCAACATATGTGTAAACCTTTTGTGCTATTTCGAAGAAACTGTTCAACAAATACATATATTTATGCTTATATACGCATACATAAAGAGAGAGTCCAATTCATCGAGTAAACTTTAAAGTTCATTTACACAAATATTTGTATTAAATCGCCTCTATAGTGTGCTACGATTGATATTTGACTACCATTTCTTTTACAGGAATGAAATAATATTTGTCTCCATGTAACACCTTCCTAAGTGAGATTAATGAGCATTTGCCAGAAGCTTTAAGCTGAAATACACATGAAATCAAGCTGCATTAGATAGAATTCTTGCAAGACCTTGCCAATTCACAGCTCATGTTGCTTAGATATTGGCACTAAGGAGACACTCAATACTCCCATGTAAGCACTATAACTACCTAGGAGAAAAGCAAAATTAAAGAAGTTGTGGGCTGAGGTATAGCTCAGCAGTAGAGCAGTTGTCTAGCATGCACAAGATAGATTCTGGAGTTTATAGTTAAAAGAAAGAAAAGAAAGGGGGAGGGAGAAAGGGAAGAATAAGTACATGATCACTTCCTCTCATCACCTTATTGCTTTTTCTTTGGCAACTTCTGTCCCCAGATCTCCCTGATCCTGTGTCACCCTTTGAGAAATCTTCTGGCTAAATGAAATTCTGAACAACCAAGAAACAGAGGTCTTCAGTCTGTTACATTTTTAAAAAATACATTTTGTTAACGGGTTCCATAAGTATAGACAATGAACAATCATACTGCCTACCACCCTCATTTCCCCTCTCCCAAATCCACCCTCATCTTCTTTCCAGTTAGTCTCTCTTGTCTTTTGATGTCAGTTTTTCCTCCTATTATGCAGGTCCAGCGTTTTTCTTTTTCTTAAATCTGTTTTTGAATTAGTAAAAAAAAAAAAAAAAAAGTGCTGGTGAGGATTCTAGTTCAAATTCAGACTTGTCCAAGCCCCCAAGCATCAATGAAACTGTGAGTAGCAATGTCAACCATGAAGCCCCAGCACCAAAACTGAAGAACTCAGATACTACATCATGGCTGGAGGCCATGAAAAAGTGACAGTGCGATGTGGGGCTAGGGTGGGACAAGAATCTTCATTTTCATAGGGATGATTACATATGAATATTCTGTCTCTGGAAGATTCTTAATTTGTTCTGAGACATGAAAATTCTCTGCAGCAAGATCTTGGTTTCTCCAAAAACTCCAGGAACACAAATACTTGTTCCCAATGAGCATGCTAATATACCAGAATCTTCTACACTTGCTCCCCCAGGCCCAGAGCTGCTCACACTTGCCTTCTTAGGAGGATTTCATATTGTTGCTTTTCTTTAAAATCTAAATTAGTTTCAGGCTACCCTAGAATCCAAATGCAACCTGACCCCAGATGCCCCTCACCCTCATTCTGGGTAGCTGGGTGGACATGTCACCACTTCAATGAGAAAGCTCTGCTGGAACAGCTTGCAAGATGGCATGGGTTGTTTTAATTAATCAGTATTGTACAAAAAGACTTTTAAAAACAGAGTAGAAAATGAAATGTGTCAGGAAGTGTAATTATCTTTTGATTAACTACATACTGTTGCAGTTATAGAAAATGATCCAGCTGGGTGTGGTTTCTGATGCTCTAATCCCAGCTCCTGGGAGGCTGAGGCAAGAGGATGCAAGTGATTTATTTTCAAGACCATCTTGAGTTGTGTAGTGAGTTCTAGGCCAGCTTGAGCTATAGTGTGAAGCCTTGTCAACAAAAATGAAAAGGAAAGATAAAGAGAAGAGAAAACAGGAGGGAAAGGTAAGGAAGGGGAAGGAGAGTTGAGGAAGAAAAAGGAGGGAGAAAGGGAATGATCCATAGATACATCTCTAGACATTCCACATCTAGTCATTCCTCCTGCAGCTCACTATGATTGTATAGTGGTTGTACTTTACTTTGAGATATTCCCAAAGTAAATTTCAAAAAAAAAAAAAATCATTTTATTCTCTTCAAACAATAAGAGAACAAAGAAAACCCATCTTACAAAATGACATATTTTCACTCATCATAATCCAAAAGCATTTGAAGCATCATAAGCTTCTCTACAGGAAAGCTCAAGTTTTCATTTCTCAAGACATACATTTTCCCAGAGCTAAGAGAAGGAAACATGTTCATAGTTGCTGTTTATTTCTAGTAATAGAAAGTGTTCTGTCCAGCCTCTTTGCAGGGTTGACTGACTGGAACTAGATGCTCAAATGCTGACTTGGTCACATGAGGTGACTCAACCCAGGGTCCTTTGCCTGGCTGTGGATTCTCTATGCAATATGAAAGTCATTAACTTAACTGGTGTGAAGCCTTATCAAATCACATTGTCTCAAGGAAAGAGTAGTGGGGCAAGGATATTGGACAGGTCATTTAAAGTTTTTGAATAAATGTCATAATCCAAATCATAAGGAATTAATCATATGTCTCATTGGACACCTTATTAGAAATTGGTCATAGCTAATTATAAACAAAGTAAGATAACTATAATTAATTAAGAAACAGCTCAAGAGTTGGTCTGGAGACAACAAACCTGAAATGTAGTGAAGCCAGAGCTGAGCACAGAAGGCCATGTTGTGTATGCTGGAGCTGGTTTGTACCAGCCCACAAAGGATAACTGTACACTGTCAGGTGCTGCATGAGCTGATAGTAGAATATAATCATTACTTGAAAATGGCATAGTGTAAACTCCAGTTAGGTCAGTTATATTTAAAACATAGGTCATAAATATTCAAAGCCCACCTGTCCTTAATATGTTACTCGATTTTGCTATCGCCTGTGTTTTTGTGGTCGTGATGTCTACCGTACCTGTGTTGCCAGTGGATGTTGCAGTGATAAGCCACTATACATCTTGCTGCAATTCACCTGTATTGACGTCACTTGGGCAGGTTGAAATGAGCAACAACAGAAGAATTTTCACCACGAACATCACCACCTCCCGCAGAGCAAAATGGGTCACATAACTAACCATAGAAACTTAAACTATAAAACTTGGAGAAGAAAACAGTACACAAATTTTCTAGTTTTTAGGCAAAAATTTCTTCATTATTTTACTAAAAGTGTGATCCATTAAGAACAAATTAGCAGCCATGCATGGTGGCACATGTCTGTCTGTCTTCCTGGCATGAAGGAGACTGAAGCAGGAGGATCATGAGCTTGAGTTCATCCTGAGCTACATAGCAAGATGTTATCTCAAAAACAGCAGCAAATTATATTTCTTCAAATGAACATCTTTTGCTTTTGACCCAACACTATTTCATAATGAAAAGATAAAAAGGTACATCAGGACTGGAGAGATGGATTAGTGATTAAGGTGCTTGCCTACAATGCCTGACTCAGGTTCGATCCCCCAGTACCCACAGAAGCCAGAGGCACATGGTGGCACATGGATCTGGAGTTTCTTTGCAGTGGCTAAAGGCCCTGGCACATCTATTCTCTCTATATATATATATCTTCATTTTCCTTAAATAAATAAATTAAATAAATACATTAAAAAGGCACAACATAGTCTGGGAGAGGGAGACTACATTCTGCGTCATATATCTAATAAAGGACCAATATCCAGAACACAAGACCTCAAACTCAATAACTTAAAATAAAAAGACACAACTGGCAAAGTAGACACTCCAACAGAGAATGCCCCCGGGTGATAACTGAGCACACGAGAAGATTGTCTGCATCATCAGTCAGCAGAGAAAAGCAGACTAAAACCACAGTGATAAGTCACTGCACAAAACACTTCCTACAATGGCTAAAATCAAAAAGACTGAGTATAGCAAGTGCTGGTAATGACATGGAGCAAGGAGAGCCCTCAAACATGCCTGACAGGCATGGGATAACATAATCTATTGGAAATCAGCTTAACAGTCTCCTAAAAACTTAAACATATGTTTTCCATTTAGCCTACTAAACATGAAGCCATATATCCACAAAAAAAAAATTGTACTTGAACATTCCTAGATATTTTATTTGTAAAAAAAAAAATGCTACCCATCAATAGATGAATGCATACACAAACTATAAGACAGAACAAAAAATTACTCAGTATTTTAAAATGCAATAATGATGCAAGCAGCAACATGGGTGAATGAGAGAATAGTCAAGAAAAAAAGACTGCACTTGGAATTATTACATTTATCGAAAATTTTAGAAAATTAAAATTGGCCCACGGGTCTATAGTGCCAGAAACTAGATCAATGGTTGCTCTATTGAGTTTCAGAAGGCAAGTGCTAGAAGCTAGCAATAACAGGAGGAATTGCAAAGGTATATGGGGAACTTAGGGGGTAGGTAATAGATGATGTGTTCATTATTTATATTAAAGTGAGGATTTCAGATGTCAGAGTGTATCAATGCACATTTTAGATAGTGTGCTTTTTGCATGTCAATCACGTTTCAACACAGCTGTTAAAAACATACAAGAGGGCTGGAGAGATGGCTTGGCGGTTAAGGTACTTGCCTGCCAAGCCTAAGAACGCTGTTTCCAATCTCCAGGTCCATGTTTAGCCAGACTCAAAAAGTGATGCAAGGGCACAATGCAGCACTTGCCCACAAGGGGGCACATGCATCTGGAGGTCGTTCATAGCTGCTGAGAGGCCACTGACATACCAATTTGCTCTCTCTCATTCTAGCTTTCTCTCTCTCTCGGTCTCTCAAATTAAAAAAATAAATACAAGAGCTAGGTGTGATTACTTGTGTCTTTAGTTCCAGTACTCAGGAGGCTGGGGTATGAGGATTGCCATGATTTCAAAGCCAGCCTGGGCTACAGAGTGAGTTCTAGGTCAGCCTGGGCTAAAGTGAGATTCTCTCTCTCTCTCTCTCCATATCTCCATGTGTATATATATGCCTGGTGTGGTGGGGTTATCCCCCATAAACTCATGTGTCCTGAATGTTTGTTCACCATCTGGATGGTGACAATTTGGAAGGTAGAACATTGCTAGAGGAGGTGAGTTGCTAGGGGTGAGCTGATGGGTGTTAGAGCCCAGCTCCTCCTGGCCAAAGCTCAGTCACTCTTGCTGCTGTTTTCCATCTGCTGTGACAGAAGTGATGTCCAGCCTCAGCTCTGCCATCTTTCCCTGTCATCATGAATCTGCCTCTTGAGACTGTAAGCCAAAATGAACCATCCCTCCCACCAGCTGCTTTTGGTAAGATGTTTTGTCCCAGCAGTGAGACAATAACTATAATACCTGGATTCATTGTTCACATTTACCGAATCTCCATCTGTGTCTTGTTCAGGTCTTGTGTTTGTATTCATAGCTTAATTGAAACAGGTGTAACATTTTAAATTTAATTCTCATTGTGGTATATTGGTGATTAAATTAATCCACTCAGGTTGTCATTAAAAAAATCACAGACTAATTGGCTTAAACAATCATAGTTTATTTTTTCACAGTTGTGGAGGCAAGAAGTCCAAGCCAAAGGTTCCAGCAAGGTTGGTTTCTGGTGGGGCCTCTCTGGTGACAATGCCAATGGTGCCTTCTCACTGCGTCTTCATATTGTCTCTACAGTATGCACTTGAAGGACAGCTCGTTTTTGTTTTACTTAAAATCTGAGTTCTGAGCATTGGACTCAGGTCCTCATGCCTGCAAGACAAGCTCTTTGCTGATGGAGCTATCTCCTCAGCCCCTTGATATCTTTGAATATTCTTGGTAAGATGCAAGTCCAGTTAGATTAGCCCTTCTCCAATGATATCTTTTAATTATGTCCTTAAAGACCCTATCTTGGAATGTAGTCATCCTAGTGGTCAGGGCTGAATTTTAGGGGTTGATACCATATGGCCAATAATCATGATAATTAATTTGTAAGTTTTGATTCCAACAGAACATGTAGCAATGATTCCACATATGCATGCTTCAGAGGTGATTGAGACCAGGTCTAGCTATTGTCAAGGTCAATATTTTTAGCAATTAAGACCATGTCTCAAAAGCATTGCTAAAGGGCATATAATTCCTCAGCCTCAGCCCAAACTGCTAAATCAGAATATCTAAGTGTAGCATTTTTAAAAATAAGCTTTTTGGGACATTCTAGGGTACAAGCACCTGAGTTCTATTTCAAGCAATTGCATTTCAAAAGCTAGACAAGGTGGTATGTGCTTATAATCTCAGCTCTGGGAAGGAAGAGACAGGTGGGTCCCTGGGTCTGACTGGCCAGTCAGTCTAGACTACTTGTGGAATTCCAGGCCAATCAAGAGACCTAGTCTCAAGAAGGGTGATAGAACCTAGAAATGACACTTGAGGTCTTCCTCAGGCCCACACATGCATTCATAGACACATGTATGCACACACATGTAATGACACTATCTAACAAAAGACTATGTGGCCATACACATATGCACACACAAAATATTAGCATACAGGTTATCTTTCCTCTACACTATGGGACTGAAAAAGAGCTAGATGTGTGTGGACCAACAAGGCTTCTACTGGAACTTCTCCACTATGCCACAGTAGTAAGAAAGGAACCACATGACCACATAACAAAATAGAGCATCTGAGAACATTAAGACTTTGTTACCAAAATAAGCAGGTAGGGCTGTAGACCATTGACCACAGGTGTACTTTGTGGATTCCTGGTCTTCTCAATAAGTTAATACCATGTGCTCAGTCGCTAACAGTGTTGAGTTGGGGATTTATATTCCCTTAAGATAAGAGAGAGAGAGAGAGAGAGGAGAAAAAGACAAAATTCTCTGAAATTCATATTCAGAATAGAGATCCAAGAGCTGATCAAGAACGTTGAACATGCATTTCTACACTTTTTCAGTTATGGAGTCAAATTTTCCAGAGGCCCAAACTTGGCACTCTTAGGCGGGGATGACACAGATATGCAGTGGGGTAAGGAAGACACAGCATGGCTACACTGGGGGCTGTGAGGTTGTCCAAGCTTCCTTCCTGGTGAGTCGGTATAGCTCCAGAGCCTGCCAGTGTTCCTTTGCTGAGAGTCATGCAGAGATTGTTTCTGTGCTAATTCTGTATATTGTATGAAATCCAAGAACATAACAAAACCCATGTAGAGTTGCCTCAGACCTCAGACCTTGAGGGAAATAGAGGTGAAAGTAGTCTCTTTAAGCCACCTGTGTAGTGCTAGGAGTCAAAGACAGAGCTCTGGGATCCATACACCTGTTCCCATCATGCCCCTCTGATTTTCCTCAACCTCTGCTCATCATCAAGATGCTGGGAAGCAAGTGGTAAATAGAAATGAATATGTGCTTCAGAGTTAAACAAGCCAATGCTCTGAGTCCAGGTGGAGCTCTGACTTTCTGAAGCCAGAGGAGCTCAATGAACATACAAGAGCTCGTCCTCCCTGAGTTTTGGTTTCTCTATTTGCAAAACCACTCATTGAGAATCAAAAGAATTACCCCACAGACTTGTGCTGAGGATTTAATGAAATGAAGGCAGGGGCCTCACCTTCGCCCATACTAGGTTAGTATACTCTCAGAATTATATTTTTTTGAGAGAGAGGCAGAGAGAGAGAGAGATTGAGAGACAGAGAATGGGCACACCAGCAGCCTCTCAGCCACTGTAAATGAACTCCAGACACGTGTGCCCCCTTGTGGGCAAGCTCAGCACTGCGTGCTTGTGTCACTTGCATCTGGCTAAATGTAGGACCTGGTGAATTGAACAGTTTTCTTAGGCTTCACAGGCACATGCCTTAGCCGCTAAGCCATCTCTCCAGCCCTCAGAATTATATTTAACAATAGATAATATAAAAAACGAAATGGACATGACAGGTATCATTTAAAATATTCTTTTAAATTTAGAATAGTTCTAGACTTTTAGAAATTTTGCGAAAATAGTGCAGAGTCCCACCCTCCCTGTGCCTAGTTTTCTCTATTATTTTATATTTACTGGACACTTTTGCCAATAGTTAGGTTCTGATGTGAACACATAATTATTAACTAAAGCCCACACTTCATTCAGATTGTCTTCATTTTCCTCTGATCCCTCTCTCTGTTCCATGATCCCACCAAGGATCCCACATCACATGTTGGTCATCTTCTATCCTGGGTCTTCTCTAGACAGACCACAGTCTCAGACTCTCCATTTTCTCCCCCTGATTAGACTTGAGGAGAATGCGCCAGGAATTTTGTAGAATGAATGTGTTCTGGTTTGAGTAGGTTAAATGTATTTCTCATGGTCAGACTGGGGTTATGAGTAGTATAATTCTTGTCTAAACTCTATAGTTCCTACCCAATGTCCTCTTGATTTCATATGAAAAGTGCATGTTGATTTGCATGGGCCCTGTAAATTATTTAGAATAGCAATGCTGGGAGACAGAATGCTGCCCACATCCATAGAACTAAAGCTGTAACAAGAAGGCAGCAATGTCGTATAACTGCACACACCCAGGATTTGCAAGGAAAAATGTGGACCTTACTTACTACACATGGGATTATAGTCAAATTACCTAGGGCTTCTCTCCCAGGGATAGGCACAATATAACAGTCCTTATTAATTCCTTAACTATAGGTAATAAATATTAATAAAGAGTTCCAACTCGTTCATCACCATTCTGTTGCATAATTTGCAAGCAGTTTACTCATCTGTGTCATAAAATTTAAGCAACAAGCTACCCCTTCAAGGTCAGTTAGCACAAACTTAAAAAGATCTGAGTCAGACCATCAATAAAATGTGGCGAAATGAGATCCAGGTGGACAATCTGTCCTCTTCAAAAGTCTGAAATGAAATATGATCACCAAATGATACAGAAAATTTCAGCAGCTAAACATCCAGCCAGATTACTGAGAAAAGTTGCCTGCGCTGGGTAACATCTGTTACAGATGCCAGTGAGGCAGATGCTATTAAAGTGTATAAAATGTCCTTTAAGTAAAAACATCGGACTTCTTCTCTGGCTATTGTCAGGAACCAAGGCATTTGCATATTTTTTTTCTTTTTTTGCAAAAACGTGTGCTGTCCAGGGGGTGTGTGACCAACTTCGATGAAGCTAAGGCCAGCATGAAGACTAACTCAGTGTGAAGTTTCTGTTCTTGGCTCACTTTGCCAGCATACATACATAGGTGTGGGAGATTTCATGTGTATATTTGCTCCAAGTTCCTAAGAGTGAAAAACATAGTTTCTTCATCTGTAAAATGAGCAGGCAGTACTAAATGATCTCCAGGGTCCCTTCCAGATTGAAAATCCTAATGTCCTGTAATTCTATTATCCCAGCCTTTGATATAGAATCCTCAATGAGAAATAAGCTCAAATCAGGCCTGACAGCCAAAATAGAATGCCCGGAATCAGTGCTTCTCCTCTTAAACGCACTAAGTGAGTTAATGGGTTAGCAGTAATACATGACTTGCTCTGACAAATCCCATTCTGTATCTGGTATCAATACCCAGCGGGGGGAGGGAGGGACTTCAGAAACAGAGGGGTACACAGCCTTGGTGAGAGAGTGCCTGCAGAGCACAGGAGAGAGCGATGCTGACAGTCTGCCCCGACTCTTAAAGAAAAGTACACATCAGGAGATTTTTCCGGGAGATTATTTGGCTTTTTCCACACTTGAACTTTGGGAACTTGGAAGTCAGCCCAAGAGCTCATAACTCGCCAGCAGAGGTTGGGGCAGGGATTGGGTCTAGTGAGGATAGGTGGAGGAGCTGGGCTAGTTTTCCTTCCCTCTTTGTAACACTTCCTCAAAAGCCTACACAGTGCCTCTTCTTTTAGCAAATCATCGGCATCGACATCAACCAACACTGGAAAACCCTCAAACAGCATTCATTTGGCTCTGGCTTGCTGCAGTTGGTATGGTGACATGGTGCTGTCAGCTGGGGCCCTGAGGCCAGTTATTGTGATACACTCTGAGATGTAATTCAACTCAACCATCAGCTTCCTGATGACTATAGTCCCAGGGGTCTGAATGGACCTGACAGATGCCTCATCTTTGCCTCTGCAGGTGACTGAGTTGGACCTTCCGGTACTTTACCCTCATTGCTGAATACAGAAATAGGTCAGGCAGCATCAGCACCACCTGGGGGAACATTGGACATGAGGCTCTAGGACCCAGCCCATTGCCAGCAACCAAATCACATTCCACGCAAGCAAGATCCCTCAGGTTGTTCCAGTGCCCACTGGATTTTGGAAAGCATCTCCCGGATCTTCCCTTTCCTCTCCTTTTTGGGAGAGAAAATAATATCAATTCATCAAATTCAGGTCGTCAAGGCCTTTATCTTTGTGGAAATGCAGGGTCTAAGCATCATGAACAGTGGCCAAAAGAAGAGCTGAATATTTTTTGTTGTTGTTGTTTCTGGATTCATCTCTGTGTGGGAAAGTTAATTTAAAATACTCCTTGTTTATTGTTGCATTATTAATCATGCACATGAAAAATGTCAAATCATCATTTGGGGGATGCAAAGTCAAGGGACTCCAGGTACCCCAGGAGAGCTAGATTTTTCTTTTGTACTTTTAGCAAGCATTATGTACCCCTGGAAACAATATGGGTCAACAGGCAAAGGTCAGGGAACCTCAAACTCATTGCACCATCAGCCTTAGCCCTACATACCTAAGCCCTGACTCTGAACAGTGGAGAATATTCAGCAAACCTTCAGGACCTGATCAGAGCCGGTTGAACCCTGGAGGCAACCCTAAAGATGCATCTGGCCTGTTTGTTTATGGAGGAGCCAACTCTTCTCGCTGGCAACCTCAGCTTGGTGTCTTGACATATCATAACCCACTTTTCACTTTCTTCAGCAGGCCCTTGTTTGCAAATTGTCCCTTCTAACATCTATCTATTATATTCATTTATTTAGGCCCATGAGTGTTTATATGTGTGAAGTATATATGAGTGTTTGCATGTGTGCAGGTGCACGTGTGTGTGTGTATGTGTGTGTTCATGTAGAAATCAGACTGGGTTGATGTTAGATATCCTTCTCAGTCAACTTCTACCTTATTTTTTTGTTTTTTTTGAGACAGGATTTCTCACTGAACCTAGAACTCACCACTTTGGCTATAATAGTTAGCCAGCAGGCTTCAGGAGTTGGGTCTCCACTTACCCAGCATTGGGATTGCAGGCATATGTGGCCCCATGTCTGGCTTTTGTATTGGTGCTGGGGATCTGAATGCAGATCCTTATGCTTGCATGGCATGCCCTTTACCCACTGAGTCACTTCTTTCATCTTTCTACCATATTCTCTGACTCTGCGGAAGGTGTTCTGAGTGTGCTGGACCATGGTCACCCATGAAGATGCTCAGGCCCCTGTAGAACCCAAATAAGCTCAAGAAGAATTTCAAAAGTTCTCCTGACTCATATGTGCGGCTGTGTGGGAAGGGCTGGTATACTGCCAGGTACCTCAAAACATGACAGAAGAGCCCTGCTGATTCTACTCTAAGTGCTCCATACCTCAGAGGAGTTCTGGAACACTCTCGGTATAGGCTGTGTCTGCCTTTGGATTGGTATTCCTCAAATTGTCTTTTCTCTGAAATTGCTTTGAGAACTATTTATTGCTTTTGTGTCTTTTTGATCACAGGGTCATGGGTTAAGGAAATGTTCATCCTGCAATTCCACATTCAGCTTTATTCCTGAAAACATTTCACAAAATATCAGTCTAAATATCAGTTTTTAAAAAAACCTTCTGTGTAACTTGATAAGTTTCTAGTTATATATCAAATTTGGTTTAATCCAATAGTTCCTTTGATAGTCCTGGGGCTAAAAGCAAAATCCTAGAGATTTAAAACAGAAACCTCCCATCTCTGGTTAATAATAACCTAACAATGACACAGTAAATGCCTGTTGAGTTTTGAAACCTGAAAAAAAAAAAAAAAAAAAAAAAAAAAAACATGCCATGGATGTGCCCAGGCCTCACAAGTAATTAACAATCATTATGGATCTTTGTATATGGTGTCACCCTAACAGTGTGACTGGAGTGATCCAAACCATCCATCTTGCCAATGACCCTCAGGGCTCAGTCCTCTGCAAAGCAATAGCTCTGTTGGGAATGACAGAGGCTAATGATCAAGATGTTAGAGGCATTGGCTTTTAAAACATGGGTACTGTTCTAGGTTTCAGTTTTCCTATCTCCCAGAAAGTGTAAAATTTAGATTCAAGTTAAAAAAAATAGAGAATTTATCAAAAGTGGCCCTTTAAGAGTGAGGGGGTGATCAGCTTTGTTGAACAAATCCATCAGCTTTCAAATCCTAAGATGAGTCAGGCACTCTGAAAATTAAAACAGAAAAACAGCCTACACACACACACACACACACACACACACACACACACACTCACACAGACTTCCTTCTCTACTTCTCCTTCCAATGCCATTTTTCATTATAGATACTTGCCATATTTATCAGATTGCATGCCTTTAATCCCAGCACTTGGGAGGCAGAGGTAGGAGGATCGCCGTGAGTTCAAGGCCACTCTGAGATATCATAATGAATTCCAAGTCAGCCTGAGCTAGAGTGAGACCCTACCTTGAAAAAAAAAAAAAAAAAAAAAGAAAAACATTGAAAAAATTGAAAAAGAAAATGAATTTATAGCTACAGTTAAGGAAGTTAGTTTCAAAACAAAAAGCCAGAATGAGAAAAGCTTAAAAATGGAAGTAACAGATGGACTATGCCTTCAAAATGAAGTAAAGCATCATTGAAGAATATAAAGGAGAGAAATAGAAGGCAAAATAAAAAAAAATGAAGGGCTAGGCACCCACAATTACTTAGCCGCACATAGACATCAGTTACTCCCAAGACTCATCCAGCATTCCCTCTCACCGAGGCGAACCAAACCCTCTAAGCTCTCTCTGGAAACAGTTCTGATCTCGTGTGTTGAAATAAACTCAACGGGACCCCTGTTTCCCCTCCCCGCTTCAATTCTAGCCAGCAGAAACACCAAACACCTGAAGTTGATGAACTCCCCCTTTGAGCACTTTCATCTGCTGCTCAGTCTGGAATGAGGAATGAGTAGCTTTTTCCTGCCTGCCCACCTTCCCTCAGACTGGAGCCCTCACTGCCCATGGGGAGTCTCCGCTGATGTTCTCACCTGAAGGCTTTGCTTCTGGTAGCCTCTGGCTCACTCCTGATGCCTGGGACTCCTGGTCCTCCCATAGACTAGACACTCCCGAAGCATGGAGATGATCTTGCCACAGTTAAGTTAGACTTCCCAGCGCCTCACACAGTGTTAGGATTTACTAAGCACCCAGCACATATTTATTTACTAAATTAATTAATGATGATTTATGGTACTCATTGATCAGTATCCTTAAACACCAACAGGTTGTCGTAGCATAGCTTTCATGTGGGGAAAAAATGATTTCCCAGATCGCTCTTACAACTTTTTTCTTTATATCCATCATGTATTTTCCTCAATATAAAAAACTAAATAAGAAACCTGTTATCATCACTGTTTCCTCTTCCCACTCATAGAATTGTCATTGGATGCTGCAGCTGCAGGTGAGATATAGGTGGTTTGTGTACCTATGTACACTGGGGGTGAGAGGAAGACTGAGACCTCAATCATTTTTCTCTCCCTTTCAAGTCAGAAGACATCTAGATATTTCATACTCTTTCTTTTATGTGGGACCTCCCCCTGTCCCTAACCAGATGTCACCAAAATCCATCTATTCTGTAACCATTCTCACCTGGCTCTGGATATATCTTCCCAACCCTTCTCTTGGCTCTGTGCCCAGAGGACTTGCTGAGGAATCTCAGAATATACTGTAGGAAAGGTGGAAGAATGGTTTGGGCTGAGATTCACTATTCCTTCCTTTTTCTTCCCCAAGTGCTCTATCTTCTACTGTATTTCCTCAGCACTAGCCACTCTTCTCTGTGGCCAAGAAAATACTGAGCTAGAGCTGGGGCCTGATGAATGAACAATTCATTGCAAAGTGGACAAGATTCAGATAGAAATGTTGTTTAGTGGGGCCAGAGAGATGGCTTAGCAGTTTAGGCGCCTGCCTGCTAAGCCTAAGAATGTCGGTTCCAATCTCCAGGTCCCACGTTTAGCCAGATGCAAAGTAATGAAAGGGCACAATACTGCACTTGCCCACAAAGGGGTGCACACATCTGGAGTTCGTTCACAGCAGCTGAGAGGATGCTGGCATGCCCATTCTCTGTCTTCCTCTCCCTCTCTATCTCTCTGTCTCTCTCCAAAAAAAAAAAAAAAGTTTAGTGTTGAGTCTTTCTTCAAAGCCAGAGAATTCACTGCATTTATCACATATCTCATTCTGTTGCTATTCTCTGACCAGGTCCACAATTTTGGTAGAAATTAGATATTGCCTTCTCAAGTTATAGCTGCCTTAAAAAGAAAAATAAGTGTTTCAATCACAGCACAGTTTTCCCCAAATGGAAGGGTATATTCACAAATGTGAAAGTATCTTAAATGGTTTTCCATTGCCATGTGCCAGATAAAGTACCAGGTAAAACCAGAAGTAGTAGCTCTTGCCCATAATTTCAGAACTCAGAAAGCTGAGCTAGAGGCATCTCCATGAGGTTGAAGCCAGCCCAGGCTATAGAGTGAGACACTGCCTTCAAAAAGCTGAAGGTGGAAATAAAACAGGTGGACACACCTTAAGAGAGGAAGGATTTATTTTGGCCCACAGTTTCAGAGATATCAGTCCATCATGGAAAAAAGGACATGAAAGAGCAGAATAATCCATGCCACATAGCCAGGAAGCATAGAAAAGGATTATAGGACTTTTCCAGAGCAAAATATAAGGCCAAGAACACTTCCCAGTGACCTACTTTCTCCAGATGGGTCCCAACTCCTGCTTTTCACTACCTCCCAATAATGCTGTCATGTTATAAATTAATCAGATGATGAAGCCATTATCTCGGTCAGAATCTGTAAGACCCAATCACCTCTCCAAAACCCATTAGCTGGAAGCTAAGCCCCCAGTATATGAGACCACAGGGGACATTTCAAATTTAAACCTTAACAATTGCCTAGATCTGATCTCTCATGTTATAGGAGAAAAGGAAGATCATATAGATGAATTAAAGGCCAGGACTCGAGTAGCATGTCGATGTGTTTGGGGGTTATTTGGCACTTCTAACAACAGTAGCTCTCTAAGTCCCATCCATATGCCACCAGCCTCAGTATAACCAAGGAACAAAGGGAAATGTTGAGTCCCAAACCTAACCAAATCTATTGGCTTAGAATCTTTGGTGGTCAGACCATCAAGTTGTATTTTCAGAACTCTCAGGGTTTCAGAGACAGCCTGAGTCTGAGTCCCTTTGCACACACATTGCATGTCATCCCCAGGCTGCTCAAAGTGAACAGACAAGATGTGGAACACTGAGACAGTACTGGCCAGGAAGACGGGTGGAGAGAAACATGCTATTGTCAAGGGAGGTGGGATCCCATAGGAATAATGATGTAAAACAGAGGGAAAGAAAATACAGAACCCAGGTCCCCATTAGGATACCCCTTACAGCTATGACTGGATTCCTCTGTGGAGTCATACAATAAAGACTTCCCTTCTATAAATCAAAACACGAGACGATAGAGATAAATACAGGATTATTTCATTCTGCTACTTCCTATCTTCAGATAGTTTTCCCTTAAGGAATTTTGCCAAGAAATGAGACTCAAGTGAGAACTGAAGTACATTCTGCTCACCTAGCACTTTCTCTCAACTCTGCTCATCCCACATGGGGGTCTCAATCTCTCCCTTCATATAAGGAAAATGTGGCTTCCTCCTAATGGAAGAGTGTGGCCAGGCTTATGTCTCCACAGCTCAATCCTAAATGAGAGATGCTTGTCTCTGAGCTGTTGGCTATTGAAACACATAGGAAATCCCTTTGGTGTCCAAGCTGGGTCATTTGGCCACAACTTGGCTATGGTATATGGACAAACAGAAGAAACACCATGAACCAGCTCTAGATCCGAGGCTTCTAAGCAGGGGACAGGCCACTGAAATTAGGGAATCCCTGCCACTGACAATTGACTGAAATAAGTGAGAGAATGTGTCCCAAAAGAAAAAATGGAAACCTGGCTGCCATGTTCCTTCCCATGGAGTTGGTTTTAAGGAACCTTGCAGTCATTGCATACTCTGATCAGAACTGGATGAGTGGTGAATTGACTTTTGTTAGCAGTCATTTCCCCATCCCAGGGCCTAGGTGTGATTAAGCCAGTAGAAGAGGGGGCTGGAGAAATGGATCAGCAGTTAAGGCACTTGCCTGCAAAACCTAAGGACCTGGGTTTGATTCTCCAGTACCCACAAAAAGCTACATGCACAAAGTGGTACATGCACCTGGAATTTGTTTACATGACCATTCTCTCCCCCATTTCCTGAAAATAAATAAAGAAAATATTTTTAAAGAAAAGAGAGAGAGAGTAGGAGAAAGATGGGCAAGGAATGTAGTTTTTCATTTGATTGAAACAGACAACTATGGTGACACAAATTTCAAAAGAGACAAGGCTCATGGCTGACTCAGAATAGAGTTCAGGAACTGAAAGACACTCTAGCTGGTCATGCCTGAATGTCTTCCTACTATTGACAACTGAGAAGACAGACAAACCCCAGCATTGATCTCATTTTGCCAAGGAGAAAGCTGACAATAGATACCTTATTGAGACTATTAAGGATAAGGGAGCTGAGAATCATCCCCAGTACTCCCAGATCCCAAGTTTAATTTCCTTCCAACTTTATCATGTTAATAGGAAGATAGTCAGGTTTTTGAGATGAGGCCATCCTGTATGTGCATTAGCACTTTCATTCATATATATATATATATATATATATATATATATATATATATGATTTTGGTTTTTCAAGGTAGGGGTTCACTCTAGCTCAGGCTGACCTGGTCACTATATAGTCTCAGGGTGACCTCAAACTCATGGCAATCCTCCTACCTCTGCCTCCCAAGTGCTGGGATTAAAGGTGTGTGCCACCATGCCCAGCTTCTTTTATAAATTTTTAATTTTTTTTCATTTATATATTCATGAGAAGGAGAAAGTAAGAGAGAGAATGGGTGTGCCAGGGCCTCTAGCCACTGCAAAATATCTCCAGATGCATCTGCCACTATGTCTAACTGGAGTATGTGGGCTCTGGGGAGATGAACCTGGGTGCTTAGGCTTTGCAGGCCAGTGTTTTAACTGCTAAGCCATCTCTCCAGCCCACATAAGCACTTTTGACAACCATAGAAATATGCAGAAAAGGTGCAGGAACATTCTTCACATGGCAGGGGACCAGAGGGACACGTGTGTCACACCCTAATCTTTCTTCCTCAAGTAGATGTCCTCATTAGAGCTCAGGCATGGTTAAGTTGGGGGTGGAGGGACTGAAATATGGTGCGTTTCTGGATCTGCTGAGGTGTCTTATTTTACGTCAAATTTTTGACCATTTGGGGGATTTTTAGATCTGATTTATGATGACTTAGGAAACTGCACATAGACCTTTCACTGCTAAGATATGTGACCATCTGAAAAATAAAAGGTGAAGAAAGAGCCTAAATCCACTACAGAAGTCCATTTAAAATTGGGGGAGGTAAAAATCGATAAAACATGGAGGAGACTAGGAGCGAACTCAAACCTGGCAGTGCGGAGTTTAACTGGCAAGGAGGGAGGGGAGAAGCAGCAAGCTGCGCACAGTTGGAGAATTCAGTGAGTGCTCATTTCAGTGGCCAGTTTTTGAACATGTCAGTTTAATTATGATGCATCACAGTTGACAGCGATGCATGTGGAACCAATTACAGCACATGTTAAAATCAATTATTGCATATTTCAGCTCTCCTAAACACTGCAGCAAGCACACTGTGCATTGCTACAGATTTCAACTCCACTAATCATTTTTACTATCATGGTTCAACAAGAAAATAAATATACATACACATATATATGTATATATGGAGAGGTTGAAACACACACACACACACACACACAGTCAGAAGCACACATGCAATAGCCCAACTTCAAGTGCAAACGGTAACAACAGTTAGAAAAGCTTCGAACCTTTGCTCAGACAAATGTCTAACCTTCTATCATTCCTTTGTGAAGAGAAAGAGCAAACAAGTAAAATTCCTTGCTATCTCCAAACCCAGTTCTGGTCCATTTAATCCACTTTAGCCACTTTACCATCAGTGGGTCAGATCCCAGCTGCAGGATCCTCACTATTTTGGGTCTAAATTTGCTTCACTGTTTACCCTGATTCAGTGCCTACTTGCCTCCCACCCCCCTTCAGATTTCCAGCTGAAAATTTTTCCTCCAAATTCCACAGCTTATTCATTTTCTGTTTACTTTTTTATGCATCAGCAAATCACTGGCTTATTGAAAATGAAGACTGAGGGTGGGAAGAAGGGAGGGGGGATGAGGTGAGGAAAGTGAGTGTGGATGGCATTTGCTCTCCTGGAGATTTGCACATTCGTTAGAGGGATCAAACCTGTAGCCTGCTCACTGTGCTTAGCAACAAAATGGGTTAGCTGTGAAGTAGGGCACCTTCTCCACAATTGGCTTCTTACATCCTGTCCACTGTGCACCTCATAAACCCACTGTGTCTGGACCATGTTAAGGTTTGGCAACTCACACTGGTCCCTCGTGGTGGGGATGTATCTACGCAAATCCTCCTACCCTGGAATAAAGAGCCAGAGCTCTGAGGTACCTGGGCATTCCAGAGAAAGCCACATACCTCACAAAACTTAGTCCCAGGGTGCACGTGGGTGTGTATCCTGGGAAAGAGTTCAGTGGTGTCTGAGTCAAGAAGAGCCAAGTGGTCCAGGCCAGGGCAGAGGTAAACAGCCCATGTGGCTTAGTCAAGAGAGTGGCGGGTGGGATGTCGGGAACCCTGACTTCTCTGCTCAGCATCTTGCCCAGGCGGGGTGAGAAGCTCAATGCTGCCTTGTCCTCCAGGCTGTACTATGACACAGAGGGAACTGTGTCAGGGCGGGGGCCACCCTCCTCATTACTGCTCCTCTTGGAAGGCAGACGGCTCTGTTTTAAACTTCTGAGCATTAGGATGGATACTGGTTCTGTTTGTTGTTCTGTGGCTGCACAATGGCCCCCAATTCTAACCAGCTTTCATTTGTCTGTTCATTCATTCACTCACTTATTCCTGAAGCATCTATTTTGCTTGAGCTTTCTCCTAGGGATCTAAAGACTTCTAAGGAAGGCAAGTGTATCAACAATCACTTGACATCAGGAGAAGATAGCAACCCTATGGCTTATAGTCAGGGTTCTGAGTAAGGGAAACTTGCATTGTGCTAAATAAGTGCCTACAGCCTACTACAAAGACTGTGGTGAGAAGGGGCTAAAGCATCCAACATTATGCCCTCCCAGGGATTTGATGGGCACTGTCTTCTTCACGATCGTCCTAAAGCTATGAAAGGTGACTTGTGTTCCTAAGTGGTCAACAGGCTGTGGGAATAGGAAACTCTACTAGTGGCCAGTTGGGATTGGAAGACACAATTTGAAGGGAAGGTTGTTGCATAGTCAGGGCCCCAGCAGGAGTGAAACTTCACTTAAGTGCTTCAAATATCAACAAACAAGTAGATAATAAGGCTGGAGAAATAGCTTGGTGGTGAAGGCACTTGCCTGTGAAGCCTAAGGACCCAGGTGTGATTCCTCAGTACCCTCATAAGCCAGGTGCACATGGTGGTACATGCATCTGAAGTTCATTTGCAGTGGCTAGAGGCCCTGTGTACCCATTCTCCCCCATGCCCCCATCCCTAATAAATAAAACAAAGTAGACAATGACTTTGAGGGGCTGAGAATGCCCTAGAAATGAAGAGTTGTTAGTAGCTATTGCAGCCCTAGGAGCCCCAGATCCAAAGAAGAGGGATGCCAGATGATGCTCCTGCTCAGAAGGGAAGGATACAGCCACTGATGGAGCTGTGGAGTAAGTCCAGAGGGACCTAACACCCTGTCCTCCTTGGTGACATCCTTCAATGCAGCCTGAGTGTACATGGCATAGATCCATTCCTCAGCAAATGAAAGTGTAAAATGAATATGTCTGGAGATGACCAGAGTTAGGGTTCCACAGGCTAGATAGACCTCAGCGTTCTTGAAATCAGAACTTGGGAGTTGCTGCAGCAGAATCCACCCAAGCTAAAGGTGTGTCAATAGGTGTGGGAAGGAAAATCATTGCCGGATGAAGATGACTTTGAGCAAAGGTGTCGAGTACCTGTCTGGAATGTTTTGGACAATCTCACAGAAAAAGGTCGGGAGGATTCTGAAACCTGGAAAATAGTGACCAAATTTTTGAGTGGCTAAGTATGAGGAAGGATTTACACTTGATTCTAGAACAATGTAAGACACTAAATGCTCTTCAGAGGGGTTTGTGCCACATCTGCTTGAAAACCCACAAAACATTTTTACCTCAATGGGTCAGTAGTAAGCTTGCACGTGAAAGTGAGTAGCACCTACCCATCACATTTCATCAAAATACGTTTCATGTGGCAATTCACAGCCCAGGCCTTATGTCTGAATGTCTGAGTTCTAGACCATTTCCTAGCAGTGTAACTTTGGATGAGTGACTGACCATGCCTCAATTTTTCCACCTGTAAAATAGGGACAAAAATGGTACTGACTGGCCCACACCTGTAATAATATAACTCAGGAGGCTGAGGTAGGAGGATTGTGAGTTTGAGGCCAGAAGGGAATACATAGCTATCTCAACCAAAGGGCATTATCTATTTGTAGATTTTCTTAAAGAGAAAAATGAATGAATGATGGGTCAATATTTGGCCTTATCACCTCAGCTGCTATTCATCTTGATAATAGTTACAGTAATGAATGGTTGAAGGGGTTACTGGGACACTTACCACGCCTCTACACACCAAGCAGAGCCTCGTGAGGAACCATCATAGAAAAGATTTGTGGGAACATTGCTGATCCTAGACTACATGTGTATCAACAATTGTCCCAGCTAGCACCCCAAAGCAAAGCTATACCTGAGCAGGCATAGGGGGAGAAAGAAAGAGGGAGAGGCCATATTGACTTTACTAGTGAAAATTCACATGTTGTATTTCCAGACCCACAGAACTTCCTGGTGGCATGTCGCAGCATTTAGGAAGCAAGCCTTCATTGTCACGATACCAATGATTTGCTAAAGGCAGAACAGACCCAGGAGGGACAGACAGCTGAGGCCATCTCCTGGATTGCCTGATATATCTCTCACTGTTGTGAGTCAACAATTTCTGTCATAGAGTCACTGACACACATCCACACCAACAAATTACCAGTACCATCCGGTCTTATTCACTTGGCATAAACAGTGAGCAGAAATGCCAACATGTGGTGTGAGACACAGAACCCCTTGCATAAAAAGCATAATAAGTCATAGTGTTTTCATGACCTTCTGAAAATGGTGCATGTGTTGTTGTTTTTTCTCATTGCCGTTTTCCTAGGACCACAGTATGGCAGTGAAGACATGCTCTTCTAAAATGTCTAAGTAAAGAGACCAGAGTGTAGAACCGCCCCCCCGCCCCCGAGAAGACGGGTATCAGGAGGTGTTTTGCAGCTGATCAAACTGAGTGCTGATCCTCATTAATTTTAATACTTCCTTAGCTAAGGTGAGACACTGTTAAACCCTGCCACTCTCCACAGGTGTTAATGGCAAAGTAACTTTGAGGTTTCTGGAGGAAGCAAACATTCCAAGTTCACAGAATACACATTGAGTGGGACTCCGAGGTCAGTATTTCATAAGGGATTTTTTTTTTTTAAATTTAATGGCTCTGCTCTGAGGAAAGGCACTATGACCCTGTCAGGTTGGCAGAGTCACCCAAGCCAACCACAGGTTTCCTGTGCCCACATTGATCTTGGGTCTCACTAGATAACATCTTCCCTCAGCCCACTGCCCCAAATCAGAAGAGGAACTACAAGGTACCAAAACATGCTAGAGAAGTTTTCATAAGACCAACACTCCAAAACAATGGAGATGGTATAACAGTTGACCCCAAAATGTGAGCCTGGAGCTGGGAATATAACAGTTGGTAAAGTGCTTACCTTGTAAGAATGTGGAATTGATTTCAATTCCCAGAACCCACTTAAAAAGAATCAAACATGGTGGTATGTGCTTATAACCCTAGTACTGGGGAGATGGAGGCAGGTTCAGGCCCATTGGCCAGTCAGTGTAGCCTGCTTGGCATTCTCCCAAACAGTAAGAGACTATTTTTTTTAAAGCATGGAACTGGGATGATGAGTCAACCAATAGTGCTTTTCATACAAACATGAGTATTTGAGTTCAGAACCCTGCATGAAAAGTGAAACACTCCAGCAGGTGTGTGTTTGAAATCCTAACTGTGCCTACAGGTGAGCAGGGAAATGGAAACAGGAGAATCTGCTGGAAGCAGGGGACAGGAGGGCCAGCTAGCCTCATAAACATGATGGTGAGTGTGAAGCCCTGCCTCAAAGGAGGTAAAAGAGCAAGGATGAACACCCGAAACTCCTGCTATGATCACCACACGTCTACACACACACACACACACACTATAAGCTTATACTTCACCTAGGAATGTTTTTTCTTTTTTATTGACAACTTCTATGCTTACAGACAATAAACCATGATATTTCCCTTCCCTTGTCCCATTTACCAAGAATTTTCTGTAATGCATCTTCTCAGCCCCTCCCCAGACCCACTAAACCAGCCCAACCAGAGACTTTGATATGCATTCCCTTTGAGAACCACTGTTCTAGGGTACATAAGTTGTGATTTAATCACCAGAAATAAGAAATATACAGTTACACAAATCAAAATGTGGTTTTGTATAAGCAAAGGTAGGAAATTATCTACAGGATGGAACCCTACAAAATCTAAGGCACATATGTTGCCCAAAGTATAGGAGAAGGGACTGAGATAACGTGGTGGCAGGAGGATTGTGGCAGAGCTCTAGGGCATAGCCTACCACCATGAGGGCAGAGAAAAGGAGGCACTAATGGGCCCCTTGTCTGGCAAATCCGACGGATGTGTCCTGCCTGCCTGTGATTCAATACAGCGACTTAGTGCTCCCAATGAGGCCTGCCTTGGGGCTCTAAACCAAGGAGGAAGGAAGAAGGGCATGCTCATTGAAGGGAGAGAAAAGAGTGACTGTGGCACTGCATACAGACAGACAGAATATGGTCTGGGGCCTCTGGACGGAATGTCTGAGATCCCGAGTCTCTGGAATACTCGGGTTTCCTTCAGCCACTTCATGACAGCATAGAAAATGGTAATAGAAACAACTGGGTAATTATTGGGATTTCATCCTTGTCCAGGAGGGGTTTAGATGGGAAGCAGAATGCTAGCCACCATCTTGATTAGAAAAAGCCAGAGAAATATGGGGCATTATGATGCTTTGCCTTCTGGCTGTGCAGGGGGCCTGCTGTGCAAGCAATAACGATTCTTAGCTTGCCTGTTTTGACACATGAAAACAGAGCTAAGCCCATCATGGTTTGGGCTATGGACAAATGTGGATTTGCAGCTTTGTATTCTATCACAACTCTGAAGATGAGTTTGAAATCTGAAGAAAGATGAAAGATTAAAAGGAGTAGAATGTACTGGAGTTTCAATAAGCTGGACATGGTGGCACAGGCCTGTCATGCCAACACTCAGGAGGTTGAGGCAGGAGGATCAAAAAGTTCAAGGCCTGCCTAAGCCACAAAGTGAGTTTAAATGAAGCATGAGTAACTAACTTAGTGAGATCCTGTCTCAAAAAAAGGAAAAAGAAAAAAGAAAGGATGGAGTGCTGGGGATATAATTCAATGATAGAGAGCCTGCCTCCCATGTGTGAGGCCCGATGTTTAATTCTAAATGCCACTAAATAAATTATAAATAATAAATGAAAATAAATAAAAACAATCATTATAAGTAGACAAGAATGTCAGGTGGCACCCCTTTGTCTGTCTATGGAGGCCCGATACATTCCCCTCACTTCCCACATGAGTTTTATGTTCAGCTAGCTAAGCCACTCTTATTGCTTCTGTCCCTAAAGTTTGACACTCCTGTCTGTGAGCCATGGTATATGATGGGCTCGGGAGGTATGCATTTTCTCAACTTCCTTCCTGACTCCTTGCCCAGCATTCTCTGACCTCCACCTGCACACCCTGGTAGATCAGCACCCACAATCACACACATGAACACACATCCAGACACATCAGGCACACATGTACACACACAAAGGAAAAGGATGTTATTGTTTTATATATCTTCTAGCTTAGGTACTTGCATCTAGGTTTCAGGACAACGGAGGAATCACAGGGGTACCAAGAGCTGAGAGCAGTGTGTGGCACTAAGTTAAATTGACGAAAAGCAGATGGGAGCTCTTGGTGTACTGTGGAAGAGGAGAAGGAAGAGGAGTAGAGTGGAGCCCACTGTGTCTACCTATCTGTCCATTTCCCAGTATAATGCAAAAGCATGCTAGTATCATATAGTATAACTTGTACTGAGATGATACAGATAGGGTCTACCTTCAATGATCTATCTTTACCATAGTGAAAATACAAAGCAGTGCACATTCAGTAGAAGTCTTACCTCAGATTTTGAACTTTTGTTCTTTCTCCCAGGCTAGTGATATCAATGATATCATGGTTCCATTCTTTCTTTGATCCTGGACAGCAAAATTAGCAGTCACAGAGAATCAATAATCACTCTGTAAGGTGCCATGTTGCTAACCTGGGATGCTCAGGAGGTGTATTAAATGCACTCAACTTAATCTGTTTTCAATTCATAATGGACTCATATGGACATAGTCCATTGTAGGTCAAGGTGTATTTGCAAGACATTACTATTTAGTACATGGGTTCAACTACTATAACAAATCCCCCCCAAATGGTGACATAAACTGGATGAAAGACTGTCTCTCCATCCCTTCAGGGCTGCAGCACAGTCAACCCTGGGCAAGCATAGTGAGCCAACATATAGAGATATGAGATCCAGAATCTCCTTCCTTAGTTCTTGCTTTGTGTCCTCAAGGTATGGGTTGATCTTCACTTACTAAGGTGGTTACACCAGCACCCCCCACTCCATGAGCAGAGCATAGAGTGAAATGGCAAAGTGCTAACAAGAGGTGGGACTCACCATCCATCTGTTCCTGAATAGACTGTGGGCGGCTGAGCATGCCCCACCTCCAGGAGAGTTGGCAGCCTGGTCCTCTGGAGGAAGGACCACAGCTGGCAGTTGGCATGGACTCTTGGGCAGCTATCTGTAAGAAAGAAGAGGTAGGGGGCTTGGAGAGCTGGAGCTCACTGTTCTGGTTGTCCTCACGTCATCCCTTGGAAGTCCTAAGTCTTAAAAGATCCTTTAGGGGTTGCAGAGGTAGGTCAGCAGTTCAGTCCACTCTATGCAAGCATCAAGAACTGAAGGGGCCTGAAACCACCCTCGTTCAAATCTCCAGATCCCACTTATGAAGCTCAACAATGTCATGTATGCGTGTAACCCCAGTCCTGCAAAGGAGAGCGGAGACCAGGGAATCACACATGCTCATGAAACACAGCAAGATCTCTTGTCAGTAAGAGACTCTGGCTCAAAATGAGAGTGGGTGGGCACAAGACACTCGACATTCTGCATGTGCATATACCACACATCATACATGCACATGCATGCACGCAAGTGCTACATTACACATAGCAAAATAAGGCCCTGACTTTGTGCATACAATTCCTTCCCCGAATAGCTGCTCATGTGTTGTTGTTTTCTTGGGAGGAGGGAGGGCTGACCCCTTTGTGTGATCTACCATGCCAGACTTCCATTGCTATCACCTTGATTGTACCTCATGTGGCATTCTATTTCTGGGTGTAAATTAAGTTTGTGTGCTATTATAATGCATATTTTAAGCCTTTCTTATGTGGTATCTTTTATTACCAATTTGACACAAGTTCCTAGTATAATGATTCCAAAGTTCTAATAAGCTATGCCAAAGGGAAGGAGAGAATAACGAGAGGAAGCTATTCTGTGACCTACCCAACAGCAAATAAGGAATCAATTATTTAAATTTATCAGTTCATTCAGACACACATGTTTTCTAAGATAAAATCATTAAATCATTTTGTATAACATATATAACTTTGTAGGTTCCTTTTTTTTGAGGTAGGGTCTCACTCTAGCCCAGGCTGACCTGGAATTCACTATGTAGTCTCAGGGTGGCCTTGAACTCACAGCGATCCTCCTACCTGCCTCCCAAGTGCTAGAATTAAAGGCATGTGCCACCGTGCCCAGTGACTGTGTAAGTTCTGCACCCTCTCCTCAGACTCTTAATAGTGAGAAGTATAGACTGGGTTCTATTTAAACATAACGCGGTTATGTAGCAACTTTGCTAATGTTTGTCAAAGCATTCCTTTTGAATGCTTTTAAAAAACTAATCAGTTGCTAAAGATGGAAGTTGTGCCACTGAACACAGTAAGGCTTGCTTACACTCATGACTATTCACAGGGAAGTGTTGTGGTGGGGAAACCAAGCTAAAGAATTCTTTTATCAGCATTTATGCTTTGGGTAGTTCAATACCTTGGGCAGCCAGTGAACAAAGTAAGGCCAGAAGAATGGACCATATCATTGATTAGCTTAATCATGTTTGCAAACTGGTTTGATGGGGGCAGGAAAATGGGGTGCTCCTTCCTGCAAGAGAAAGAATTCGAGAAGACATTCCATTTGCATCCCTCCATCCTATGTGAAGACGATCAGAAATATGTGCACTGAAAAAAGGAGAAGAAAAGATTGCACTGATGTCTCAAACAGGACAGGCTGCTCCGTGGAGGCCGATGTTTTCCCTTCTCCTATAATCAAGCTTCAAAGGCCCTAACAGACAATGGCTAAGTCGTCCCAGATGGCAGGACAGAGGCAGGGAGGAAGGCAGATGGTCACGTGACTGAGCTACAGTGAACAGAAGGCGCTTCCTGTGTCCACCAGGAAGGCAAGGCAGGCTGGCCAGCAGGGAGCTGCAGACACAGAGAAGGTGCTGGAAGGCTCCCAATGAGCCAACTGAACCAATGAGTCTATTTGGGTACCAGTTGTGCAAGCAGCTGTGCCAAGGTTTTTCTCCTCTGCAGCTGCATCTCATATTCATTAGCCCGCCGGGGCTGATGCTTCCAAGGCACAATGTGAAATACATTAAACCACGGGGCCCTGCTTTCCAAGAATTTATGTTGTTTTTTATCCTTTTCTTCATGGCTGTGTTGGACACTGGACTCCCTCCTCCTCAGTTCCAGCATCCCCATGCATCACCGCCATTTGTGACCTCATTCTTGCCTGGCTTCCTCAGTCCTCTGCATACAGCAAGGGAGCCAGTGCCTTGAAGGCACTAGGGATGGGTTTGCCTAAAAGCAAATGCTGACATGTAAGATGCAATCATGGAATTTTTTTTTCTTTCATTCTCAAAAATAAATCTGACCTTTCTAGGAAAATTTCTCAGAGAATTTGGTTTAATACTGAAATTTCTAAGTAAGAGGCAATTTATAAAACTACTACTCATACTCCACTTTTCTTTTTCCTGAGAACTCATCTATTGTGTAAAATTAAGTACAGTCACATTGTTAGAATCAACATGATTTATCATCAGGTAGTTCTTAGAATAAAAGCCACCATTTGCTTTGTGTCTTCTGGTTGACAAAGCGTCCTCATAATGACCTCTACTGAGGGCATTGTTGCTCATCTCCCCAAGACACACCAATGAAGAAATAAATCAGAGGCAGGCTTAGAGAGGTTAAGTAGCTCTCCAGCTGGCAGAGGTGGAACTGGAACCCATTTAACTGACTCTCCTATTGTCAAACTATTACGGTAGAGAACCAGAGTTATCATGGGTCCTAATTTGCCTAGGAATGCCCCTGTTTAAGACTTTTTTTTCCAGAATAAATTTATTAAGGGTGCTGTTTATTCTCAAACCTTGAGTCAGTTTGGATGCTAAACAACAGGACAGGGTTGTGTGCACTGGGTTCCAGTCTCTAAGATCCCTCAGGTGCCATGGGAGAGCAGGAAGAGAGAAGGATGGAAAGTTTGGTCAGTTCAAGAACATCTAATGGCCGCTCAGCTCCAGTCCCCACTGCTATCTCCTTTCAGATCTTGGTTCTGTTTTGAAACAAAATGGGAAATGGAGGCTCCTCTCTTACGAGGTTGTAAAACCTTTTATCTATAAAAATAGCAGAAACACACACATTTGTACCACTCAGCGTGGAGAATAATGGATTCTAATACCAACATTTAGAAACTTACACACTCAACCAAACCTAACAGAGTATGACCACTCTTGGAGTTGTCATGAACTGAAAATCTCATTTAAAGTGATGTAATTTAAAAGAAAGTAAAAGGCCAGGGCTAAAAGGAACTGCTATACTGACTCCTGTAGCTGGGTCTGAGTACCCCAGGCTGTCATGAGCATGTGCCTCTTCACCCACATCTGTCTGGTCTATGTAGATAATTCTCCCTTCTACACCACAGCACACAGCACAGGGACTGACTTGTACCAGAAAGTCACAGCAGGAGGCTTTCTGGTGTCTCTCTGATTCTAATCCCTATTCCCTCTTCATGCTCAGACCAGGGCCACCTGAGCTGTATAGAATCTATTCCTGGAGATGGCCAAGGCAAGAAGAGGCAGCTGGAAGGAAGTCTGTGATAGATTGCAGGGCTGGGGTGGCTATTTTCCCTGACCAAAATGTGCCAGCATCCAGTCCAGGTTGGCTAGTGTATGTGCCCAGAGTCAGTTACAGCACTGAAGAACCCTGCCCCCATTTGCTGATTCTGTGGCTTGTGTCATCCCCTTTCCCTAATGACAAATCTATGTCTTCTTTCTTTGTGTCTTTGCCAGTTTGGCTGGAACTTGATCAATGTACTGATTTTCTTTTAAAGATCCAGCTTTTGTTTTTAGTTACCTTTCTCTGTAAGTTCTTTTCAATTTCAATGAATACTACTGTTGACTTCTTTCTTTCCTCTGATTATTGTTTTTTTTTTTAATTTATTATTTACAAGCAGAGAGTAAGGGCATATAAGGGCCTCTTGCCACTGCAAATGAACTCCAAACACATGTTTGTGCATCTGGCTTTATTTGGGTACCTGGGTTGTCAAGCTTTGCAAGCACTAAACCATCTTTCCAGCCCTATTTTTATGGTTTTGTTTAGTACAAGGTATATTTTTATTCTTCACTTGAATCTTCCTCTCTCACCCTTAAGTCATTTGAAAGTATGTTTCTTAATTTCCAAGGGACAGATGATTTCATCTTATATAAAGGTTACTGATGTCTAATTTAATTCCACTGTGGTCACAGAACACAACTTTATGTTCAAATCTGGTTGAATTTATTGAGACCTGTTTTCTGACCCACAATGTAAGCCATGCAAATTTGTTGAGCAGAATGTATATTTTGCTATTTTGGGGTGGAACACTCTAAAAATGTCAATCCAATCAAGTTGCTTAGCAGCTTTTTCCAGGCAATATTTTTCTTCTGAGCATTAATTAATTGTACAAAATAAAAGATTTCCCTGTGACATTCTTACCCATATACATGGACTTGTCTGTTTATCCTATCAATTCTATTCATTTGGTGCTCTGTTGTAAAGTGCTTACACATATAGTAGTTCCATGTCTTCTTGTGAATTGACCCTTTTATTGTTGTGCAATGCTTTATTCATGGCAACATTCTTGAGTATGAATTATATATGTTCAGATATTAATATAGCCATTTAAGGGCCAGAGAGATGGCTTTGCAGTTAAGGTGTTTGCTTGCAAAGCCTAATGGCCCAGGTTTGATTCCCTAGTACACATAAAACCAGATGCACAAAGTGGTGCATCCATCTGGAGTTGGTTTGCAGTGGCTGGAGGCCTTGGCATGCCCATCCTTTCATCCTTTGGATTTTTTTTTAATGGAATAGAGATTCTGGAAGCAAGAGCATATGATTAAGGCATATTTTTAAAATATTTTATTTATTTATCTGAGAGAGATAATGGGCACACCAGGGCCTCTAGTCACTGTAAGTGAACTCCAGATAAGTGTCCAACTTGTGCATCTGGCTTGTGTGGGTACTGTGGAATCAAACTTGGGTCCTGAGGCTTTGCAGGCAAATGCCTTAACCACTATGCCATCTCTCAAGCCACAGTTGGGAAATATTTTAATCTATCCTGACATAGTTCACTTTAGTGGTATAAACTACTTACAAGCAAATGCCTTTAAGTCACTGAGTCATCTCTCTAAGTGTAAACTACATACATCAAATGTAGGTACTGATGTATTCCATTTATTGTTTTCCATCCTCTCCTCCTCATTTTTTGTCTCCTTCCTTGTCTATCTGCCATTTGGGCTCTTTTGTAACTTTTTAGTATTTCATTTTATGTTTTTATTGTATTTTCTACTATATATCTTTATATATATAAATTGTATTGGTTACTCTGTTGCAAGCCACTTCTGGCTTTAATCAATATTTACCATACATGTGAAATATGGAACGTTTGCCCTTACCCTCCTTCTTGTCATTGCCCTTGTATTTTATGTTACATGTGTGTCTGTTGGGAGACCAATCAGACAACACTTGTATTATTGCTTTCAACCCTAAAACATGTGTCAAAGAACTCAAGAGGACTGGAGACTATCATATTTACCTGGATGTTCACCATTTCTATCACTCTTCTGTTATTTCTGAACTGTATGAAGCACTTTAAAGTGATTAATTTAGTATAGATCTTCTGGAAACAAATTCTCTGAATTTTCCTTTATTTGACTACATTTTTTTCTTTATTCTCTATTTGAGACAGGGATTCACTCTGTAGCTTAGGCTAACCTCAAACTCATGATCCTTTTCCTCTACCTCATATGTGCTGGAAGTAAGGCATGCAAACCTATACCAGGTTTCTCATTTTGATTTCTGTAGGATATTTTCACTGGGTATAAAATTCTGGTTTGCTGGTACGTTTCTCTCAGCATTTCAGCATGTATAAACTTGGTCATCTTCTGGCCTTCACTACTTCTCAAGTATTCTGATCCTGAGTGCTTCATTCTTCTCTGGTTGTTTTCAGAGTTTTCATTTGTCTTTAATGTATAGCTGATTAATTGATATGTCTAAGCATAAAGATCTTTGGATTCATGATGTATTGGATTTAATCAGCTTTAACAAGCTTATTTTTTCTTTTGTCAAATGTGTAAGCTTTTCATCCATTGTTTATCTTTTCAAGTATTTTCTCTTTACCACACATAAACACACTCTCCTCTTTTTCTGGATTCTGATTACATAGCTTTATTTTCCCATAGTCCATGAGACTCTTTTCTCTCTCCCAGTTTGTCTCTCTGATGTTCAGATATGATACTTTCTTTTTGTTTGTCTTAAATTCTATTTGTCCTTTTCTTTTATCCCCTTATTTATATGAAATCTATACTTCAGTTTGGATTTTTGGTATCTTCTCTTTGCTGAGGGTTACCATTTTTTGAATGGTATTCATGTGAAGAGTGTTTGTAGTTGTTTCTTGAAGCATGTTTATAATAGATGTTCTGCACCATTTGTCAGACAATTCTAGCATCTGCATATTATAATTTGTTGCCTTTACCTCTGTATCTTAATCCATTTTCTGTTGTCATAACAGAATGTCTGGACTGGGCACATTATAAAGAAAAGAGGCTTACTGAATTCACAATTCTGGAAGCTTGAGGACATGGCACCAGCATCTGTTTAGCTTCTCATGAGGACCTCACAGTGGACAAACATGCATGTGTGAAAGAGTAGCACAGGCATAAGAAAGGAAAGAGGTACAGTGTTAGCCTTGTAACAGCTCACTCTCACAGGACCCAATCAAGCCGAATTCACTTCCTCAAGAAAAATGTCAATCCTCATAATGGCCTTAATCACTAATCGAAAACCCCAGCTCTCACTATTGTTACCTTGAGAATACAAGCCTCTGGTGAGTTTTGGTGGGAACAAAACATAACACCATATGAACACAGATTTCCCAATTCTTCATATGACAAGAAGCTTGAGAGTATGCATTTGATTTTATTTTGTTAACAAATCTTGGGTATCATATTAGTCCTACAGAGACTGTTGAGGTTTTTGTTTTGCCAGCAATTGACTGTGTTAAGTTAGATCACATGTTCCAATTTACTTCCTGTGGACTGTGATTCTAATGTCAGTTCAATTTTCAAAGCTGTTATAGTGCAGTTCAATGGAGAAAAGGTAGCTTTTAAATACCTAGTGCCAGAGCAACTAGACAGCCACATTAAAAATCTATACACAGAGCAAACAACTTTCTCAAAGCCAATTCAAAAAGGACCATAAAATGCAATGGTATAAATTGCTAGAAAATAATGTAAGAATAAAATCTAAGTGACATGGATTTGTTGGTGAGGTTCTAGCTACAACACAAAGCATAATCAATGAAAAAAAAATGAATAGTGAGATTTCTTTAATATTTAAAACTTTTTCTCTCCAACAGACACTTTTCTGGGAAGGAAAACAAAAGAAACCGCAGATTGAGAGAAAATATTTTGTAAAACACAAGCTTACCAAGAAAATCATATCCAAAATACACAAAAAATAATAAAAATAATAAGAAGAAAACTAATAACCAATCTGGACAAAATATATGAATGGACATGTCACCAAAGAAGAGATAACTGTCTGTCTGCCTGTCTTAGAAGCATATAAAAAGCAGCTTCACAGGCTGGAGAGATTACTTAGCAGTTAAGGTGTTTGCCAGCAGAGCCAAAGGACCCAGGCTAGACTCTCCAGGATACAGGTAAGCCAGACGCACAAGGTGGCACATGAGTCTGGAGTTTGTTTGCAGTAGCTGGAGACTCTGATGTGCTCATTCTCTCTCTCTCCCTCCTTTCTCTCTGTCAAATAAATAAAAATAAATAAAATATATTTAAAAAGCAGCTTCACTTCATAAAGCATCAGGGAAGTGGAAACTAAAATATCAACGATATACCATTTATACATCCATTATAATAACTGAAATATTTTAAAATACATGATAACACCAAATGCTAGTTAAGGAAGTGGCTGGTGAGAATGCAAAATGATACTGATACTTTAGAAAACAGTTAACAATTTCTTATTAAACTTGACATATTCTTAGCATAGTACCCAGCAATTACACCCTTGGATGTTAATCCAAATGAATTAGACACGTATAGGCATCAAGATCATTCCCAGAGGTATTTATAGAATCTGTGTTCATTATTGTCAAACCTTGGCATCAACTAAACTGTCTCCAATGGTGAGTGGATGAACCACATACATCTCTATAATGGAATATTATCCAGTAATGAAAAGAAATAAGCTACATGGCCAAAACAGGGGGGAAGAACCTTAAATGTATGTTGCCAAGTGAAGAAACCAATCTGAAAGAGTACTATAGGATGCCAGCTGTATGATAGACACAGTAAAAACATTGCAGTAAAAATGTTGCCAAGGGCTGGAGATTCAGAGAAGGACAAGCTAGTGAAGCATATGGTGTTTTAGGGCAGTGAATGTATGCTGTGGGACACTCTAATGGGTACCTGTCATTATGCATTCATCAAAATCCATAGAATGTACAATACAATGAAGGAACCCTAATGCCATTACAGACTTTCATTAGTAATAGTGTGTCTACATTGTCTCATCATCTGTAGAAAAGGTATAACAAGATGTTTGCCATAAAGGAAACTGAGTCAGGGACATGGGGTCATATGTTAATTCAGTATTCTGATCAATTTTCTGAAAGCTTGAAACGGCTTTGTAAGATATAGTCGATTCACTTTCTGCTATGGTATAGCCACTGGTAGGATCCACATGGTCCAGCAAATTATCTCCTACCTATGCCCATGAAAGCAACTCTAGTTAAACTGAGAGGGTCAGACCTGCACATGAGTAAATAAAGTGAAACAAAGTAGAAGAGGGACTACTTGGGCAGGAGAAGGAGTTCAGTAGAAGGGGAATGTGGAGAGGAGACAAGAGACAGTAGTGGGAGGTGATTATATCAAAATGCATAATATACATGTATAAAACTGTCAAAAATAAAAATATATAGTCTACTATGTTTTCTAGAATGTGAACATACTCCCTCAGTGGTGCCTTTGGCTTCTCCGGTGAGCCCAACAGCTCGTACTAAGCTTAAAAGACACCTGCTTCCTCCTTGGGTCTCAGTGTGCTCTAAGCTTCTCCTGTCAGACTGCCATGCACTCTTAGTTGCTTTCCCAGCCACATCCCTCTCAAGATTTCCCAGGATTATCTGACTTCCTGGAATCCCCTGTAGGCCTTCTGAAGACTTCACTTTTCCTGACATACATCTTTGCAACTCGGTCTGTAGCCAGTGCAGAAAGGAAGAAAACACAGAGGAAAAAAAAACAAAAAACATTATAATGATAAGAATAAGATTCTGACCAGCTCAGTAACACTGGAAATTTTGGGCTTCCCTCTGACCTTCTGAAAGAGTCCATAGACATGTCCTGGACCGTCTATACAGATTTTCTGGCCAGCAGAGTGGAGGGACAAGAGATCTATTCAGCTTTCTCCATCAGACCCTCTTGCTACTCAGTAATGTGAGCAAATGACTAGAAACCAGAAGATGAAACTTTCAGAAATCTTTGGAAATGACGAAGACCAGGATGTAGAGATTGTTCATGGTTAAAGACAAAGCCTGATGGCCTGGGTTTGATTCCCCAGTACCCACATAAAGCCAGATGCACAAATTGGAATATGCGTCTGAAGTTTATTTGCAGTGGCATAAGGCCTCGGCATGCCCATTGCCTCACTCTGGTCTCCTAGCAAATAAATGAAAATGCTTTTTAAAAAAATCTCAAAAACCAGTCAGAAAAATATTGAGGAGCTGTCCAAAGTTAAAAGACATAGCAGAAGAAGAGAATAATAAAGAATATGACTGAGGAAACAGACAAAATTTAAATAAGGTCTAAGGATTGCATGTAGTATTGTATCTAAATTTAATTTGCTGATGTTGTTGAGTGTAATATAACTATGTAAAGGAATATTCTTTGTTCCTTTTTTAAAAGAGATACCTACCAAATATTAAGGGAGCAAATGGAGTACTACCTCTACTGCTCTCTCTCTCTCTCTCTCTCTTCTCTCTCATACACACACACACACTTGGAACGCCATCTTCCAACAGAGATGCAATCCAGGCCACATGGGCAGGATGAGTATTCCAGTGGCCACATTAGAAAAATAAAAAGAAATAGGTGAAATTAACTCATACTATATTATACACCCCAGCATACCCAAGTTGTAATTTCGACATGTACTCAACTTCCAAAATTATTGATGAGGACTTATTCCTTTTAGCTAGAGTAGGGCTGACCAAGGTTGTCAAACATAGTAGGGGATGAGTTACTGTAATGTTGTAGTGTTGAGTTCTTCTACACCACCATAAAACTTGTAGTAACAATCCTAAAGAGATTAACCTATGCTAATTGAGATGGCAAAGTGGTATAAGTTTTAGAAACACTTCAACTAGCACAGTTAAGTCATTCTTGCAGGCAAGCACCTTAACCACTGAACCATCTCTCTAGCCCCAGTTAAGTCATTCTTTATTCCTCTCTGTTGATGCACTGTAAATGAAATCTTCTTGGAGGCAATTGAGAGCAAGGTTGAACAGACTTCAGATTATGGCTCTGCCACTAACTAGGTTTGTCAACTCAATCTAATCACCTAAACCCTCTAAACTTCATTTGTCTTCTCTAAAGTGGCTTTCACAATGCCAGCTTCAGAGACTTGCTGTGTTTTTGAAGAGTAAACTGTATTTAGAGTATACATACCAGCAAGGTCTCTAGCCCATAGCAAGATGGGAAATTAAACTTATGAGATAAAATCTAAAGGATTTATCAGTCTAGAGCAGGCAGTCCAACACAAGGACATGCTTTTGGGGCAAGAATATTGTAGGTGTGGGGTGTGGGATTGGGAGACAGGTTATATGTTATACACACTGCTTCTTTATTGGCAGAGTCACCAAGAACTTGAATTTATGGGAAAGCAGGAGGTTCTGTGTACCACTGATGGAAGATGAATAAGAACATAGTTCTGGGGCTGGAGAGATGGCTTAGCAGTTAAGGCACTTGCCTGCAAAGCCTAAGGACCCATGTTGATCTCTCTCCAGATCCCACATGAGCTTGACACACAAAGGTGATGCAAGCACAAGGTTGTACATGCGCACCCGGTAGCACAAGCATCTGGAGCTCAACTGCAGTGTCTGAGGCCCTGGAGCACCAATTCTCTATCTCTCTCTCTTTCTAAGAGAAAGAAAGGAAGGAAGAAAGAAAGAGGGAGGGAGGGAGGGAGGGAGGGAGGGAGGGAAGGAAGGAAGGAAGGAAGGAAGGAAGGAAGGAAGGAAGGAAGGAAGGAAGGAAGGAAGGAAGGAAGGAAGGAAGGAAGGAAGGGAAAGGTAACGGGCATGAGACTCACAGTGGCATGTGGTCAGTCATGGAAGCTAACCCCCCAGGCTATACAGCATGGATCAGAAAATGTTTTCTGCAAAGGGCCAAATAGTAAACACTTTTGGCTTTGTGGGACATATGCCCTCCCACCTATTCATTTGAGAGCATGTGACCCCAAAACACTAGTCCCAAATTCACCAGATTAGAATCCCTAAGAGGAAACCCCGAGCAGACATCTCTTAGATCCTTTGACTGTATGTGTCAGGGACCATGTTTTGTGTGTACTGATAAAGGACCACAGTCATTAATGGTCCTGTGTCAGGATTGTATTTATACTTGGATAGAAATATCTGAAAAGAAATGAGAAATGAGGATGTGGATCTGGAGTAAAAGAAAGAAGCCATTGTGGTAGGTTTTAGTTTGGCCACCATTCACAGGTACACATTCAGAGCTCCCAGCATGACACTTCTGGGAAAGAGGATCAATAGGGTGGTTCCTCTTAGATGGAAAGCAGGCTCAAGGAGACTGGGGCAAAGGTGTGTGAAGGAGCAGTATTCTGAGAGCAGAGCAGAGGCCCTAGGGGGCTGCTTACCTTCACAGCTTCAAGGATTAATTGCTCAATAACTTAAACACATCATATTATCACATCTATTTGGGGAGCAAATTTTCCACCTGAGTACTCTAGAAAAGCAGGACCTTCACTCCTGTGTGGGGCGCTCCTATACTACACACTGTGTCTGTGGGTTTTAGTGGGAGCCATGAGCTTGGCCACATGGCAGTGGAACATGACAGAGGATCAAATCCACATTGCATGAAGCACACTTGTGGATCTGATCATGAAAAGGACAAAAATCACATTCCCAATTTTAATAAGGTAATCAAATATAAATAAAACAAAGATCTATTACTTCCAATCAATTCCTCAGAAGCAGATGCATGCACGCGCACACACATACACACACAAAGATTCAAAAATTATTCTGATTATAATGGCCACCAGAGCATGTTCCAAAAATATAAACCTATGATCATACACTCATCCCTTTATAATGTTAAATAAGAAGCAAGCCATATGCTTATGATTAAACTTGAATTTGGAATTAAGGTATTTTGGAGACTGAATTGAGTAGCAAATCATTAACACAGAATTACCCCTCTAAACCATCATATAATAACATGAAACATAATACTAGCCTAACCACATGGCTCCCAAAACTGTATTGATAGAGCTGAGGTAGAGCCAGCATTTGCTGAATACCTGCTAGGCTCCAGGCATTAAATTACTCTTCACAGATAGTCCCATGGTTAGCTTTCATATTTCTTCACTTCTGAAGTATATACTGATATGAACACTTAGAATTAAAATTTTTGACCATTGAAGAGAATCGAGGTCACATTGAAATAGGGGACGTTGAGATTCAAAACCTTTCTATACTTGAAAGAAAGTTGGACCAAAAGAAAGATGACCCTGAAAGTTAACTTTAAGACTTTCAGATCAGATTTTCTTCCTATTTGTTTATATTTCAGATTTTCACTGAGTGAACTTAAAATTTATAAATTGTGTTACTATGCTAGTAATTAATTGCCATCTCCACAAATGAACCAGAGGTCCTAAATCTTACTGCCATGAGATGTTCGCATAACCCTCCATCCATATTTTGGAAAGGCCCACATTTATGATTTCTATGTGTCCAGGTTTCCTGATTTGGCCTGGTAGATCTGCAGGCAACCCCAGATGTGCCCTTCAAGGTCTAGTTCTCTGTCCCATGCTGGCACCTCTCATGCTGGCTTGTCTTAGACCTTTAAACTGGATATTGCTGTCCACATAATCTTGGATTTTTTTTTAAATTTGTGTGTGCATGTATTTGAATATGTGGTTACATATGTGTGTATGCATCCACAGGTGTAAACACAAATGTGTGTACAGGTTTGTGGAGGCCAAAAAAAAAATACCTCAGATGCTATCCATAGATATACCATCCATCTCTATTTATTTTATTTATTTTATTTTATTTTATTTTATTTTATTTTATTTTATTTTATTTTATTTTATTTTATTTTATTTTATTTTATAGAGAAAGAGAATTGGCACACCATGGCTTCAGCCACTGCCATCGAACTCCAGATGCTTGTACCACCTACTGGGTGACCTTTTCCCTTGCCTCACCTTTGTGTGTTTGGCTTATATGGAATCTGGAGAGTCGAACATGGGTCCTTAGGCTTCTCAGGCGAGCACCTTAAACTGCTAAGCCATCTCTCCAGCCCCGTCTCTGTTTTAGATAGTGTCTCTCATTAGCCTGGAGCTTGCTACTGTATCCTAGACTGGCTGGCCAGGGATCCCCAAAGATCTTCCTGGTTCCTCTTCCAGGGTGCTTGGGGTTAAAACGTGTACCACTACAACACCTGGCATTTTGCATAAGTATTTGAAGTTCAAGCTCAAGTTCTCATGCTTTCAAGGCAAGCACCCTGGATTTGGGAATTTACCTGTGTAACATACAGAACCTGTACCCTGTGACAGGAACCTGGCTGTCATTTAGGGGAGCACTGTGGTTTCTATTATGGAGCTTCACCCCCTGCTACAGGTAAAGTGCCCACTGCTCTTTGCTGCTGATGCCTGCCAAAAGGCTGTCCTACTCCTACTTTTTGTTTATTGCTGTACAGGCAGTCAACCCAGGACCTTGTTCATTATAAGCAAGCATGCTACCACTAACATGCATCTCTAGCAATTGTTTCTTGTGAATGTGTGTGTGTGTGTGTGTGTGTGTGTGTGTGTGTGTGTGTTTGTATAGTTGCAGACATGAATATACCACAGCACACATGTGTAAACCAGAGAACAAACTCAAGGGACAGTCTTACTTTTCATCTTGTTTAAGAGAGGATTTCTTGTGGTTCACTACTGCATGCACCAGGCTAGCTGACCCATGAGTTTCTGGGGATGCTCCTGTCTCTGCCTATGGCATGCTGGGATTACAAATGAGAGCTACAGCATGTGGTGATCTTAACTCAAGTCCCAAGGCTTGCCCACTGAGGCATCTCCCCAGCCCTAGCAGTTGTTTCTTTAAGGCAAGCTTTCACTATGCAATAATGCTCTTTATCTTGTCGTTCAGAGAGCTAGGATTATAGGCAAACACCACCATGACCAGCCTTTACCCTATTTGAGAGCATAGCATGGCTGCCTAGTGGCTGGTCCTGCTGTTGACAGTTGTTTCTGCTAATTATGTTGGCTGCCATTGCTTGGCAGTCTCTACTCCTTCCGCATTGTGGATGCATCCAGAAAGGGAAAAGCAGTAAATTCCCCTTTCCCTGCTGGTTATCCATCAAAGTCTGGAGCAAGGTTTGATTCCTTTACTTTCAAAACTGACAGAACTTCTCTCACCCACACTGACCTCAGAGCTACAAACACTTTTTAACTTTGAGTCTCATAATAATTGTCATATTTTAGAAATATGAACATTAAAAACAAATCTACTTTTCTCCATGTTTCAACCTAATATTTTGTATAATAAGATGCCTTTATTTTTCATTACACAGGCAAATTCCTAAATCCAGGGGCTGGGGGAGGGGTAGTTTATTGGTAAAGTGCTTGCCTTGAAAGCATGAGGACTTGAATTTGAACTTCAAATATTTATGCAAAATGTCATTAGCAAGATTTAACAGTTCTCAGGTCTTCTTATAGACTTTACTAGCACTCCCATTAATCCCAGTCTTTAATATCAAGGCATCAATGCCTTCCTTTAAACAGTTGGGACCTACTTATTTGCATATGTGTACATATACAATCCGTGTGTGTGTTCACAGCCAGTTCTTTCTATGATGAGTGTAACAGTCCACGGAGGATCCCATTTTTTGAGAACATGGTAAAATCACCGAGCACATAGCATCCCTCCATCAACAGTATTACAGCAAAATACACAATCCATTCAATCAGAGTGTGGAGGGGCTCTGTTTTACAACTACACTACTTTCCCTTAACTCTGTTAGCCAAACACAATTTCTTAACCCAACAATATTTATTTTATTGAAACCTTCATGAATCTTGTTAAAGGACTCATATTTTCTGGATATGAAAATGAAACAATTCTTTCAAAAATAACATTTTGATGAGTTGAGTGTAAATGAATTAGAAACACAAGGATTAGATTTCCCTTGAAATACACATGGGTTTCAAAATTAAGCGAAATTAACTTCTCTGAATGTGTTTTCAATTTTGCCTAACCTCAGAAGTTTGATGCATGGTTTAAGACATCTGGCCTAAAGCCAATTTTGTCCATCCTTGCCATGGCTGTACCTGGGAAAACATTTTATTTGCACCAATCCTTAGCCTTGATAGCTTAATAATATCATTAATCTGATGTGTATAATTTAAAGATTGCTGTAAATATTATGCATTTTAAGATGCACACTTTAGCCAGGCATGGTGGCGCACGCCTTTAATCCCAGCACTCAGGAGGCAGAGGTAGGAGGATCGCTGAGAGTTCGAGGCCACCCTGAGACTACATAGTTAATTCCAGGTCAGCCTGGACCAGAGTGAAACCCTACCTCCAAAAAAAAAATAAAAAAAGATGCACACTCTACCTAGAAAATGGCTCTCTGATTTTATTCAGCATCAGGTAATATAAAAGTCCAAAGTAGGGCTGGAGAAATGGTTTAGCGGTTAAGGTGCCTGCCTCCTAAACCTAAGAACCGGGTTCCAATCTCTAGGTCCCACGTTTAGCCAGATGCAAAGTGACGCAAGGGCGCAATGCCACACTTGCCCACAAGGGGGCGCAGGCATCTGGATTTCATTCACAGCAGCTGAGAGACTGCTGGAACACCCATCTCTATCTGTCTTCCTCTCCCTCTCTCTCAGTCTGTCTCTCTCTGTGTCTCTCTCTAAAAATAAAAAAATAAGTCCAAAGTAATCAATGACTTTATGAAACCTCTGAAAATGTTTTGGAAGCTGTGATCTTTGATAAGTGAGTCACATCCATATATAAGGATATTGGTCATAATAAAAAATTAATTTGAGATGAAAGTTACTGACAAATTAGAAAATCTAAAACCTTTGGATCACTTTTTCATTCAATCTCTGTGGTGGTTTGATTCAGGTGTCCCCAATAAACTTAACTGTTCTGAATGCTAGGTTACCAGATGATGGAGATCTGGGAACTAACACCTCCTAACACCTCCTAAAGGCAGTGTATTGTTGGGGGTGGACTTGTGGGTATTATAGCCAGTTTCCCCTTGCCAGTGTTTGGCACACTCTCCAGTTTCTGTTGTCCACCTGATGTTGGCCAAGAGGTGATGTCCACTCTCTGCTCATGCCATCATTTTCCCTGCTATCATGAAGCTTTCCCTCAGGTCTATAGGCCAAAATGAACCCTTTTTCCCAAAAGCTGCTCTTGGTTGGGTGATTTCTGCCAGCAATGTGAACCTGACTGCAACAATCTCTTTGATATTTTTATATTGTGTTTACTACACAAATAGCAACTAATCCCCCTATAATAGGCAAATTTAAGCCTAAGGGAGGTACCCATGACATCTAAGGAGTGATGGGTCACATCCCCAACAATCAAACTGAAAACCTGGACCATACACTAACCCAGCAGCCCATTATGTCTAAAACATACATGTTAATGCCAGTTGGGACAAAGGATGCATCTGCTTCTGTTCCTGCTTTCTCCTTTTGATTCAGCCCAAGACCCAACTCCATAAATGGAGCCCCTTCCATCTTAAGGGTGGCTCTTACTTTCTCTGTTGACCTTTTCCAGAAAGCCCATCATATGCAAACCCAGAGAATGTGTTTCCCTGGTGATTCTAAATCACAGACCTTACTTTGTCTTAACTATTCGTGTACAGGCCGCCAAGCTAAACACAAAGTGCAGTCCAGACTGGGACCAGTGAGTCCCTGAGATATTAGCCCCAGTGAAGAGCTTGCACTTGGAATATTTCTGAGTTTAGTGAGGTCATCTAGCCCTTGGTTCATGGTCTCTCTTAACTCACCACTGCTACTATTAAGAGATAATAATATTAAGAGTTGATAATAATGTACTTTGCAGAAAAAAAAAAACAAAACAGTAAAAACTGAGAGTCCCCTCTTTTTGAATTTTAACCTCAGGATGATTAGCAACTCAAATTAGGAGTAAAAGGCAGAGAATGGGGATTAATCTCTTCTTGAGGAAATAGCCATGTACATTGAAGGGAGAGGGGAAACAGGTAGGGAGAGGCTGAGGTAGTGCTTGAGAAGGTACAAGGTGGAGTTGTTCTTTACCAGAATCCTCAGCTTGCCATGCCTGGCTCTGATGGTGGGAAGAAGATCTTAAGCAAAGACAAGGGATGCTAATAGTTCCACATTGCAGCTGAGTGCTTCACAAAGGATGATGCTATGGCTGTGGATAGGGCCCTGTGTCTGCTGAAGGATGTTCCCACCAATGAACTTGGTGATGATCAGAAGCAGCCAGTGACTCCTCTCTCTTCCTACTCATCTTTCAAGCATTACTGTTATCTACTCAAATTTTTTATGAAATAATTATTTTGGTTTAATTTTGAATGGATCATTCTAAAGATAGTGGCTCTGACTTTGAAAGCAGTTTAAAGAGCTCATTCCATGCTAGTTGCTAAAATTTCCTGTAGCTTTCTCAATCCCAACCTTACCCCAATTTCCATTAACAGAGTTGCAGAGATGTCTAGTTACCATATTGTCCTGGTTTTCAAGCTAACCATTGAGAATGAGACTTATCACTCCTCAGCATGTTATGGCTTAGTCTAGAGCCCTGGACTAGATACCAGGTTCATTAAAAACTCCACATGTCTCAAGGGTAAATGCAGCTCCTTTGTTACTCTTCCTTGGCTCTGCCAGATAGTGTTGAATGGGGTGACTTAGGCATTTTATATTGCTATGACTGACTGTCATTGTTGGATAAATTATGAAGACTAAAAGATTTATTTAGCTCATGGTTCCTCTTCCTGGTGAGAACACTCAGAAATACCTGAACAGAGACAGAGAACTTGAAGCAGGGAGAGAGAATATAACTGATATATACTCATGCTTGAGTATATTCATTAATGAGTAAACAGCTCATTCATGAGAGTAGGGACCCTCACAAGCCTTTCACAGGTCCAACCTGGCCCTGCCTCTTAATATCTCACAAAAAGGATTAATTTTCACCATGAGTTCTCTGGGTATAGTAGGGAGTGGTCACAATAAGCTCCATGAGCCAAGGCTTTGAGAACAGAAGTATTTTCACAGAGTTGGATCAGGAAAGAAACAAGATGTTTGAAGTATTTCCATCTCTGAGTCTCTGTACACTCTCCTGCCTGTGAATCTGCAAAGATGGTTGTGACTAGAAGCTGACACCAGTCCCTGGCCTCTCCTAAACCATACTTCAGTTTGACTGTGCAAGCTCACAATATACCAACAAAGTCTTGTAAATTAAAAACAGATGTGAATAACTGCAGAAGAAGCCTGAAGAAAGCTGCCTCTGGCCCCATCTGTGAAATTACAGAGGCCTTGCAACTATATAGAAGAAGCCAGTTAGATACAGACAAGTACCACTGAATAGCCCATAACTATTTTATAAAGAGAACAAGGTAAAGAATTTACTTCTCAACACTTGGCTGTGCATTTGCTAATTCTTTAGAGCAATAGGTATCCAAAGATGACCCTGAACCATCTTCTTCACCACATATATTATTTTAAATGTATATTCTTGGTCCCCAACTCAGACCTACTTAGCAGGAAAATGTGGGGCTAGAGATGAGAAATCTGTGCCTTAACAAGCCCCATCAGCCTCAAGGGATGCTGTACTTGACAGACTTGAGAATCACTGCTTAGTGAAAAGGAGAAGTAGTAAAATAAAATTATAGATATACATTGTAATGAGTAATATTAACATCTACATTAGTGAGTAAAGTTCATGTTCAGCACTACAATGGTTTTTCTAAATTAATTCCTTTGTTTCCAAAGATCTGAGTTGTATTCTGGTAATACAAACCAGACGTAGCTCAATCCAGATGGACTGAATCAATCACTTGGAAAGTTAGCAAGGGTTATCTACTTAGGGTCTACTAAGCTTCCACTTCCCCTTTACCACACTATCACTAGGCCTGCAAAACAATGTTTTCCAGGCAAGGATTACACCTAGTCCTTTTCTATACTATCAGTTAGGAAATCCAAGCCTAAAAGAGAAATTTCCCAATAATTGAATGGGACTTGACCATGACAAGTTAATATTAACTTTGCCTGTGGATTATTTATGAGTATATTGCAGCTACGTTTGCATTTCTGGCCAAACATCCCACCAGAAGCAGTTTATAGAAGGGAAGAGTTTATTTCAGACTTACAGAATACAGGGGAAGAACCATCTATGGCAGCAGAAGTAGTTGTTTTACTTCCATAAGTCATAGCAGAGAAACACCACCAAACAGCCAGAGCTCAAACTTCTCTCAACACACTCTGGAGCTGTACTATAAGATCAGCCCATAGTAACACATCTTCTAGCAGGCTGCTGGAGATTTAAGTAAAAAGTTTAATCTAAATTAAAAATTCTCTGAGGCTACTGGGGACATTCAATCACATCCAAACTACCACATTCCACCCCTGACCCCCATAGACTCATGACCACCTCATAATGCAAATTACATTCAGTCCACTTCAAAGGCTCTCATAGTCTTTACCAATTTTAACATTGTTCCAAAATCCCAAGTCTCCTATGAGATTTAAGACTATCTCTTGATTGCGAGTCATGTAAAATCAAAATAAGTCACATACTTCCAACATATAATGACACAAAGTAAACATCTCTGTTGCAAAAAGGCATAACAAGGAGACTGGACACATGTAAATCAAAAGCCTGTCAGTAAACATCAAATATCTTCAGTTCAAATCCGACATTCATAACCAGTGATGAAAGTCTCTGAATTCTAATACCACTCATACAGCTGGGCTGAGCAGCCTGGGAAAAATTCTGCCCTGAACCAGCACTCCATGGTAGCTGTTCCACAGTCCAGGTGTATCCAAAACATCTTCAGGTCTACATTGCAAACAATGGCTCATCTTCATAGCTCCATACAATGGCCTTACTTGGTCTCTAATACAGGATTTCAACCCTGTTTCACATTGCTATCTATGTGTCTCCTGGAACCAGTTCAGCTTCATACAATGGTCTTACTGGGTCTTCAATGCAGGGATTTCAACCCTGCTTCACAGTGCTGCATCTCTGTGGCCCCTAAAACTAGGTCACCTTCATACAATGGCCTTACTGGGTCTCTGCACAGGGATTTCAACCTTGTTTCTCTTTGCTCAGGAGCCATTAAAAAACAACAACAACAACAAAAAAAAAACATGTTACACATCCAATGACCCTTTCTTTAGAGAATTTGGCATGCTTCCAAAATCAGTACCAGGTGTATGGAATAGTCAAATTTGTAAATCCAAGGGCTTAAAAACCTTGACCTTGGAAAGTAGGTTACTTCTTTAGAATTCTTACTTTAAGCCTCCTCCTTTAAACCCAGGCCCCAAGGGATCATCACATGCAATGGTGCCTGTCTTAAGTTGCCCCATTTCCTGGGGTCTTACCCATCATTGGCTACCTGCCATCTAGTGAGAAAACCCGAGGGGTGTGGCCTGGTTTCTTCTGACATGGCTAGGGCCAGACCTGCATTGTGCCATACATCACTGGACAAAGTGCTTTCCACACAGCAGGAGTACCTGAATTCAGAATCCCAGCATCCCCATAAAAAGCTGGTTACTATGGCAGTCATTTGTAATCCCAGCTATGCCAAAGTGCAAGAAGGGAGGCAGGCGACAGGAGAATCTATCAGAAGCTCAACATCCAACTAGCCTGACAAAAGCAGCAAACAACAACTAGAGATAGTGCTTCAAACAGGATACAGGGCGCAGGTGATACCTGGGGTTGTCATCTGCCCTCCACACATACACTATAGCAAGTGCACATGCACACACACACACACACACACACACACACACACACACACAGCCCTCTCCCATACACAGGCACAAAAGAAGGAAAAAAAAATTAACTCACCATATTGTTGCAAATTAGTCAACATTTTCTGCCATTATAATTTGTGTAGAGAACTACAAGAAATCCCTAAACTCTGAGACTGTGTACTAACAGGAAGCTTTTCAAATTGCAGTGTGAAAACAATAAAAAGACACCACATATTGCTTTCCTGGTAAGACTTTTCATTACAAATTTGCCCAAAAATGTATAAAATGTGAAACACCAAGATTGAACTCTCATGTGAACTATGGCCTTTGATTATGATGTCAATGTTAATTTACCTACTTGAAGTAAATATGCTCCTCTGGTTGAGGGATGCTGATAAGGGGAAGGCTGTGCATGTGTGGTTGCAGTGGTTTTATGGGATATCTCTTATACCTTTCTCTTAATTTTGTTGTGAACCAAAAATTGCTCTAAAAATTGAAGTCTTATAAAAATGTAACTTTTATATAAATCTGCTGGAGAACTTATTAAAATGCAAGTTCAGCTGGGAGAGTCTCCAAGTTCTACATTTATCAATACTTCCCAAGGAGGCTGATGATGCAGGTCCATAGACAAAACTTAGAGTACCAAGGATCCAGGAGACCTCAGATAGTACAGGCACAAAATTCAGTCCTCATTCTTGGGGAAAAAAATAAGATGAAATATGCATTGCAACTCAGCAGGTAAGAAACTGAAAAGGTTAAAATGTATCTGGTACATGGGGTTTGTTAAAGAAAATTGGAAATTTTTAGCTTTATTGAGACATGAAGCAGAAGTAAAGAAATTCTGCAATTATCTTAATTAATTCTTCAAAATTATAAACTGGTTGCTATGACTGAGGATAGAAAGCAAAGGACTAGAACGAGCCTTTATGGAGGCTTCATTGTCACTTTTTAACCAATTTGGTCTTGTTTTATTCATTAGTTATGACATAATAACTCCAAGAAATGTTGTGCTTTTCTAAAATTCTTTTATCAACATTTTATGCCAAAGACCTATGAAACTTTACAACCCTTTGTTGTTGTTTTGAGATAGTCTCATGTATCCCAGCTTAGCCTTAAACTCTGATCCTTCTGCTTCAACTTCCCAAGTGTTAGGATTATTAGCTTTTGTCACCACACTTGGTTTACAGCACTTTTTAAAAGATCATTATTATTATTATTATTATTATTATTAACAAGATGTTTCATATGGATACATCATGTGATGGTAACCTCTTTTCCCTCTTCGCTGCCTCCATTTCGTTGGGGTAGCTCCTCAGTAGGGTTGCAGGTATTCCTCATGGGATTGTAGTTTATGTGTTGTGGGAGCAGTAGCCAGTTGTTTTGGGGGGAGGGAATGCCTCTGGGCATGATGTCTCAACCTGTGGCTCTCACAATCTTTCACCACCTCTTATGCAAAATTCTCTGAGCAGTGGTGGATGAGTTTTAAGTCTACTTCAGTGATGAGCTCTTAGGAACCTTTGGATCTCTGCTTTGATAGGTGTTAAGTATCCTCAGAGTCTGTCTCCTACACCCTGGCTCTGATTATCAGGAATAGCATGGAAGCGGCATTCTTGCTCATCTCCCCAATTCCTCTGTAGATTCAGCTGTGGTGTGGCTGAAGTGTGGAGGGGTAGTTTATCTTCTCCACTCTTGCTACCATCTGAAAAAGAACAGATTCCCCAATGAAGAGTGAAGTCAGCATAGTTTAAATGGGATAAGCATTATTAATTTAAGGAGAATTTGATGTATGTAATCCCTCTTTTAACCAAAGAATAGTGATAGCTTGATACAGGAGAACATAATCTTTGTCTCCATAGGATTCTGATCTGGTTCCCAACTCCATATATGGGTTCCTTTACACTGAGCGGATCTCTTAGCTAATCAGAAAGCTATTGGCTACCCACTGAGGCTGTGTGCCACTACCAGACAGGTGTATACTTCCTGTCAGGGGGATTGCTTCTGAATAGGTTAGACGTCTGGTTGTTCAGAATATTGTTGGCCATTTTCCTCCAGTAGTTCATATAGTGCTTTCCAGCACTGGACTGGCTAACTGTCTGGGGACTGGCTTTCTTCTAAATTCCAGGCAGGTCTCTCTGTGCTCTGTGTCAGCAGTATACAGTATCTTTAGCAATAAGGTCTTAGCTTTTACCTCAGGCAGGTAATCAGCTGCTTTGACAGAAAGCTGTCTTGATTTGGGGACTTCGTTAGTCTCTCAGATCAACAGCTCAATGTGGGTAGCAACCAATTTCTGGTACTGGGAGTTACAGGTCAGAGACAGAAAGAAAAAAAATTTCTTTTAAGCTTAGGCTTCATCCCACCTTCACAAGAGCCCTGCTTTTCTGGTGCTCGCCTCTTACACCTTTTGAGGGTCATATCTTGCAGGCTATCTCCAAGGATAAAGGTATTAGCTCATTTTGAATTTAATTTTGTGTTTGTTTCCTCCCCTCTCCTTCCCCTTCCCCTCCCCAATCCCTTCTATCCCTCTTATCTGGGGCTTGAGTTGCCTATCAGATATGACAGCAACTCAAGCAGGTCCAGGTTAGGAACCTCAGATAAATGACACCATGTTGCATTTGTCTTTCTGTGATTATGTGAGTTCACTGAGTATGACCTGTTCCAAGTCTTTCCATTTTTCCACAAACTTCATTGTATCATTTTTTCTTACAGCTGAGTAGAATTCCATTGTTTAAATGTATCACAACTTCGTTATTCATTCATCCAGTGATGGGCATCTGGGTTGATTCCAGTTAATGAATTGAGCAGTTATAAACATGGTTGAGTAAATGTCTCTGTATTGATGCATGGAGCATTTAGGATAAATGCCCAGTAAGGGAAGAACTGGGTCTGCTGGTAGCTCTGTGTTCATCCTTTGCAGGAATCTCCAAGTTGATTCCATAGTGGTTGTACAAGTTTACATTCCCACCAACAGTGGATGAGGGTTCCTCTTTCCCCACATCCTCGCCAACACTTGTCATTGTTAGATATTTTTAATGATTGCCATCCTTACTGGAGTAAGGTGAAATCTCATGGTTTGAATTTGCATTTCCCTAATGGTTAGGTATGTTCAGCACTTTTTAAAGTGTGTGTTAGCCATTTGTATTTCTTCTTCTGAGAACTTGCTATTCTGCCCCACTTTTGGAGTGGGTTGTCTGATTTTTTTAGTGTTTAGCTTTTTAGTTCTTTGTAGATTATAGATATTAGGCTTCTGTCAGTGGTATAGCTGGTGAATATTTTCTCATATTCAGAGGGTGATATATTGGCTCTGCTTGTGGTGTGTTTGTCTGTGCAAAAGCTTTTTAGCTTAATGAGATCCCATCAGTTGAGTGATTGTTTAATTTCCTGGACTACTGGGGTTTTGTTTAGGAAGTCTTTCCACACTCCTATATTGTGGAGAGTGCCTCCTATGTTTTCTTCCAGGAGGAGCAGATTTTCATGTCTTATATTGAGTTCTTTAATCCATTTGGACTTGAATTTTGCATATGGAGAGATGAGTGAGCCTAGTTTCATTTTTCTATATATGTTCATACAATTTGTCCAACACTCTTTGTCGAAGATGTTACAGCACTTTTTTATTCAGAACATTATTGTATGAACATATTGACCATTCATATTCCCAATATGTTATATTCTTATGTTCCCTATCCCCTTCCCCCCATTCCACTGAGGGCCCTCCTCAGTGAGGATAGCGGTATTCACTGTGGGGCCATGAATGAACCTGTCAGTCCCTGCCAGTGGGATGGGGACAATGACTCAGAGTATACCTTCCCACCCTGTGACTCTTTCTTTCTGGTCCCTCTTCCCCAGTGTTTCCTGAGCCTTGGGGGGCATGCTATAACTCTCCTTTAGTGGTGAGCTCTCGGCAGCCTCTGATTTTCTGCTTTGATTAGTTTTAAGTCTCTTCAGTGTCTACTGTCATCTCACTCTAGGAGGGTCTGAGGCTAAGAGTGAGAGCAGCACTCATTGCTTCCCCTGTAATGTCTGTAATAACCCTTGCAGCTATGATACAGATAACTCATCTCATGCTAGGCAGTAGGCTTTCCTTTCTTGCCCTATGGATGGGTCTTGGGTCTCCCCAGTATTTGCTGCCATCAGTAGAAAGATTTTCGAACCAAGAATGAGAGCAGCATGAATCAAAGGGGTAAACACAGACAAGTAGTAGAAGACTTTTTGATAGGCATAAGTTCTTCTTTTAGCCAAAGAACAATTATAGTAAGGGAAATAGCTGAGGTAATTATAATTTTTTTAAATTTAATTTTTATTACAGACATACTTAATATGGATACAACATGTGTTGGTACCATCCTTTCCCTCATCCCTGTCCCCATTCTGCTTGGGGCCCTCCTCAGTGGGGTTGCTGGTATTCCCCATGGAGTTGTGGGTTATGCATTGTGAAAGTCAGATATTGGGGCAAGAACAATGCCTCTGGTAACCTTCAGAATGTGGGCATCTTCCCATGTGGTTGATAGTATGAAAGTAAATAGGAACATAAAATGACTATATTTTTAATTAAACTCATTGGTATTTTTATTTACTGCCTATAATATGCTGGACCAAGAATAAAATTTATAAGATTAGCTGACTGTATCTGAAAAGATAAGGTCAGCTTGATGCTCTGAGATTCTGTCAGCAGAATCGGGAAGACTCTACAGATGCCTTGAAAGCCTGAGGTGGTGCTTTTAAAACAGTCATTTCTGGGCTGGCTGGAGAGATGGCTCAGCAGCTAAGATACTTACCTGCAAAGTCTAACAACTGGTTCAATTCCCCAGTACCCATGTAAAGCCAGATGCACAAAATGGTGCATGCATCTGGAGTTTATTTGCAGAGGCTGGAAGCCCTGGCACATCCATTCTATCTATTTCTCTCTCTCTCCTTGAAAATAAATGAAATATTCAAAAAATACTCATTTCTACTGACTTTCCCTTCTTTACAAAATGTAGTAATTTCACTACATCTCAACTGAGAAAATTGCCTTTACATTGATCAGGAATAACTGATTTACCAATATGTGGAAGTAAGATTAAACCTAAAACATTCTGAAAATCTGTATTCCATTATTAATTAAAGCAAGATGCATGCATGTCCTGTGACTCAGCAATCCAATGTCCAAGTATAAAATATGTATCTATTTCAAAAGAAGAGGATTTATTACTTTAATTATTATCATTATTATTATTAATTTAAAAGCTAGAAAATTCCCAAAATGATTAAGCTTTGCAGTGCAGGAATCTGATTGAATACTACATATCTATGACCATGAATGAATGCCCATTATATACAACAAAGTGGGTGAAACTCACTTGTTGTTTAGCAAAAGAGATATGTGTACAAGAATATGTATGGTAAAAGTAGAAAAACTAATCATGATAGTAGAGACCAAGATGGTAGTTACTGAAAGCTCTCTCTGGAAGGTAAGAGGACAAGGGTGACTCTGGGGCTGCCAATGTGCTGTTTCTTGATTTGGATGCTAGTTATACAAGAATGTTCAATTTGTGAAAATATGTTCAGCTGTAAATTCATGTTTTATGCACTTTCACTGGCAGTACCTACCTGTGTAATAACCTCAGAATTGATCCAGTTGTTATTGCTAGCTGTTCTCTTCGTTGAACTCAGCCATGTAGACTTGCTCAGCCTTCTTCAAAGGTGTTAATGCTATGACCTTGACCTGTGATTATCTTCCATCCCAATTGAATCACCTCTCACAGCATCATGCATTAAGAAACATGCAGGCAGATTTTCTTGGTATTAGAAAAATCTAAAGGGGCAAAATTGATGGAGGAATGGGAGACTTTGCAAATGACTTAAGGCTTTGCAACAAATAACTTAAAAATTTTAAAATATTCTTCTCTCCTTCTTTATTTCAGAGAGAGACAGAGAGAAAGAAGCAGACAAAGAGAGTGAGTATAGGCATGCCAAGGCCTCCTGCCACTACATATGAATTTCAGATATATGAGCCACTGTGTGCATCTGGCTTTACATGGGCCCTGGGGAATCACACCCAGGTCAACAAGCTTTGTAAGCTAGTGCCTTTAAGTGCTGAGTCATCTCTCCAGCCCAATAACTTTTTCATGCCTATTCTGAAGCACTTTTGCTGCTGCTTTTCTATTGGTCTCTATCTGAGGACAGGATACAATTTATGCAGCTGACAGTCAAATGCTATTCAGTGATGGAATAAATATTCTGCGTGATAAAACACAGTATCTTCACAAGCCCTCCCCATACTTGTCTCAAACTTGTTTTTAATATTGCTGCTGCTGCTTTTGCTCAAACCCATTTTGAAACAGAACCCCAAGTTTTAGTTCATCTCCTCAATGAGATCATTAGTAAAACTCATATGGACAGCTCTCATAAGCAACAAAGGACACTCGTCCAAAATGCTTGCTTTTTTACATTTTGTTTTATGAATGCTCACAGCATTGTATTGAGACATGTGAGACACCGATATTTTAGCTGAATCAACAGTTTTGCTCCAGCATGTTCCCTGAGTTTCTGGCATTTCCCTTTTCTCTTCTCCTTATCATTTTGTTTCACTTCCATCCACCTCTAGTGACTTTTATTGTGCTTCATCATGAATAGTCTGCTGTTGGAATATAGAAGAAAACTGAGATGATTAAAATATTAATCTATTTGTGCATGCATCATAAAATTAACCACCATTAATAATAGCAAGTATTTTCACCTGTGTGAATTATAATCTAATCAAAATATTATTTGGAGACCATGGGATGACAATTTCCCTTCAAACCACCACTCTAAACACTAAATGTTCTTCTTTTGTCATCACTTATTTTCCCCAAATCTTTTCTGTACAGTTCTACCAGTACATTCTAATATCTGCTATAAAACACTCTTACAAAAATTTCTAAAACAAGACATAATTTTCTGAGCATTATTTTTACAGCATGTATTTATGAAGCGACCAATACATACTGTTACCTCTAAATACACCAAGAACACCATCAAAAATTAAGCACCACAAGGTTTTAAGACGTGGCCTACAGGAAGATAGTGAAGGCATCTTTTAGGATAAGTCAATGTGGAAACTCACAGGTCATTAGCTTACCTACAGTCTGGCAATTGTCTTCCCCATGACTGATAGATAACACCACTATGAACCATCCACAATCCACATGGGGATAACTGACATCCCCAAAGAGGAGGGTCCCTTCAGAGGGGGGAGGAGGACAGGGAGGAGGCTAAGGATGGTACAAATGTGCGGTTTACACACCGAGTATGTACATAACTAATAAAGAAAAGAAAAAAAATCTGGCAATTGGATTGGAGACCAGGAATGTAATTGGATGATGCCATGTCTCTTGCCCTAAGTACATGAAGTAAAAGGGAGTTGCACCCAATTGCCAGGAGGGTTTTGGGTCATATGGCTGCAAAGTTACAAACATATGCTGATCAGGAGTGGAAAGAATTTGAGTAGCAGAAGCTCTTGGCTGGAGAAGTCAGTCAATTAATTTGGGGAATCTCTTCTTGGCTAGAATGATGGTGATGGAACAAGTGTTCCTTTCTTTGCTCCCTTTGGTTCCAATCTTTGGTTTCAGAGGTGTGGGAGAATTAACACAGACTTCATACAGTTGCATATGGTGGCTGAGCAGCATTTTACAATGCAAGAAAGAGTCATGATTCTGAAGGTTGCACATCCAGACAATGCTGCCAACCAGGCATGTATGTGATGCTAGAACTGGGACTAGTTCTAAAAAAAAAAAAAAAAGTTTGCAAAGGATTTCACTGAATTTTAAAAACTTAAAATTTAAATTCCAGTTTTATTTAAACAATTTAAAGGGTTGTATAGGGCAAATCTATGTTCATGGTGCTGACATGGTTAGTCAAGAGAACGATGTAAGCCCATGAATTTGGCTGAAAACCAGAAGCGTTCTTTGTGCCATGTAGGGCACATGTTTTGAATTTGTTACTATGAGACATGGCCCCAGCTGGACCAATAGCAATGGCAGTCTTTGTGACGATTCAAAATTGTATATGACATTTTCTGGACTTGTCCCAAAATGGAACATCTTGATGCAACACTATCATTTTCAGCTTCAGGATTTCTTTTGGTCACGTAGCCTATGCTGACTGAATACTGATAAAGAAATCTGATATAATTTAAACAAGATACAAAATGCACCAGACAAATGAAGTGAGAGGGGAAGATGCTCAAGTAAAGATCAAACCATGGTCTTTGGTAGAAAAATCAAATCAAATTAATTTTCAGTTTGTAACATATATATATATATATATGCAGAGAGAGAGAGAGATTGGTAGGAATTGTGGTGGCTAGTAGTATGAGCAATAGCTTCTAAAAACTCTAGCATTGGTCACTGAATTTTATAAAGTTTTTAAAAATTTTTAAATAAAATGTGAGGTCTTTCCTAAATTATAAGTACATGCAAACTATGTATCAAATCAGCTTTCCAGAAAAAGAATAATTAGAATAAAGAAACAAAACATTTGCAATTATAAAGGGAAATTTCAAGTGCCAGTAATCCCAAAATGAATTTCTTTTTTAAAAAAGTTTTTCTTTATTTATTTGTGAGAAAGAGAGACAGGCAGGTAGAGAGAGGAAACGGACATGACAGGGCTTCTAGCCACTGCAAATGAACTCCAGACACATGTGCCCCCTTGTACATCCAGCTTTACATGGGTACTGGGCAATCGAACCCCGCAGCCTTAGCCTTTGCAGGCAAATGCCTTAACCTCTAAGCAATGTCTCTAACCAACGAAAATATATTTCTAACAGAGAATATATGATGGATTTTAAAATAGATGACTAAATAAATTAAGAGATGTTGCTTTTAGTGTCTTATAATAGCCTAACACTAAAAGTTCTAAAAGATTGTAAGGATTATGCATAAATTTTCCTTTTGTTTTGGTGCCAGTGATGAGCCCTATAGCCTTGTATGCTAAGCATACTCATACAATTGAACTACACCCACAGCCCTACTTTATGAATTCAGGTATTTCTCTAAATGTAGAAATAAACTTTGAAATTTGATAGAAAAGTATATGAAAAAATATGAAATGATTTCTTTGATGCATGCCTATCATATGTAGTGGTATTACTATATTTTAACATAGTCTGTAAACTTCACTCACCACTTTCCATCCAAACAGCACTTGAATAATTATGTTAAAAATCTATTTGTTTAGCCTTAGTAGAGGGCTATCTCTTAACATTGAAATTAATATTAGTAATCTATTGAGGAACCATAAAGACTAGAGAACGTTCAACAATTCAGCATCATTTCTATTGTCTAAATTTTTATTTATTTATTTATTTAAGAGAGAGAGAGAGAGGGTAACGGTGTTCCAGGGCCTCCAGCCATTGCAAAAGTACTCCAGACACATGTGTCACCACATGTGGGTCCTGGGTAATCAAACCTGGGTCCCTTTGGCTTTGCAGGTAAGCACCTTAACCACTAAGCAATCTCTCCAGCCTAGTTCAGCATCATTTCTATAAAATGCAAATGAAAAAAAGCACCTGACTCTCAAAAATAAAATGAGAGATTTTGTCAAAATGAAGACAAGTAAATTTTTAGTTCTATTTTAAAATTTTTAATGAGTATGGTTTAAAAAAATACCTTTTATTCTTCATTAAGACATGTACCTAGTTTGGGTTGATCTTTCCCCTCTCCTTTCTTCCTCCCATCTATCAGACTCACTACCCTGCTTTCATCCTCACACCCAGTACTCCCCTTTGCTTTTCATATTGCTTAAGAACTTATACCTTTGCTACTCTTCTCTTTTCCCCTCCTCTCATGGGACCTTTTCTTGACATCTCATGTATGTATGTATGTATGTATGTATGTATGTATGTATGCATGTATGTATATAATATGTGACACAAATAAGCTCTAAGATAGTATTCACATATGAGAGAAAACACACAGTGTTAGTCTTTCTTTTTTTTTTTTTTTTTGTACCTGGGTTACCTCACTTAATATATTTTCATATACAATCCATTTTCCAGCAAGTTTTTTTTTTTTTTTTTTTGGTTTTTCGAGGTAGGGTTTCACTCTAGTCCAGGCTGACCTGGAATTAACTATGTAGTCTCAGGATGGCCTCGAACTCTTGGCGATCCTCCTACCTCTGCCTCCTGAGTGCTGGGATTAAAGGCGTGCACCACCACACCCGGCACCAGCAAGTTTCTTAATTTCATATTTTTTTTTTTGAGAGAGAGAGAAGGAGAGGGAGACAGACAGAGAATGGGCATGCTAGCAGCCTCTCAGCTGCTGTGAACAAATTCCAGATATGTGCGCCCCCTTGTGGGCAAGTGCAGCATTGCGTCCTTACATCACTATGCATCTGGCTAAACGTGGGACCTGGAGAATGCAACCAGTATTCTTAGGCTTAGCAGGCAGGCACCTAAACTGCCAAGCCATCTCTCCAGCCTTAATTTCATTTTTTTATGGCTGAATAGAATTCCATTGTATATATGTATATAATTTCATCAGCCACTCCTCTGTTGATGGACATCTAGGTTGATTTCTACAACCCCTGGCCACCATGCAGCTCTGACTGTCCATGAACTTGCTATGTAGCTCAAGCTGCACTCAGCCATGAAATAGTCTTGCTTTGCCTTCTGAGTGTTGAGGTTCAGATGTGTGTGATGATTCCTAGCAAACTTTTCACTTTTTAATTGACACATAATCACTATATATATATATATGGCCCAGTGTGATGTTTCAATACATGTATGCATTATGAAATGGCCAAATCAGAATAATTAAGATACCCAGCACCTCCAACATTTATCATTTCTGTGAGGTGAGAGCATTCAAATCCATCATTTCTATGTATTTTGAAATATAAAGCACTATGGTCACCTATTACCACTGTTTACGCTGTTGAATACTGATTCTCATTCCTCCCATGTAAATGTAACTTTGTACTTACTGACCAGTTCACCCCATTCATCTTCCCACTATCTTTCCTGGCCTTTGAGAACAATGCTCTCCTGTGAGAACAACTCCACATAATCATGAGAGCATGCGGTAATTCTTGTAGTTACCTTCTTGTGCTTGGATAAAGCACCTGACCAAGAGCAGATGATGGTAGGATAAAGAATTATTTTGACTTACAATCTCAAGGGGAATCTTCATGATTGCAGGAAAAAGTATGGCACCAGCCAAGGCTGAACATCACCTCTGCCACAACAGGTGGAAAAACCACCAGGAAAGTGAGCCAATCTCTGGCAAAAGAAAGCTAGTTGTAATACCCCTAAGCCTGCCCACCAACCACACATCTCTTCCAGCAAGGCTCCACCTCCAAAATTGTCACCATCTGGGGACCAAGAATTCAGAACACATGTGTTTATGCGAATATCTGATTCAAAGCACCACAATTGTCATTGTGTTTCACTATCTCACAAGTGAGATGGACTCCAGGTTGGCGTCCTGCAGTGTTCCCCACTGCCTAGTTCCCAGTTCCTTCATGACCCATGTCTGTCTTTCTTCCCTGAGAAGTCTAGCTCTTTGGATGTGGTGTCTCCCCGGATTAATCTACATTGGCACCTTTAATCATAACATTGTTCTTTTGGTACCAGGAACAAGAGAAGTATCAAGGAGAGAATTGCAGACTTCAAGGCTCCTAAAACTCTCTGAAATAGCTCTTTAAGAGAAGTCCAGTTAACATGGTCCCCAAGGGATTTTGGTACCTCTCCATCAGAAAATACAGATAAAATACCCAAGCCAGAGCAGACTTGCATATACATCTGGTGCACATTTGTAGAGTATGGAGATAATGTGGAGGAAATGGTCCCTTCTGGAAGTCCAGCATCATGGTGGTCCCATGCTTATCAGATCTTCTGTTGTTTCTTTTCCCAAAAACCAACAGTCCTTGCACGAAAAATTTTTGAAACACACAAATCCAAAACTGACACTGGGCAAGGTTTAAATCTGGTTCAAAACTTCAAACCCATGAAGTTGGACTGGGTTCTGACCCTCACAAAATACGCATTCCTTCAGGGGTCACCTGACATAATCACCAAATACACTGGGCTGGAGCATAGCGAGTTCCTGGTAACTGTTCTGCATCAAAGACCATGTAACTTTTGCTTTTGGGAGTCAAGCAGCCCCACTTCATTTCACGCATTCCTGTTCCACTACTGACTCACCCCATTCTATAGATAAGAATATTTCCCTTTGCCTTTGCTGTTCCATCATAGATTTCTGCACGTTCTTGTTTCCAGTGGACATCTCACACGTGAAGGGACAAAATTATACAATCCTTACTGATCCTGGTGCTGTACTTGCAGCCCACGAATGTGGTTCTGATTAGCAAGCCAAAGCCATGGGCCAACACCAATCACTGGAATAAAAATAGCTTGAATGAAAAATGACTATTAAAACAAGCAACAGGTCTTGTGAGTGAGGCAGTAGCCAACAGATCATGATTTTCCTTTGAATCTGGATCTAACCACCTAGATACCAATGCCAGAACATTTTGCAGTGATGTAGTCTGTTTCAGCCACCTTGAATGTGAATAATAATGCATTTTTGTCAAATGACTCCAATACTACTGTACAGTGTTGAGTCAAGTGGGTAATTATTTAACTATACAAGATCAGCCAACACGTGTCCCAGGAGTTATGCACCAGTGAATTTTGTTGTTGTTGTTGTTGTTTTGTTTTTTCAAGGTAGGGTCTCACTCTAGCCCAGGCTGACCTGGAATTCACTATGTAGTCTCAGGGTGGCCTTGAACTCACGACGCTCCTTCTACCTCTGCCTCCAAAGTGCTGGGATTGAAGGCATGCACCACCACACTCAGCAACATCAGTGATCTTCAAGGCTTTGGCGGCATAAGTGTAGGCTATGTTTCCTCGTATTCAGCTTTTCCCTCACTGTAGGGGAGTAAAGATTCTCAGAGAACACCACATTGTTCCATAAAAAGGAAATGCTTCAAAATCCTGCCAGCCAGGGTGGGTGAGAACTCCACGTTCCAGTGTACAGAGGCATTATCAGAGATACTACTATTCTCTAAGAATTGTGACTGGCATTAGCTGTGAAAAGCTGAGAGAAATGCATTGGGGGAGGAAATTAAATCAATTTTTTCTATATTGTGTGTTCCAGGACAAACATTCTGCCTGAGGTCAGTTGAAGGGGAGGGAATGGAAAAGATCCTCCCACATCTAGTGGCCAGAATACCACTGGAGAATGAAGCAAGAGACAGAGGAAGACAAGAGGAAAGTCTGGAAAGTGAAAAAGAGGCAGGATTTGAAACACCAGAGCTTAGGAGCCTGGGAGGGAGGGTTCTTGGAGGTTAACCATGACTTCGGTTAGAAGTCATTGCCTGGCAGGGAGAGTTTCTCATCTCTGTGGACTGTGGACTTTGGGGCATGTGCTGACACTGTGTTAATATCATTTCCTTTCCTTAAAACCAGTCTTTAAATTTTGTTGGCAGCAATGTGCAAGCACATTCAGTGGTCAGCTCACATCGAAGACTGACTTTTCAATATTTTAGACCCAGAATCCCTTCCCTTCTGAACTTGAACTAACCTTTCACCTAATTGCTCCCCAAGTTCCTCCAAGCTCCTAGACATCCAGACTTCTATGGCTGGACCACTATTCAAGTGAAAGAAAAAAAGGAATTATGTTCAGGTCTCCTGCCTACCCTTCTTGGCCCTACATCCCTCACAGGATGCCAGTTCAACACACTACACTGTGTTAGAAGGTGTTGGGTTTCACACTGCTCTGGACTGGTTCCCTGAGCCTCTCACCTTCCAAACCAGAGCAGTTTTTTCCCATTACTATACCCAGATCCAGAAATCTGCTCTCTATTTTCTGGGCAAATTGCCTGTTGTGGATATGTCTGCAAATGGGATGTTCTCTCTGATATTAAATGGGGAGCTGGTGGTGACATCAGTGGGTTCCCATTGCCAGGAGAACCTCTGTGACTCTTGGCCAATAGAATCATATTTGCAACTTCTCTCCTCATCAGCTAGTGATTCAATGGGTCTGCAAGTGGCTTTTGGAGGGATGGCGTAGTGGCTGGAGAGATGCCTCCAAAGGAAGAGCATAGATTCAAATCCAAATGCTGGCATGTAATGGACCCAGGCAGAATGAGCAAGCCATCTTGCTTCTATATGCTGGATTTCCTCACCTACAAAATAAAGATCCTACGTGCAAAGTAGTTGTATGGAGTAAAAGTGAGGAAAACATACAGAAAGCTTAGAGCCGTGCCTGGCACTCATTAGCTCTCAGTAAATAAATATTAGCCATTATTATTATCATCTGTCTTTGAAACAGGCCAGTGTGCTCTAGGGTTGTGGTGTGTGGCTTCCTAAAAGCAAAAACAGCGGTTACTATGACAACTGGCAGAGTTCATGAAGGGTAATTGTGCAAAGTATGCCTTCTCCAAGGGTGACTGTAGTTATGAAGCCTGCAGCCATCAAGATACACTGTCTCAGAGCCCAGCTGGGGCTCTAACTACCATTTAATCTCTAGCAGGGACCTGCAGTGTTATCGCAATGCATACTTCCACTTTTTACAAAGTGCATACCTATAACCCCAGCACTCAGAAGGATGAGACAGGAGAATCATAAGTTTATCTTAGCATGGGCTATACCATGAACCTGCTTCAAAAAAGCAAATTAAAAATAGTGATCAAGTCACTCTACAAGAGCAAATACCTTTGCAGTGATGAGTGGAGCTTTTAGGGCAGATGTACAGTAGAGGAATAACTGGGTCATTTGGTACTTCAATTTTCATTCTTTTCAGGAGTCTCCATAGTGGTTGTACAAGTTTGCACTCCTAACAACAGTGAATGAGGGTTCCTCTTTCCCTACATCCTCACCAACATTTATTGTCATTTGATTTTTTTTTTACTTTTTTTCTTTTAGTTTTTAGAGAAAGCAAGAGACAGAGAGAGAGGGAATTGGTGCTTCAGGGCCTCAGCCATTGCAATCAAACTCCAGACGCTTGCACCACCTAGTGGGAATGTGTGACCTTGTGCTTGCCCCATCTTTAGGTGTATGTCTTATGTGGGATCTGGAGAGTCGAATGTGGGTCCTTAAGCTTTGCAGGCAAGCACCTTAACCACTAAGCCATCTCTCCAGCCCGTCATTTGGTTTTTTAATGATTGTCATACTGACTGGAGTAAGGTGGAATCTCATAGTTGTTTTAATTTACATTTCCCTGATGGTTCCCTGATGTCGAATATTTTCTTAAGTATTAGCAATTTGTATTTCTTCCTTTGAGATTTTGCTATTCAATTCTCTGTCCCATTTTTAAAATTTATTTATTTATTCATTTATTTGACACAGAGAGAGGGAGAGAGAGTAAGAGAGTGAGAATGGGCATGCCAGGGCCTCCAACCACTGCAAACAAACTCCAGACGTGTGTGCCACCATGTGCATCTGTCCTACGTGGGACCTGGAGAATCGAACCGGGGTCCTTAGGCTTCCCAGGCATACACCTTAACTGCTAAGCCATCTCTCCAGCCCTCTGTGTCCCATTTTTGAGTAGACTTTTTTTTTTATTGCTTAGTGTTTTGAGTTCTTTGTAGATTCTAGATATTGGGCCTCTATTAGTGGCATAGCTAGTGAAGATTTTTCTCCCATTCTGTGGGCAGTTTTGTGGCTCTGTTTATGGTAAGTTTTGTCTGTACAAAAGCCATTTAGCTTCATGAGATCCCATGGGTTGAGTGATTGTTTACTTTCCTGGCCTACTGGTATATTGTTCAGGAAATCTTTCCCCACTCCTATATCATGGAGATTTCCCCAATTTTTTTCTTCCAGTTTTTTAAGAGTTTCAGGTCTTAAAGCCATTTGGAGCTGATTTTTGTGCATGTTGAAAGGAGTGAATCTAGTTTCGTTTATTTCCATGTGTTTATCCAATGTGCTCAGTACCATTTGTTGAAGATTCCATCTTTTCTCTAGTGTACATTGACTAAGCAAGAGGTGTGATGAGAATGTACCCAGAACACCTGACAGTCAAAGCTCCTTACATTTAGTAAAGATTATGAAGGGGATATAAATTTTGTTTCAATTAAAATATCCAAAACTTTGCAATAATCAATGTATTTTAAACCATTTAGGTGTTTTTAACTAATAGGAGATACTCCATTTCACAGCGTGGGCTTAGTTTTCTCAAAAACTGCTAAAATAGTACTACTCAGAATGTTTCTCAAAGAACCCTTATGGGAAAGGTGAAATGCCCAGGATTTTTAGAGCCCAGACTGAAGTTTCCCCTTCTCTATCACTTTGACTTCTTTTTACTCTAATGTCACTTAAAGATTCCTGTAGCATTCACTACTTGTGCAAAATTTTTAGTTTGCACCAATACAAAATCGTGTTTTGAATCACCTTCTAAGAGGTTGACATTCTTTAGAACTTGCTAGACTATGTTTCATCTCTAGGAACCTAAAGAGAGTTTTTCAAAGGTTGCACACAAGCTGTCTGTGTATGATTTTTTTTCTTTGTGTTTGTGTCTCTCCCAGAATTTTTACAGGTGTAAATTAGTTGGTTGCTAATAGAAATTGAGCAATGAAGAGTCTTTATGTGAAGGAATTTCCAGGCTTGGTAGATAGCTCAATTGAGGTCCTGAGTTTGATCCCCAGAACCCATGTAAAAATCTCTGTCATGATGGCATGCGTGTACAATCACAGCGCTGGGAGGTAGGAGAGACAGGAGAATCCCTGGAGCTCAATGGCCAGCCAAGTCCAGTCTTATTGGTGAGTTGTAGGCCAAAGACCCTGTCTCAAAGGAAGTGGATGGTATTCCTGAGAATGACACCCAAGATTGCCCTCTGGCCTCCATACTCATGTGCACACATAGTGTACACACACAACTATGTGTGCACCTATACACACACATGTACCTGCATACACACATATAATGTACAAACATGTGCATAAGAACTTCTGGGTTATTTTCTTTGTTTGAAAATCAACTTTACTTAGAATTCATTACTTCCTTTACATTTTAAGAGCATTTGAAAGTTCGCTATAGTCTCCACAATATTCTAGGACCACACAATAGTCTGTGATTTCTAAGAAACCTCTGGAAGCACTAACTTACACCAGCTCTGGATCCTGGCTGTCTACTGAACATCTTGGCTAATGGTACACAGAAGGAAGTGGGACTCTATTCAACCTGCTTTCCCAGCTTCTTTCCTAACCCCTTCAGCAGTTAAAAGTCAAACAAAGCTATTCGGCTATGGGTTACAGACTGATGCCCTGTGCTAACTGTCTGCTACAGTCACACAGCAACAAGAATTTTATTTTGAGATGAGATCTCACCATATTTTCCAGACTGGTAAAATCTTGGGCTCAAGAAATCACCAGGCCTCGGCTTCCCCAGTAGCTGAGTTTACAGACAATGGCCACTGTAGTAAATAGTTTTATAAACTTTCATAGTAATTTGACATTGTTAAACATCCATCATCAGCTGTGTTCATGGAGACAAATCCAGGCTCTGCCAAACCCACCTGGAGATTAGCATGTGCTGCAAACTTGTCACTAGCCATGAGAAATACGATCACACCACACAGTGATCCACGAAAGCGGATAAATTTCTAAACCTAGCCCGCTACTTTGGAACAGTAATGGATTAACAGATCCTCAACAATCCATGGAATGCCTGAATGAATAGCAAGTCAACATATGTACATAATGACATGGGTACAGTAAACATAGGATTAGATATAATTATGACATAGCTTGGATAAAGACCATCATTGAAAACAATATCATCCCATGACATATTTTAAGCCACCAGAATTCCAAACAACCTGCATGTAGAACACTCCCGACTGATCCATTTCTTCTTCATATTTAATGTGCCCCATCAATTCTCAGCCACAGTTGTCATGGTACCTGGAGAACTTGCCTCCAGTCCTATGATGGTCATTATGACTTTGGGTTTCATAATTGACTCCTCTAGTGTTTTCTAACTAGTATTAAGGCCCTTTATGCATTTTGCATGACCTTTTCCATGGCTAGGAAAACAAAACAAAACAAAATTTAACAAAACCTGTGTACAGAGAGGGAAATCAGAGGCGGCCCATGGCTGCGGTTTGACAAGCTGATAAAGCTGCTTTGGGTTCTTATGTCTGATTTTGATATGCATGAGAATGAATGATAAAGGGATATCTTTGACAGTCCAGATGGAAAATGTCATAAAATATGTATTTTTAAGACTACAACAACCACCACTCACCCTTGCCAATGGACATGGCCAATGATGGGGATTTTTTTCCAAGACAAATGTGAGTCTGTGGCAACCTAGCTACCCCATTTGACATGAGCAAGCACACACTTCTGTAGCCAAGGACAGAGATGCTTTATGTGTTGGTGACAAGACCTTTTACTCTGAGTACCACTGATGAGTCCATGGAAGAAGTCCACCTGTCACTATAACCCCAATGACCCAATGACTTGGCTAACCCACTCAGGCCAAGGACACAGCTGTGGGTAAACCTACCGGCATCTAAGGGCTGTCTCAGTCTGCAGATGGAGTGGAGATGTGTGGGCAATGGGGGGCTATGAGGAGAGAACTATAGAATTACTGGAAACAAACTTGAATCATCATAGGTGCAACAATATTATTGCATGACAATGTCTTCATGAGAGCCAAACATGGAGATGAAATAACTCGTACATGTCTTAAGAATAACACGTACTAATTTTTCAGCCAAGAAACCACTTACCCTTATAGTTATGTTTATGTAGACACTGAAAAAATGTGACAGCTATCACAGGTTAGCATAATTACATCTGATGGCCATAATAGCTGGTCACAAAGATATGCACATTTTTACCCCTTTCATGTTGACACTCTGGCATATTTGGAAATTACTTTTTACTGAAAAAGCTATTTTGATTTCCAAGAACTACATCCAGTACATACGTTTTCTTAAAGGAAAAGTATTAAATGAATTCATGACTTACATGAGCAAGAGCAAAACAGAATTTTTGTCCTCATGTAATAAATGTTTCAATGTTTACACAATGAAACCATGGCCCAATGCTCCTTTGTTTAAGGGACATTTGCTTGGTAAATTCATTTCTCCCTTTTTGGTGTAATTTTTCTCACATACATTTTTCCTGCTCCTTCAGCGTCAGTAAAAATGAGGTGATACATTCTTATTTACTAAAAAGGCAGGGGGACTGGTTTTGGTGGTGGACAATGTGCCACTTCAGTCTGTGGACTAACTCCTCCATACTGGGAGAAAGAAGTATATATCAATACAGTGTTAAAGCCTTTTGAGCTCAGAAGGTTCAGCTGCTTTAGATTAATTTTAATGTCAATTTAATTTGTCAATTTGTCAATTTAATGTCAGTTTGTGGTATTAGAAGTGTTTTTCCTCTTTGTTTGTTTTGCAACACAGACGCTAAGTGGAAGGATCTGAGAGGGTGGCTTGTTATTTTTCCTCTGTTGTTTTATTATTTATTATTAATGTATCTTGTTGTGCCCCCTCACAAAGAGCATGGGAAAGCTAGAAGCACAGTTTCATGAGTCAGCACAGTCTTCTAGCTTCTCTCCGATGTGTTCAACTTCCTCTCACATGCTGCTTAAGTGCCAGGATGACGGGAATGCCATTGGTCTTTGTCTCATGGTGGCCATCATGTCGCCACAGTCTGAAGAGCTATATGTTTGTCACCTGGTTCTTCCGCAACTCTCACTATGGGGTACAGAAGGTAAAGCCATATCATCATGGGTGAGGAGAAACCCTGTGGCCTTTCTGTCATGCACTCACACAGTGGCACCTTAAGAAGGAAGCCAGCCATGGGAGCTGAAGATGATGGGATTTCACATGTGTGAATGGGTGCATCAGCTTTGGGAGAAAGCAACTAGAACGTTGGACATAGGAAGTTGGAATGTTGAGAATTCCTGGAAGCCAAGTGCTCAACTATGGACCGAGCTGCCTGAATCAGTAGGGGATAATCAGGGGACATCATTTGCACCATATAAAAAAACACCAACAGCTGAGTTCAGTGGTCCACACTGGTAGGAGGATTACTGTGAGTTCGAGGCCACCCTGAGACTACATAGTGAATTCCAGGTCAGCCTGTGCTAGAGTGAGATCCTACCTTGAAAAACAAACAAACACAAAAAGAACTACATCATTTGGCAGCAAGGAGACAGATGCCTGCAGGTAACAGGGACCATCCTGGATCACCGAGGATGGCTCTCAAAAAGGCCAAAGGCTCAAAAATACAGGTAACAAAAGAAAATTAGATAAATGAGATCATACCAAACTGAAAAACTTTGTCCTGGCAAAAAGAAATGATCAACAAAAGATGGGGAAACCCAAGAAAGGAGAAAATATTTATAAGCTATGCATCTCACAAGGGGTTAATTTTCAGAATGCATAAGGCACTCAAAACAACTCAAGAGGAAAATAACAATCTGATTTGAAAATGGGAAAAATGTCTTAATAGACATTTCTCAAAACACACACAAATAGCCAATAGGTATGTAAAAACTGCCCGGCATGACTAATCATAAGAGAAATGCAAATCAAAACCACAATGAGGTATCAGTTACTATAGTCAGAATGGCCATGATCAAAAAGATGCAAGATTGCAAGTGCCTGTGTGGGTATGAAGATAAGAGAAGCCTTGTATACTGCTGATGGGAATGCAAGAGCACCGTCACTAGGGAAAGCGATTTGGAAGTTCTTCAAAAACTAAAAACACAACTACCATATGATCCAGCCATTATAGTACTAAGCTCATAGTCAAAGGAAAGGGAATCGTTATGTCAAAGAGACAGCTGCACCCCTGTGTTTATTATAGCATTATTCACAATAGGCAGGATATAGAAGCAACCTAGGTGTCCATCAGCAGATGAATGGATAAAGAAAACATACATATGTGCACGCGCACACACACACACATACATATACATACACATATGCATCAACCTCATGTGGAATTTAAAAATGTTAATATCATGGGCTGGAGAGATGGCTTAGCAGTTAAGGCCCCTGCCTCCTAAGCATAAGAACGCCGGTTCCAATCTCCAGCCGTTCCAATCTCCAGGTCCCAGGATTAGCCAGATGCAAAGTGACGCAAGGGCGCAATGCCGCACTTGACCACAAGGGGGCGAATGCATCTGGATTTTGTTCACAGCAGCTGAGAGACTGCTGGCGCGCCCATCTCTATCTGTCTTCCTCTCCCTCTCTGTCTGACTCTCTCTGTCTCTCTCCAAAAACAAATGTTACTATCATAGAAGTAGTGAATAGAACAGTGGTTTTTCTAAATACTTGCTACATACTAAACCTTGTTCTCCTTAGTACTTAGTATCTCATGGAACCCATACAAAAATATTAAATGCACACCATGCCCAGGCAAACTGTAGAGATATTCGCCATTATTCATAAATGTGGCAAAGGGGTTAAATAACTCACCCAGGCACTGCATGGACACTGCCTAAATTAAATGAGAGCCCATAAGCAAAGAGCCCAGCAAATGGTAGGTGTCCAGTAGATAGACATCACCATGCAATCATGAGAGATGTGCTTAAAGTACCTCTTGTATGTCCTTGTAATGTGCTCTTTCCTTAAAACACTATATCTACTTTTACTTAACAGCAAATCAAGTTAGTCAATATTCCATAGGCTCCTTATTAACAAGTTGTTCCCCCACTATATTATCTCATTTAATTCTTCCTGCAACCCTAAGATGCAATGTCTATTTCACAACTAGAGAAAGAAAAACCCAAGAAGTTGAAGGATTTGAAAGAGGTTACCCAGGAGGCAATTGGCTTACCTGTAAATAATGCTGGTTTTTTAAAAAGGCATTCTATTTCCATTACTATTCCAGTTTTTTCCCTATTTCACTATTCAGCCAGGCCATTATCCTCCTTTCCAACTCCCACTCATTGCATCATTCAAGGCTTTCTTCAAATCTCACTGCCAGGTTGCCATGGAAACACTGATCTCTATGTAGCTTACACCGTTCCTGAACCTCAGAGGCTACTTGAGTCACACTAGCTATCTTCCTACTATCGCCAAAGTCAATGAAGGACAGAGCTTTCCCTGCCTCATCTTTGAATCTCCTCCAGTTCCTCATCCAACAGCCTGATTCACCAGAGGTGCTCAGTAAATGCAGCTGAATTTCCTGCAAGCTCCAGACAAGAAAGCCTGGGTTGCCATTCAGCAGTTTCATGACGTGGTGACTGGAGTGGGCAGGATGGCATAGAGAAGTGGATGGCATACAACAGGCCCCTTTTCACCCAGGGCTTGCCTACTCTAACAGCCACATCACAACCCAGGGGCCTGGCCATCACAAGTCAATGTCACAATACATGCATGCAGCATATGGATGACTCCACAACTGCAGCTAATTTCACCATGAGTGGATATAGCATACAGACAGCCTCCAGAGTTGAATTACCATTACATTGCATGCTCAAAACCTTGAACGTGTCTCTTTGTCACCCTGTGCTTCAGGGTAAAAGGGATTAATATTTGTATTCCCATTACAGAGTTGTAAGGATTAAATTAGATCACTCCTAAACTAGATATATTATCTAATTCAATTGATAATAATCATATTATGTTTTTTTTTAATTTTAATTTATTATTTATTTGAGAAAGAGTGAGTGAAAGAGCAGCCAGATATAAAGAGAGAAAGAATGAGCATGCCAAGGCCTCTAGCCACTGCAGACGAACACCAGACCTTGTCCATCTGGCTTTACATGGGTACTGGGCAATTGAATGTGGGTCCTTAGGCTTTGCTGGCAAGCACCATAACCTCTGAGCCATCTCTCCAGCCCCTCATGTTATGTTTTTTGAGACAGAGTCTTTTAGGCTGACCTTGATTCATAATCCTCCAACATGTCTACCAAATGCTGCGATTACAGGCATGTGCCACACATTCACCAGCCCATCCTGAGGTCACAGACTTATAATGTCAGCTATTCAGGAGGCTGAGGAAAGAGAATCAAAAGTTCAAGGCTTACTTGGGCTATAAAATGAGTTCATAACCAGCCTAGGCAACAGAGAGAGATCTGGCTTCAAACTAAATAATGAGCAACAGGCTAGTGATGTAGCTGCATGATAAAGCCTTTGCTTAGCATGCATAGGACCCCAGGTTCACCACTCAGGGCTGAAGGAAAGGAGAGGAGAATGTAAGGGAGGGAGGGGATGGAAAAGGGGGAAAGGAGAAAAGCAAGGGAAAAGAAAATAATGGGGGAAAGAAAGAAATATGCTATTGGAAGTTGAGGGAAACCTTTGGACCTCCAAGAACTTTTAGAGAGAGGAAACTGCAGATGTTCATGTATTGATTAACATCAGCAAGTCTGGTTTGGTTTTAGAGGTGCACAGTTGAATGTTTGCAACTCTCTTTCCTGAATTCTATATGATAGCAGTACAAGTACCCCATTCTCAGTGTTTCCCTGAGAAAGTCACGTGGCACAGTGGGAAGCCCAGTGGCATTGTAGATCAAGGTTTATAAATAAAGAGAGATAATTCCCCTTAGGTGTCATCTCAGCTTTGCCTGCTGGTAAATGACTACATAAAAATCAAAACCAGGCTGGATAGATGGCTTAGCACTTAAGGTGCTTGACTGTGAAGCCTAAGGACCCAGGTTTGATTCCCCAGGACCCATATAAGCCAGATACACAGGTTTGTTTGCAGTGGCTAGAAGCCCTGATGTGCCCATTCTCTCTCTCTCTCTCTCTCTCTCTCTCATAAATAAAAATGAAAAATTAAAAAAAATTAAAATTTAAAATTAAATTTAAAAAGCCAAACCAACGTAAATTCTAGCACCAGTGTTGGTAATCCAATAAAGGACTTCCATGTACTAGGCACTTGCAAACTCTTTGTAATGCACAGAACCTAATCACCTCCATCCTGTGGGTCATTCACCTTTACCAAGAAATGGAATGGAGACCTATACAGTGTGGTACAATGCTCTTGCAAAGGGTTTAAATTTTAGTGAGATCAAAACCTGCCCTTGTTTTGTGGAGAAGTGGTTCACAACCAATTGTAAAAAGAATACAATAAACTCTAGTTGCGAAGTGAGGTTCAGGACTTGCTCCTTGCAATGTCATCATATGAAGAGGTCACTCACAGGGTCAAGGACTCCCAGTTCACATCCATGAAAGCTAAAGGCACTTCCTTTACCTGCCCCTCAGTTGGATGTGGTTTCAGGTAGAATTTTTACAACCAGCTGACTGAAAACAACTCAGATACTTCATCCTCTGAACTGTTACTGGAAATCCTTTCTTGTTTTATTTGGGGTTTTGTTTTTTTCATTTTTTGAAGCAAGATCCCACTATGTAGCCCAGGCCAGCCTAGACTAGCAATCCTCCTGCCTTAACCTCGGGAATGATGGGATTACAGGTGTGGGCCATGACATCCTGCTTGAACCTTGAACTTTACCAATAAAGGGAAATATGTCCAATGGGATAAACCTATGAGGGTTGCCATCTGAGATAAGCAGCAGATAAATCTTAAAAACTAATTCATGATTCCCTTTCATAGCTCTGTTTATAAAGACCTCAAAATACTTCCTAAATTTCTGTTATATGGTAGTCTATAACATGTTTTGCTGGTTTATCCTATGCCATTCTAGTAAGAATCTCTCTGCAAGAGGGCTATAAGATTGATTCACTTTCTGTAAATTTGCAAGATTTTTCAAGTGTTATTTAAGCGACCCCTCCCCCCAAAAATGAAGAATAAAACTAAAAATAAGCAGTATTCACCCTAGTTTATTCTTGGGAAAAATGAGAAAAGTCTTCCAATTTGATGAAAATGAAAGCACAACTTAAAAAAATATATTTCAGGCATTAAGTGATAACAAATACCTAAAGCACGTCTGAAAAACAAGTAAAAGCCTTCAGGATGGTCCGTGTGTTATCACAGCACTCTCCCGGGAGAGTCATAATGTTTTCTGGGTCATTGGAGGCCTGACCCAAAACAAACATGCCGGCAGTCAGTTATCCCAGCAGGCCTTCGATGTCTTTATCAGATTTGCCAAATGTCAAGGAGGACACAGGCTCTTGCACATCAGGGGGACCGGTCCTCCAAGCGCGCCAACTGTCTATTAAAACATCTTACATTAATAACCAGAAAACGTCCCTCCTTTTATATCTTCTTGTCTTTGGGCAGGGTGTTTCCTTGTGCTTTATGGAAAAACTGGGTCCCACCTAGGAAGATGTCAGAATAACTGACAGACATGTGGTCAACATGTCCTCGGAAGTTCCTTTCTTTAGTTATTTTGAATTGCTTTTTAACAACTGATACATCACAACATAAAACTGGCCATATTAATGAGATTTCATGTTATATTTCAATATATATGCATCGCATAATGTGAAACACATTTATCCCTTCAAATATGAATCTTTTTTTTTTTTTTTTTTGCAGTGAATACTTTCGAAGCCCTTTCGTCTAGCGTTTTGAAATGCATAGTACATTGTGATCTCTAGTCACCCTTCAGGGTCAGAACTCCTTATTCCTGCCTGAAACTCAGTGTCTACTGACCAACCCCACCCCTCCCCTCCCTCCTCCTCCTCCCTCCTCCTTCTCCCTCCTCCCTCCTCTTCCTACTCTCCATTGTAACCACTTGACTTAGCTTCCCTGAGATTAGCTTCTTCCGGCTTTCACCTCCATTATCTCTCTCTTCCTCTCTCTCCTTGCAATTAAATAAATACATTTTTAAAGTTAAAAATATTCACAGAAAGTAAATATTTCAGAAGATCCTGCTTCTGAAATATGTCTGCTTCATGATATGAGATGCTTTGGCCAAACAAACACAACAAATTTCCCATTGGCCTATGAACAAAAGCTCTGACGAATGAATGGATGGATGTCCTTCTTTGTAAATTGCACTTTATTGTTTCCAAACATTTCTATGCATTGTGTATCTATTCATTTACTTTTCAAACCAATTCTGATTGAGTTGCTTGTTCCCTTTTAACCAATGTGGAAACTGAGGCTCTAAGAAAACCTGGGGCTTGGCAGCAATTTTGCATTCCAACCCTTCCGCTGTATTTCCATTGTACTTTCACCCTTGAGCCTGGAAACACTTTTCTGGAAAGCTAACAAAAGTAGAGATGGCTGGTATCTAGATTTCAACCATGACACCTGGTCTCATCTTACTTAAGATCAGTCCTGCGGACACTTTTAAAATGTGTTACTTTACGAACACCACTGGCACATGGACAAAATATATATGGTCAGCTTCTAGGCTTTGGTTTTGTGAAACAGGGTCTTGTTAGGCAGCCTAGGCCAGCATCAAACCTGTAGTCCTCTTGTTTCATTTGCTTGAGCATTGAATTAGCAGGGTGAGCCACCACACCCAGATAAAATATACAGAACATTTTTAAAGCATGTGAGGTGATTTTAATAGAAGTAAAATGGTCCTAACTAATGTTAAATTAATATTTTCTCTAACTCCATGAGATCTGGAAGACCCTACAAAACAGATGCTATGGAGAACTATGATTTCCAGCAAACATGGCTGGCTACCACCAACCTGAGAACACCTATCCTGCCTATAACCTCCACATAGATTATACAGGTTATGGAACCACCCCTGCCTGTGAGCCTGCCTGCCTGAAAATAACTGATTGCAGTGACCCACAGAGACCTCTGATCCTCAAAAGAACAAATAGACAGAAATGAATCAAGCAGTATTTCCCTCTCTCTCGTTCTCTCTCTCTCTAGACTAAGACACTCTGACAGCTGGCCTCCGCGGTGGATGCAGAAGGTGACCAGTCCTCTAGAGTGTGGATGGAGGAGGTGACCAGTCTTGTAGAGTGTGGATGCAGGAGGTGACCAGTCCTACAGACTTGGGGCAGTGGCTCCCCTGCTGAGCCTCACACATGAGCAAAGGAAACTGCGGAGGAGAGATCCATCCGTGACATAACGAGACACTGTGAGCCTCATCTGATAGCCCCTGTCCACAGTTTCAGCTCTACCATTCCCACAGGTTTTCTGAGTCATCTCCCAGCTGTCCCTTTCTCAATGTTCCCCATGAATTCAGTGTTTGCAGTAACTGACTCTAGAAACACTTATCAAATGAATTCCCCATTTATTTTAGCTTTACTTCCCTCCTCATTTTCACACCTTTGTCTTTTTTAAAAATCAGATTAGCTTTATTGTTCTCAGGAACCAGTGATTCATGAGTCACTAAAACAAAACAATCCCTTTTTAAACCTATTTTTTATTACTTATGCATATAGTATATATACAGCTATGATGGTACCACCATTAGCCTTCTCCCTGTCAGCCTCAGTTCAGAGATATTTGCTCAACCATGTTTATAGCTGCTCAATTTATAATAGCTAAGAGCTGGAATCAACCCAGATGTCTGTCATTAGATGAATGGAAATGGTACCATAAAAACACCTTTGTCTTTTAAGGAGCTATCTGCCTTTTAAGTTCCCTGTTGGCTAGAAATGCATGTTTTGTTTTTTTTTTTAATGTGCTTTTCAGAATCCATGTACTTGCCTCCTATTTATCAAATCCATACTTATACTTTGTCAACCTTTGCATTCAACTCAGAACCCAGTTACTTGTTCATTCAACAAGTTGTTCATTAGCAGGGTATTGTAGAATGTGATGTCCGGTTTCTGTGGGAGAATAGATACAACAAGAAGCATTACATACATTCACAGTCCTCAAACAGGGCTACGAACCTCCATCCTGACTACCTAGTCAGCCTTCTTCTCACCCTGCCCCAAACAAGATACCAGAGCTTCTCCATAGCTTCCTTTCTCTGGACTCTAGCTTCCTTTTCATGGATGAGTAGGGGTTTGGGTACTGTCTCTCCCAATAATTTGCAGGCTCCATTAGGTCACGAGCTTTGCCTACTACTTCTTAAAGCTATAAGGCAGTAGATATATGAGAGATTTGATAAGTGAATTGAGGAATAAATACAAAGTCACAGCAGTTTCAGAAGGGTGAGGGTTGTGCCTTCATGGGTCTAGAGGGAGGACAGGAAATGTCTTTTATGGGGGCAAGAAGAAGGATGAAGCTGGATCCTAGAAGGCTTCTATTAGGAAGTGAGGTGAGGGCTGGAGAGATTGCTCAGCAGTTAAGGTGCTTGCCTGCAAAGCCTAATGACCGGGGTCCAATTCCCCAGGACCCACATAACCAGATGTACAAAGCAGCACATGCATCTGCAGTTCATTTGCAGTGGCAAGAGGCCCTGGTGTGCCCATTCTCATTCTCTCTCTTTCTTTTTCCTTGTATGTCTTTGCTTGTGAATAAATAAAATATTTTTAAAATATAAAATAATAATAAATAAGTGAGGTGAAGCCAAGCATGGTGGCTGGTGCCTATAATCCCAGCACTCTGGAGATTGAGGTAGAAGGATTGCCATGAGTTTGGGGCCAGCCTTGACTAGAGATTGAGTTCCAGGAGGGCCTGAGATTATAGTATGACCTACAAAAAAAAAAAAAAAAAAACAATAACCAATAACCAAAAAGATTACATCAGGATTAGCCAACAACTCTGTTAGCATTTATTGTGCAGTGAACTAACTACCTCAGAAGTCGGTGGCCTAAGATAACAGTGACTTGGTATTGTTCCTGGGACCTCCGGCTGGCCATGTCTCCTTGCTGTGGTTAAGCTCTGGATATCCTCCACACAGGATCTCTCTGGGTAGTGGGCTTGGGGAAAACAGTCATCCAGAGTGAATTCTGTTCCCGGTGGTGACCAAGGTACAGATATGCAAGAGGGACCTTACAAGGCTTCGGAAGGTCTTGATCTCAGCACCATTACTTCCACCTGAATATCCTCCACCTCAATATAGTTTCTGTAACCAAACCACCTGGTCAACACTAAAGTCAAGGGGTGGGAAAATAACCTTTCCCATGATAAGGTCATTGCATGCCTGTGCAATGAATGAAGGGAGGAGAGGCGAACTGGAGCTCTAACGAAATCCGTCACTCTAGGATCACGGGGGAAAGAGTGCAACAGGCAAAGTTCCAATCAGAAGGCTGTCCAAGGAGCAAAGCTGTTTGAAAGGCTAGTCCACAGAGATTGGCTCACAGGAGGAAGCAAGAGTATAGCAAAATAAACTGGAGGTGGGGAAAGCACTTGGGCCCCAGGCCAATACCAATAGGGAGCCAACAAGGGTGAAAGTAAGAACAAAGTAGATCATGCTCTTATTCCAGAAAGATGTTACTAGCTACATGGAAAAAGTGGATTGGAGAAGACAAAACATGGGGCAGCGGGGTGAGGAGGAGGCCAATACCCAGTACTAGGACACATGGAAATCCATTGAGCTATCATCGGCCAAAGCAGCCCCAAAGCAGGTGGAATGAAGTACTCTTTCCCAAAACAAGGAAAGAAGTCATTAAAATAAGAAGTCACCACATGTACAATGAATTGTTACAGTAGTGCCCAATCCCAAGAAGAGAGGAAATTAATGAATGCTATTATGCACAGTTTTCCAAGGCCCATGTGTGCAGAACTTCTACACTTAGCATTGCTCAAGAAGCCTTTGTTTTCTTAAACTCTCAGAAAATATTGTAAGTAGCCGGGCGTGGTAGCACACGCCTTTAATCCCAGCACTCAAGAGGCAGAGGTAGGAGGATCACCATGAGTTTGAGGCCACCCTGAGACTACAGAGTGTACTCCAGGTCAGCCTGGACCAGAGTGAAACCCTACCTTGAAAAACCAAAAAAAAGAAAAAAGAAAAAGAAAATATTGTGATATTTCTAGTCCCTGAAATTTTGTTCTACTAAGTTTCTCCCCATAGAAGCTAGAGGCTCTGCTACCAAATCACCCTGCTATGATGCAGGGCAGAACCAGGGTGAAGAGTCTTCAGCACCCATGTCCCAAGCATGGTGAGCAGCACCTTCAGTGGGGGTGTAAAGAACAGAACTCCTGGGAGACTTCCTCACCCAAGCAGCTGGAGGGGAGTTGCACTAGAAATTGTCACCCATGCCACGGTCACTGAAATGTAGGAAAAATGCATTTTAGGAAAGAATACATGTTGGAAATCCACTGTCTTAATGCTTTGAAGTGAGAATTCATATCTAGCATGCAAGCTGAGATTCAAGGGGAAAAGGTTGCAGTCCCGTAGTCCTAGCAGCCGGCATGGAGTAGAAAGACATCTGGGACAGGAGCTGGGAGTCTAGCCAGCCCTGGATGAGCAGTGTGATCTTGAAGTCACTAATGTTTCTGAGCCTAGCTTTTCCTAAAAGTAATTCATGCAGTATTTCCTAGCCATGCTTATTCCCCAATGTGCACCTGAACTTTTCTAACAACTGTGTTAGAAACTGCCTCGTTTCAACAGTAATTCCCAACCTGGTAAGATTTAGAACAACAGGTGAATAAGAATGTAAGGGAGATTACAAGTTAGGGAACGTCTCCCAGAGGTTCTCATTCTTCTCGTCCCACTTCCTTCCCTAGCATATGCACACAATACGTTCACACACACACTCAAACACACTGGATCCACATGCATATACACATGACACACAGTGCATAAGCATACACACACCACACATACCACATATACATACTATATGCCTACATATACACACATCATCACATGCTACACACACACATATATATCACATAGCACATATATTGAGTATACATACATTCATACATACATACATACCACAAACACAACATACATACATATGATGCTTCATGCATACATTCAATATGAATACCCTATACACATGCATATATTATGCATACATGCACAAATAAATCCACATCCATTGCACAGATACAAACACCACACAGAAAAATATACCTCATAAACATGCACACATAAGCACATGTGATACACACATGAAAAGGCATGCATGTGACCTGCATTCCATCTCGGACATGGTTTGGGTTCTGACACCCTGTACCTTCAGAATCCTCCCATTGAGATCCAGGGCTTGCTTCCAAACTTGCAAACTGTACATTCCTAACTGAAGAGGAAAGATCAGATCAGCCTCTGAAGTGAGCTTTCCCAGAAGCAGGTCACAGGATCCCAGCTCTCACAGGTCAGAGCTGTCCTCTGACGTTGTCTCTAGCAGGTGTCCCTGGAGAACCTCCTTAGAAAAGGGAGTCTGGGCTGGAGAGATGGATCAGTGTTTAAACTAGACTGTAAAGCCAGGTTCCATTCCCCAGTACCCAAATAAAGTCAGATGCACAGTGGCACATGCACCTGGAGTTCATTTGTAGCAGCTGGAGGCTGTGGCATGCCAATTCTTTCTCTCTCTCCCTCTCTCTCTCTCTCTTCTCTCTCTCTCTCTCTCTTTCTCTGCTTGCAAATAAGAAAACATTTAAAAGAAATGGGAGTCTGGCAAGTATGCAGAAGAAACAGAGTACTTCTGGGCTCAATGAGGCCATTCTTGCTTCCTGAAATAGTATACACACTTAGGATCCAGTCCTGTCTCCCAAACCAGACTTGTTGTGCTACTAGCTACTCTTCACATCTTCTCACCATCCCTACACTTCAGCGCCTTCCTTAGGGTATCAGCCAACCTCAACATTGCTGCAGAGAACTGAAGGAATGGATGGCTGGATGTTCAGAGTTAGTGCATTTTTAAAATTGTATTTTTATCTATTTCTTTGAGACAGAGGAAGAGAGAAAGAGAATGGGCACTCCAGGACCTCTAGCCTCTGGAAACGAACTCCAGATGCATGTGCCACCTTGTGCATATTGTTTACATGGGTCCTGGATAATTGAACCTGGGTCCTTTGGCTTTGCAGGCAAGTGCCTTAACCATTAAGCAATCTCTCAAGACCAGTTAGTGCATTTTTAAAGGTGAAACAATTTTCCTTCCTTTTATAATGAATAGAAAAGAGACTTAAAACAGCTAATTTTAGCCCCTTTCTCTATGAGGATATCAGACTTGGAAGAGCCGAGGACAGAAATCTCTTTGCTTTACCATACAATAATAAAAGCTTGAGGGAGGAAGACCTAATAGGTCCCACTGGGAACTTCACAGGAGACACTGATTCAGGTATTCACATTTAAGAAAGCCTTTGGTGAGGAGGTCAAACAGATGTCTGTCATCTATGCTTACCCCAAAATTCATTGGGAATCTCTCAACCACAGGTATGTCAATTTGAGCCAAAAATAGACATCATATGAATTATACATTCTTGGGCATGTGTGCCCTGCTTCCTCTTATATTTTACTGGCTAAGATTGGGTTAAGAAGGAGATACATAAAGCGCACTTTCAGGCATATGTAAGTTAACATTTAATGCAGTCACATATTATAAATCTATGAAAGACATTCAGATTTAAGATAACAAAACACTCATTTCATTAGCTTACTTGAATATTCTGTCATGTCTTAAGCCAGACTTATAAGCTGATTCTACAAATCAAATACACAGCAGATTTGGAAAACTTCCCACCCAGCTTTCCAGCCAGAGGATTTCAACTTTGCCAAAGAACTTGGTAATGGAGAGTGGTCCTAGGAACATTTATTCACAGCTTTAGACACCTCTACCTAATCCTACCAATTGTGTGCGTGTATCCTGACTGCTACTCTGTAAGAACCTTTATGCACCTCATTGCTGTGCTTGTTAGAAAAGCCCTAAGTGGATTCAGGCCAGTGAGGAAACCACTTTACTTCCATAGTCTTCACACACATTCTTTGAGTAAGAGAAAAGAGGAGAAATGGGGAACTGGTGGTGAAACCTTGAATCAACATGCTCAAGAAGTCTTTTACCAGAAACAAGTTCCTAAGTTAACCCCAGCATGGACAATCTACATTTAAGAACTGTTGTCAGTAAGCCAGTTAGTTTCTCCGTCTGTAACTTTCCAGCCTCTGTCACTCTTATTTCAAGAACCATACGTGGTTACTTCAGGTCCCTTCTCAGTCCCTTTCTACGTTATCTAAATCCTATGGATACTAAGATTTTTCTAAAAGGTTGAAAGGAGACATTGTGCAAACCCTAAAATAAATAAATAAATTAATTTTTAAAAGAACGTATTCAAGCATCCACCTTCCTCAGCTGCTCCAATCCAGTGGAAGAAGGGTGTAGCAAAGAAAGGCTGTCAGATGAGAGGAAACTAGAGTAAAATCAGTTTTGTTTTCAATGTAAGACTTTCTGCTCCCAATAAGCAATGTCAAGTTACAACAGAGTCTACAGGTTAAGAGCGCCAGGGTGGCAAGGAAGCTGGGCTGAACTTTGGAGGTAACTGAAAGTCCTTGAAGTTCCTGCCTGAAGTGTGCTTCCTAGCAAGGAGGGATGCTTTGAGGACTCTCCCCTGATAACACTCTCCAGCCTCCATGTTGAGGCATTCACACCCTAACCCTCTCATCCTGTTCTAACTAGGTGGGGTGAAGAGGAAATGCCACATTCACATGGAGTGAACCTTTTTTTTTTTTTTTAAATCCTCAACCTTGAGAAATGGATTGGAAAGACACTGCTTGGGGCTCATTCCACAGCTGAGCCTGCAACGGGAGCTAAACTGTAACATCTTTTCAAGTGTCCCCCCGGGATCCATATGCGTGGGCTGCTAAAACTGTTAACGGACCCAATTAGGTTTTAATTTATCTTAGTTTCCTCGGGCCTGCCATTAAAAGTCACACCACAGAGCCATCAAACCTAGCATTACCAGCCTCACAGTTTTGTCAGGTGCTTGCCCAGTGAGTCGAACTATACACAAGCTGCAGAAACCAGACCTTCATCCAAGTTAAGAAATGTCTAAATGGGTCAGGACCATTTACCCTGGACATCTGTTTGACGCATAACCTAAGGATAGTTAAAGGTCTCTTAACAAAACAAATAAAGGGTTCCACATTCCCAAAGACAGAGAGCATTTAATCTACTTACACAGCCCTTTCAAGAATGTCATATTTTGGCAGGACATGCACGTCACTAAAGCAACAAGCAGTGAGATTTATAGAGGTGAATTTATGATCGAGTCTGTTAGGACAGATTCCGGGTAGTCATGCTTGCACGCGGCTGCAGTTCCCTCCCGCACACTGGCATTGTTCACCACAGCAGCAGGCCTGTGAGATCACTGATTGCTTAGCTTTAGTGCGCTGCTGATCCATTTATTACTGGGAATCAACACCTCCACGGAGGTCACTCACTTGCCTTTGGGATGCTCCCACAGCAGGTGATGAAATCATGCATTTATCTACAACATATTAGATTCATGTGATTGACTAAGGATCAATTTTTACTTAACCAACTGTGCAGGTTGCTGGGTATGAAGTTTCTGGGTACACCGCTGTCGAGTTTCAAAACAGCAGTTAAAATAATTATCTTAATATGGGGCCGCTGGGCCATTCTCAGACACATGTTGGAGAAGCACTGAAGACAGTGCTTAGAACTAAAAATACCGAACACATGGGAAAGTCGTTGCACTCCAGAAGCACACTGTGGCTTCTTGATGAATTAGGAAAGGCGCAGTAAACGTGTGGGATCGCTCAGGCCACCAGTGGGCCTTTCCTGCCATCAGTGAACTTGCGACCTTATTTCCTTGGAGGGCTGTTAAAGTGAAGTCAGAGGGCACTGGAGCTATTTGTAAGTACCCTTTCACTTGTGTGGTCTGAACAACTAACAGATTTCCCCCAAAGGATGGGCAGTGGGAATGGGGTTGAAGAAGCAGCTGGTTAATTCAACGTTTAGCTCAAAACACAAAACCTAAAGACAAGAGCAGGGCTTCCTTCTGGCTTTGAAGGAAGCGGGGAGGTGTCTTGTACTGCAATGCTATGTTGCTCTCACTGTGTAGACTATAGGACCCAGGAAACTCTAAGCATCTTTATAACAGCGTGCTGTCATGAGAAAGGAAGCATGCTTTATCATGACAGCTAAGAGTCCATAGGAGCTCTTCACTTGCTACTGTGAAAAGTGAGGCAGGGGACTGAGCAGAGAAGTTACCTCTGTAGTTAATTATGACAGTACAGAAGGTCCAAGACAGATGGATTAGAAAGACTGATCCTAAGTCCTCTATCAAAAGATAAAATGGCCAGTCTAACTGGGCCTATAATCCCAGCTACTTGTGTGACTGAAACAGGAGGATCGCATGTTCAAGTCCAGCCTGGGCTCAAAATACTAGGTAACAAGAGGACTGGGGCTATAGCTCAGTGGTCTAGCACTCACCCACCGTTCACAAGACCCTCGGTTCAATCCCAATACCACAAATAAATGAAGTTAACATAGAAAGTACGTTGTTTGGATTTGAATCCTGATTCTGCCACTTACATTGTATACTCTCACTAGAGTGCCTGGAAACAAAACAAAAAGGCCAGTTTCAAGGCCAGCACTGGGGAGAAAGGCGCCAAGGAACTGAATGGCAGGTGGAGAGTGGTACAGAGGAGCATTCTCCTGCTGTCAGGCTCCATGTGCAGTTCCCACTGGACTTTTGATAACTTTCACTCTTTCTCACCCCAAAGAAGTCGATACAAAAATTACATATGTGATGATCCAAAGATACGATTTTCACAAAGGACAGAGTTGGGAACATGTCTATTGGCCCTAGTATGGCTGAGAAGGAATTCATTCTCCAGATATAATATTGCAACTGTGATGGAAAGCCAATAGAGAATGGGCTCAGAGTTGGTATCTGAACACAGACTATTGAGCCTCTCTGGTTTCTGGGTTTCATTTAGCCCCCAAGAGCTAAAATAAGGGGGAGGGGTTGAGAAGAGGAGCCATACTTTTAGCCTATTTCAAGCAGCAAGCTACAAACCATTACTAAATTGTGGGATCAAGCTATGGTCACAAAAAAAAAACAACAACAACAAAAAAAAGGATTGATATCATTTAGAAGAAACAAGAGAGTTGACCTTAGCTGAGAGCATTACGCAGCTTAAATGCGAACATTGTGTGTGGCCCTTGGCCTAGATCTCAGTGCAAAGAGATCTCGTACTAGGGGTAATACACAAAAAGAATTGAATCCCACTAATTCAGTGTAAATGTTTCCAAATTGAAAAGCAGTGTGTGAAAAGCAGAATGTCCTGGAGATATTCAGAAAATACATCTTCTCCAGGCCCGAGCCAATCCTGACACTTCTGTTCAGAGGCAGAAAGCTGAAGCTTCCGCACCCATTCCTATCCAGCAAATAGCACAGACAGAGTCCAGATACCCAAGGTACCTGGAACCCAGCGAGATCCCATGAGTTGCCCATAGCTACACAGGAAGGCCATGAAAGAGCTCTGCTTCCCAGCCTGCTTGACCCTTCCTTCCTTGGAGTACCAGGAAATAGGGGAATATTGTCAGTAGTGACTGAAATATCTTATTAGGAAGCCTAGACAAGGGAAGACACGACCTTCTTGTTGAAATACTTGCGAGACTCACTTTGATTTGTCACTTGTTATTCTTTTACAAAATAAATAGCAAAGATAAGGCCAGAATTGTGCTGAACAGGGTCGGAACTCATGTGAGAGAGCTAAACAAGCCGTGGGCTGATTATCATTTATGGGACCTGAGCAGAGAAGGTGCTTCTGTACATGCACACTCCATGGGGTCTTTGGACCCCAAGTGAGATGTAGTCATGAAGTTAAAAAGGATAACTCTTGATCTCATGCGTGTTGACAGCATGAGCCAGTCAGTGATTTTATACTCTGATGCATGATTCTTTCAGATATGTCATTGCAGCCCCCCACCTCCAGCACATGTGAGCATATAGATTCTCCACCAATATGCAATGAACTAATTACCAAACAAAACACACACTAAGGGTTCAAGAATTCATCTAAAATGGGTCAAAAAGAAAATACTAGGGCTGGAGAGATGGCTCGGCAGTTAGGGCACTTGCTTGCAAAACCTAACAACCGGAGTTTGATCCCCCAGGACACATGTAAAGCCAGATGCACAAAGTGGCCCATGTATCTGGAGTTCGTTAGCAGCAGCTGGAGGCTCTGGCATGCCCATTCTCTCTCTCTCTCTCTCTCTCTCTTTCTCTATCCTTGCAAATAAAAATAAATAAATAAACGATTTTAAAAACTAGTGTTTATAAATCGCTCTGCCAAAGAAATTTAAAATATTAGCCATTGAATAAACTGGCCTTTGGGAGATATGACTGTTTGATTCCTATTTTCTCCTGAGTCACTTTAGTGGAAGATTTTATAGTTTGCTCAATAAATTGTTTAAATTTTCTAAGCTTTTTGTAGTAAGTACAAGTTACTGACTTGGTCCAGTCCAAGCTGCCTTTCATTCTACTTGAGATTCTAGAACATTGCTGTCTAATAGAAATATAGCCTGAGCTACAGATGTAAATTTGAAATTGATACAGATTCCAAGGGCGTTTTAAGACAAATGCACCTACAGTTAATACATTTTGCTTAGTCCAGTATATCTAAACTGTCATTGCTAAGCAAACAATATAACAGCTTATTAGAGAGTTAGATTAAGTCTTTGAAATCTCAAGTGCATTTTATAGCACATCTCAATCCAAGCTTGCCAGATTTCAAGCACTCAATTGTCTAATGTGGCTTTTGGCTGTTGTGTGGGACAGTATGTGTCTAAAATCTACGTCCAGGTAAGGATACATAAGAATGGGCTTGTAAAGCCCCCCATAGAACAATGCGTAGAACAAGAACAATGCTAGGCTCATTTTGCAAGGCAAATTCTGGAATCATTTCTAACAGAACTGAGGTCAATATTATAGCTGACTCCATCACCACCTCCAGCACTTATCCAGTCTGCTTGTTCTTCAATGCCTTGCTGAGAGGCAGGTGCAGAATAGGTGCCCAGAATAGCATCAAGTTCTGATTCCTGCCATGCGGGCTCAGCAAGCATCTATTTCCTTTTCACAACTGTAAAATAGACACAGTGGTCCCAACCTCACAGGGTTGTTTGGAGGATTCACACAGGCTACACTGAAAAGCATTTGCAATTGTGACTATTAACACCTTGGAAGAGGAAGCCATTGATATTCAGAAGTAAAATAAAAGCTACCTGTGGTAAGCATCTAGGAGCTCACCAAATAAGTCCACATTTCTGCTTTTTACAGGTATAATAAGGTTTGCTAACTGTGGTGGTGTGTGATTCAGTGTCCGCCATAAACTTAGGTGCTCTGAATGTTAGGTTCCCAGCTGATGAAGATTTAGGAATTAATACCTCCTGGAGGTAGTGTATTGTTGGGCATGGGCTTATGGGTATTATAGCCAGGTTCCCCTTGCCAGTGTTTGGCACACTCTCCTGTTCCTATTGTCCACCTGAGTTGGCCAGGAGGTGATGTCCACCCTCTGCTCATGCCATCATTTCCCCCTGCAATCATGGAGCTGCCCCTTGAATCTGTAAGCCAAAATAAACCTTTTTCCCACAAGTCTGCCAGCAATGGGAACCTGACTGCAACACTCACTCTATACAAGTCAGATGTAGCCACTGGTTTACTGTAAACTGTGAGTGAAATTGGTATGTGCTGACCCCAATGTGGAAACTGATTCACAACACGCTCTACTACAGCTTCTATCCATGGCCCTGTAGCTACTGCTTCATCAGCCTGGGTCCAAGGAATGATCCCCAGCAGACCCACAGTGTACACAGGACAAAAACAACATAAGGCTAATGACAAGCCATGAAGAGTTGGGAAGAATTCCCGACTGTGGCATTACTTGGTTCATCCCACATGACAGACCATCTTCACTGCCCCTGAGGACCATGAAGTTATTCTTTGTTCCCATTTGCTTTAAATGTCTGGGCTGATCCATAGGAAAGAACAGTGGCACCTAGCCAACTGCTATCTTGCAACTGTACCCCTCTTTACCACTTTAGAAGTATCAGCTAGGTTCCATCCCAAGCAGTTAATGCCATTGGTCATCATGATCAAGTTTAATTAACTATTGTAATGAAATTTGGACAGGAGAAGGAAGAGTGAATTGTATGTAAAAGTACATGAAAGTTTTCAAGAGGCTAAACAAAGGTGGATATAAAACTACCCTAGGCAAAATATAAACTCTGCACTAGGTCTTCTTCACCCATCTCTGTCAGTTCACACTCTGCTTTAGGCAAACTACCTGGAAATCACAGGCGTGATATGATTGATGTAGTCATTATAAGAAAGGCAGAATGGGACTCTTACCAACTATTGTATATTCATAGTCAAAACTTCTGCAGCAAAAGGTCAGGAACTGAGCACACAGGGTGTACTTTTAGTTAAATAAAAATAGTAAAGGGGGTCTATGTATCATCATTATAACCACTCTATATTAGTCAAGTATTTGGATTAAGCAACTGAATAATATGAAGAAGAGGTGATATCTTTTAGACACAGTACATTTCTATTGTTTTGAATGCTTTTGTCCATAACATGCTTTTGAGAAAATTAAATTTGGAAGTCTTATGACTTGCGTGAATATAAGCAAGATGGTCCTGTGAAAACTATATCTGACTTCCTCCTTTGCCTGAATGAATCTTCCCACCATCCACTAATCCATATATTTTAGGAATAGATTTACCTGGGGCTCAACAATTGCAGCCATGCAGTCAAGCTAAAAGCTAAGAAAGAGGAGGCGCAGGCATTTCTCATCATGGTCCCAAAGCCCCAGACACATGTTCTTCTGAGCAGACTTACAACACCTAGTGTGGATCACACAGAATGCCATCAACTACTTTCAGCTGTTCCCCAGTGATGAAAAGTTCCAGACATATGGTCACAGAGATTAATATCTGTGCAGACCAGTTTTGAAACAGCCCAGAAAGCATTTGGGAACATGTGGCATGAGACACATATAAATCCTGAGCCTGGCCATTCTTCCCTGTTCTTCTTCTCCCTTCCACACCTGGAAGGGAGTCACACAGAAGACTCTAGGGGAGGACAAAGACCTGGGTATTAGCACATGTTTACAGTGTCAGCCACTGGACAAAATCGCCAGGGAGGGAGGGGCTGTTAGCCTTGGGGGACCACAGGGAACAAGGTCTCCAGGGAAGAGCTGGCCCAGGAGTGGGGGAGGGCTCTTCTCCATATGAAAAGGGAGCCTTATGGGGCCAGTGGTGGGGGGGTTCCTTTCAAGGAATCAGAACTTTTTATCTACTTTCTTCCACTCTCACTCAGATGGCCACGTGGTATGGACCATATCTGGAATGTGGTATTCTGTTAGCTATTCCTCTATTTCTCAAATAGCAAATTGCCCAACTTTATTATGACATTCACCTAAAAATGATCCTTGAGAAGACAGAAGGAAAAAAGAAATACCCAATCCACAGAACAGGGAAGATTTTCATGGCTGTCTCAACAAATGGCTTGCAGAAGTCTCACACACATTCATTCCTCCAAAGACGCTATTGGAAAATGTTTTCAATTGTGGTTAGAAAGTATGTGCTTTGTGTGCTGTAGAAGCACAAGCCAAAAATGACTGATAAGTCAGAGGTGGCATTTCCAGTTTAGGTCTTGAAAATTTGATATTTATTACCTAGACTTAAAAATTCTTTCTATCCTTAGAAAGGACATATGCAGCAGAGAGAGATATATATAGAGAGAACAATTAGCTGATCAATTAATTGATCTGAGAGGTAGAATATTTTATAAGTTAAAAATACCCAGTTCTGACTTTAAAAAACAAAAACTTGAGACTAGAAAGATGGCTTAGCAATTGAGGCACTTGCCTGCAAAGTCTAATGACCTGAGTTTGATTCCACAGTACTCATGTAAAGTCAGATGCATAAAATGGTCCATATCTGGAGTTTGTTTGTAGCAGCTGGAGGCTCTGTTATGCCATTCTCTCTGTCCTCTCTTACGTCTATCTCTCTCTCTGCTTGCAAATAAATCAATGAATTTAAAAAAATGACAACTTGATGTGTTTTTACAAGATAAGACTTGCACTGTCGTATGTTTAAACAAATAAAGAAAAAATTAATGAAATAAAGCCAAAATAAAGCCTTAATACAAATATTAGGCAGCATTTTATTTTCAAGGAAAGGAAAACCAAGGGAGAGCTCTTCCTTGCAAAACTCACTGGGAAAGAGTGCAGAATTCTAGAGCCATCAGGAGACGGGAACAGCAGATCTGGATTCTTGTTCTCTCATGAAAGGGAACAGGACCTTTCTCGCCTAGAGACATAAACAATCCAGGTTGTTCCTTAAAGGGATGAAGTAAAAAAGGACTTTTTTTCCCCTCTTTGCTATAATTCTTACAAAACTAATGGTGAATGTCTCAGTTAATACTCTTCTATCTGACTTGAAATGGTATAAGGACCAGCCAGGGGAGACGTTTCAGAGATGCAAGAAGTGAAAAGTTCTCTAAGAATAGTCATATAATCCACCCAAACCCAAAAAAATAAACTAACATTGATTAGCTCAGACACTTGATTGCATTCTCCATTGTCAAATTCCAATGTCAGAGAAATGCTGATGGTGTTCTAGTCTCAGACAACTAATCCTAAAGTTTTAATTAGAAAAAAGGCTTTTAGGTAATATGTATTTTTCTGCATTTTTTTTTTTTTTTTTTTGAGGCAAGCCCAACAGACTGGCCTTATTTTTATGCAAGAGCCAAGAGAGATAGAGAATCAGAGTGCCATGGCCTCAAGCCACTGCAATAGAACTCCAGATGTGTGTGTGACACCTTGGACACATGTGTGACCTAGCACGCTTGCATCTCCTTGTGCGTCTGGCCTTTGTGGGATCTGAAGAGTTGAACATGGGTCCTTAGGCTTCACAGACAAGTGCATTAACCACTAAACAATCTCTTCAGCCCTAAATAATGTATTTTGACAGCATAATTTGGTTCTTATTTAATCTTATTTTAAGAAAAAAAAATACTGAGAAATGGGTAAATGTTCAAGAAGAAAAATTTTAGTAAGAACCTAAGACTTGACATGGGACAAAAGACAATAAGTAAGATGGTGGTGGTATTGGTGGTGATGGTGGTGGTGATGGTGTGTGTGTGGGGGGTGTTTTACTGGGGTTGAGGCTAGTGTCTGCCTTGCACATGTTAGGTAAGCACACTACCACTGAGCTACATCCTCATTGTTTTCCTCTTTTGACAAGGTCTCACTAATTTTCCTAGACTGGCCTTGAACTTGCTCTGCAGTCAATTGGTCTTGAATTTTTGAGCCTTCTGCCTCAACCTCCCAAGTTGCTGGTATTACACCATTCCTGACATAAGATAATGCTTAAATGAATTTGTGAGGAGTTCTTTCTTAAATCTTTTTTTTTTTCTTTCATTCACAACACAAATCCCAGAAGGACAAGAAAGAGTTAGTGTTTGAAGTAACACTGACCCTTGGAAACAGTTTGTTCATAAATAAACTCCCCCCAAAGTTGTGTGAGTTTACACCACACTGTGGAGTAGTAGCAAGAACTTCCCAATTCCTTGGACCTTGTCAACACTGCATATTGCTCATGATTTTAGTCTAGTTCTGCTGCTATAACAAAATACTTAAGACCAAGTTATATACTAGAAGCAGACATAATGCTCATGGTTCTACAGATTGAGGACTCTAGGACCAAGGGTTGGTGGGTTAAATGCCTAATGAGGACTGATATCTGCTGCCTCCTTGCTATGTCTTTGCTGGAGAAGGACAAATGTTGCAGCCTCCCATGGCATAAAAGAGAGAGCAGCCAGGCAGCACTCTGAAGCCTCTTTTAATGAGCATGGATGCCACCCGTGAAGGTGGAGTCTTCATGGCCCAACTACTGCCCAAAAGCCATATCTCTTAAGACCCTCACCTTGGGCCTTAAGTTCCAGCATGTGACTTTTGGAAGGACACATACATAAGAGCCACAACACCCACATATCCTGAGAGTCACCAAATCAATAGGCAGGAAGATGTTCTGGTGTTGATCTTCCCTAGACTTTCCTACATTCATTTTCTTCTTTTTAAATTGATTCTTCATGTCCTTTGTATCTTCTCGATAACTACTGAAGAAAAATTCACATGTTAGAGCCAATGTTATAATTTAGGTCCATTATCCCCAAGCAGTTCTGGACATACACTATGAAGGGAAAGAATAAAGGGGCTCCTATTCCTAGCCTCTGAGCTTGTATTGAAGCTTTCATCCTTTAACCATGATCATGACAGAGATTTTCAAAGTAAGAGAGCAATGATAAATTATCTAATATATGAAGACTCTTATGATTCTAGAATCATACAGTTTGCAATGTGAGGTCTACAGTCAAGGAATAGTGTTAATCCATAAATGTCACATGAACATCAAGTCATTTTATCCAGGTGAATCTACATCCTAGAGATAGCTGCTTACACATGTATGAAATGATGACATATCTGAGTGCTAATACCTAGGACTTTGCATCACCATCTCAGGAAGATCCTTCAAAACCCCTTCAATAGGCTGCCGAGATAGTTCAACAGTTAAAGTTGCCTCAAAGACTGTGTTCAGTTCCCCAGTACCCACATAGGACCAGATGCACAAAGTAACAAATGTGTCTGGAATTCATTTACAGTAGCAATGGGCCCTGGTGCACCCATACTCACTCTCTCACTTTCTCTCTTGCTCCTTGCCAATAAATAAATAAAGCTATTTTTAAAAAAATAAACTTCAAGGAAAGTACCTTTATTTTTATCTCCATTTACAGATTTTAAAGCTATCAAACAAACAAAACTAAGGATGGGAAAGAAAAACTAATCAATGAAATAGACCTGGGAGAGAGAGAAGAGAAGAAAGGGGGAATGTGATCAAAGCACCATGTACGCATATACAGAAATGCATTAATGTATATGTTTAATATATACCCATTATTTTCTACATTAGCATATAATGATATACATCAATAATTATAATTTTAGAAAAGAATTAGACCCATAACTTGAACCTCCATGGGCCTACCCTGTAGTCCTTGGTCCTCGGGTCAGTATGGTCAAGAGAGCAGACTCACAATGTTAAGAAGCCCTTATTTAAAAAGAAGAAGAGAGCTGGAGAGATGAGTATAATTAAGGCACTTCTGCAAAGCCTAATGACCTGTGTTCAATGCCCCCGTTCCCACATAAAGCCACATGCACAAAGTGGTTCATGTATCTGGAGTTTGTTTGCAATGGCTGGAGGCCTTGGTGCACCCATTCTCTCTGTCTGTCTCCCTGTGTTTGCAAAAAATTAAATTAAATAAATATATTTAAAAAGAAGAAGAAACCCAATTGAACTAAAAAGCAGATGCGCAACAAAATGCTTGAGATCTGCAAAATAATCTCATTTTCAAATCATGAAGTATTTTTATATCTAAGAACCATTCTTCCTCTTCATCCTTTGAGTGCGAGCTTAAAATATAACCGAAAAGACATACAAATCCCTACAAGTGCTGTACCCTAAATCTCTGAAGTCAGCGAGACAGGAAAACTGTTAGAAAGTGATCAGGATTATTCATCGTGCTTCCTCTCTGCTAAATCAGTCATTGGGCTGTTAGGAGTGGATGGAAAAAACCTTGTAATCCTCAGGTGTGCCATTAAACTCGTAAATTGCAAGATTTCTAGGACATTTTATATTATAGTTGACACTGCTCCATGGTATGTTCGGGGACGCTGGCCAAGAGAAGCCACTCTGAGAACATTTAAATGGCCTCTTCACACTCTCCATCCTATAGAAAGAGACACAAATCCAGCATTTTCCTTGTTCATCCACTTCCTCCCCAACCTTCAGTTAACCAAGAGTCTACTATTGCATCTGTGAGGGCCACAATCATGTTTTCATGAAACCAGAGCCCAGTAACACCCGGCTGCCAATTATTACTATCTGAAATTTCTGACCTTTCTATGTTATATGCCTGGAAAGTCAGACTTTAGTTTTCAATGACATCAGGCAGAATGGAAAAAGGGAGGAGGGAGTATGGCTTGAGTTTAGATTTATAAATCTAAAATTTACCAGACATTTTTAATTGAGCAAAGACATTCAAAATATGTTTTCTCCAGAACATCTCTTAGTCCTGTTGCATAATATCTAACATCAATCATTTGACATATTTTAAAGATAAAAATGAAAGGTATTTTTTTTTTTTTGGTGTACAAATCAATGTTTCATGAATTGATACAGTAAGACACCTCTTCCTTCTCATAATGCTGCTCTATATTTTAATGGCAACGTATTCAACAAGTTTTACTTAAATGCTATCCTGCATTGTTGTGTTCTTTCTTGGGGCGAGGGCACGTAATAGAGATGTTCTCTCTTTAACTGAATTATGTGTTACTCTTAAAGCTAATGACCATGCTTTCTAGGGTTGTCATATGCCTACAGTCTCTACTTCCCTACAGGCTAATGCAATCCTTCTCCACACTATCTATTAAACAAGGCAAGGCAGAGAAGTCAGACACCCTAAAAGCTGCATGTGTTTTATAGTATGAGACTCTTCCTAGCAACAGTGTCACTATGTATTTTGCCATTGCTACATTTTCAGGAGTAAATGGACTATTTAACAGCTTCATAATATAGAAGTAAGTAAGCTCTGCAAAAAGCTGGATAATAAATATTTGAGGCTTTGAGAGTCATGAAGTTGACATCGCCATTCAGCCCTGCTGTTGCTACAGAAAAGTCTCACGTGAGTAAACAAACATGAAGACCTTATAATAAAACTTTAGTTACAAATATAGGTGGTGGGCCAAATTTGATTCACAGGCTTCTGCCTTAAAATTTGAAAAGGAGAAAGTGAAAATTACAAATAGTTTCCATTCAAACAAGTAGATTTGATGGACATGGCCAAGTAGGTCCATGTTTAAGAGAGACTTTAAGTTCCAAGATGGCTGAAGTAGACACCTGGGAATGATGACAGGACGTGGTCGTGGAACACCAGGACAGGCATCCGGAAGAATTGGCTTTTTTCCTCCCCAAATCCCACCTCTTGCAGCAAGCACAGCCATATGAAACCAGACAGGAGAGTAATAAGCCTGGGCGCTAAGGGTAGGGAAAGAGAAACAGGCAGCACTCAAAACACAGGTGAGCGGGAACTCCCATGCAGTGCAGCAGAGAACCATGCTTCCTTACCCTTCCACCCAAACCACAACCCCAATGCCAGGAGCAGGCTGTGATAGTGAGGCAGCACCCCCAGATGAGGGAATAGGCACTCACTAACACAAAGACAAGGGCACGATGGAGACCCCAAAACACTGGGCGAAATCCAGGCAAGAAAGGAGAAAACATGTGCAACAAATAGAAAGGCATACTGCCTAAAGAATTTTTTTAAAAATCTCACAGACACACACATCTGCACAAAGATAAGGCGTGTGTGTGTGTGTGTGTGTGTGTGTGTGTGTGTGTGCATGTGCTTCTTGGAAATCCAAGAAAAGATACTACAATCATTATGTAAACTCAGTATTCTGTGGTAAAAATAACAACACAATAGTTAAAATATTTCAAAAACTCATGGGTACACTTTCAATTATAGATACAGCAAACAAAACATTAATTAGCAAAACCAGGTCTTGTGGAACACTATAAAAGACATAAACATAACAGAATACTCAACAGAAAAACACCATAATATAAATGTTTCTCAATAGCTTGTGGCAAACTTTCCAGGGAAGACCACATGTTTGGTCACAAAACACAAGTCTTAATTTATTTTAAAACATCAGTGGCAGTTGTAGTACACTTTCTGATCACAAAGGAATCAAACTGGAAATCAATACTATAAAGAAAATTGAAATATTCAGATGTGAGAATTGCTAAACACACTCATTAAAAATTAATGGGGCAAAAAATAAATCACAAGGGTGATTACAAAATACCTAGAGAGCTGGGGAGATGGCTCAACATTTAAAGGTACTTGCTTGTAAAACCTGCTGGCCCAGGTTCAATTCTCTAGTACCCATGTAGAGCCAGATGCACATAGTGGCAAATGCATCTGGAGTTTATTTGCAAGGGCAAGAGGTCCTGACATGCCCATACTTTCTCGTTCTCACTCTTGCAAAAGAAGAAATAAAGTTATTTTAAAATAAATGGATTTTAAAAAGAAAACACCTGAGACAAGTGAAAATGAAGGCATAGGGATGGAGAGATGGCTTAGCAATTAAGGTGCTAGCCTGAAAAGACTAAGGACCCAGGTGTAATTCCCCAGGACCCATATAAGCCCAGATGCACAAGGTAGCGCATACATCTGGAGTTCATTTGCAGTGGCTAGAGGCCCTCGCACACTCATTCTCTCTCTCAAATAACTAAAAATAAGTAAATAAAATAATTTTAGAAAATGAAAGCATAAATACTACAAAGCTGTGGGGTGTGACAGAAGAGTGCTAACAAGGAGATTCAGAACAACAAACATGTTTTTATAAGACTAGGACTTCAAATCAGTTACCTCAGTTTACACCTTAAATAATTGGGGGGGGGAAGGAGCAAATTTAAATGCAGTTCTGGAAAAAAAGAAGAGAATGATAAAGATTAGAGTGTGTGTGAATAAAGTAGAGGACAGAAAAACAATAACCTCAATGAATGGAAAGTTGGTTCTTCAAAGAAAATCAACAAAATTGACAAACCATTAGTAAGATTAAGAAAAGGTGGTGGGACTGGAAAGATGGCTTAGCAGTTAAGGCGCCTGCCTGCTAAGCCTAAGAACGTGGGTTCCAATCTCCAGGTCCCACGTTTAGCCAGAAGCAAAGTGATGCAAAGGTGCGATGCTGCACTTGCTCACAAGGGGCACACGCATCTGGAGTTCATTCACAGCCGCTGAGAGGGTGCTCGCACGCACATTCTCTATCTGTCTCCCTCTCCCTCTTTCTCTATCTCTCCAAAAAAGAAAGGAAAGAAGGAAGGAAGGAAGGAAGGAAGGAAGGAAGGAAGGAAGGAAGGAAGGAAGGAAGGAAGGAAGGGAAAGAAAGAAAGAAAAGGGAGTGTTTCAAAATACTGAATCAAAAATAAAGTGGTGAGATCACTTTGAGTTTACAGAAGCAAAAAAAAAAAAAAAGAGTTATAAGAGAATGCTATAAAAATTGCATGCCAACAAATGAAGGTTATTGCACAATCTAAGTGAAATAGACAGGCTTCTGAAACAACCCACCAAGACTGATGGGCAAAGAAATGAAACCTGAGCAGATGTATCCCTAATAAGGACATTGACTCAAGTCATAAGAAGAACAGCCCAGAAAGAAAAGCACAAGACCAGACAGTTCTCTAATGTCTGCTACCAAATATTTAAAGATGAACTAACACCAAGTTTTCTCAAGAAAAGTCCCAAATCCAAACAAAAACCATGAAAACTACAGATAAATATCCTACATGAATACTGATATGAAAGTACCTGACAATATTAGCAAACCAAATTTAGAAACATGTTGAAAAGACTGTACACCATTGCTCAGCTAGATACATTTCTGAAATTCAAGGGTAGTGAGACATATGAAAATCAATGAATATATTAAATTAATAATATTAAAGGGTCCACAAGGCTATTATTTATTACCTTTTATGATTAAAAATATTAGTATTTTATTGTTATAGGAATAAAATTAAATTTCTTAACATAATAAAGGCTATATTTAAAACCTCACAATCTGCATCACACTCAATAGAAGTTGAAGCTTTTCCCCCAAAGATCTTAAATGAGGCAATGATGCACTGTTTCTACTCACATTCAGCACAGAAGTGAAGTCCTAGCCAGGGCAATCAGGCAAAGAAAAGAAATAAAAGGAATTTTATTCAAACTTTAAAAGAAATAATATTATCTTTGCTGAAAGCTATTATGACCTTTCATATATAAAAATCTTGATAATCCCACACACAGAGATGCTAGAATTAATGAACAAAATCAACAAAGTATCAGAATACAAAATTAAAACACACAAGTCAGTTGCTATGAAGAACAATAAAAAAGGAAATTAAGATATCTCCATTTAAAATAACATAAAAAGAATAATTGTTTAGGAATTCGCCAATGAATGAAAGTCTACCCTGAAAACTACAAACCATTGCTGAAATAAATTTGATTAATTAATTAGCCCATTCATCAATTAAGGCGTAAGTAAGAAAAATGTCTTCTTCATGGGCTGGAAATTTAATATTTTGAAGATGATAATAATACCCCCAAATAATTCACATATTAAAACAATTCTTATGAAACCTCAAGAACATCTTTTGAAGGAATGAAATAACCCATCAAAAATCCATATGAATTCTCAAGAGATCCCAAATAGCCAAAACAATCTTGGGATAAAAAGAACATAGTTTGAGGATTCATGTTTCCCCATTTCAATACTTATCTCACAGCTATGATAATCAAAACACCGTGGTGATGGTATAAGAGAAGGCACACATGGACCAATTGAAAAACTGACAACTCAAAAATGAATTCCCACACATATAACTAATTTATTTTGGACAAGGAAGCCAAGAGCATTCAATGCATAATAGGCAACCTTTCAACAAATGCAACTAAGGAAATGATACAGTGCATGTTAAAAAAATTGAGATGTATAGTTACCTAAAACAATAGTTAAATATCAATTCAAACTGGATCAAAATCCTAAAAGGAAAAGCTATAAAATATATTACAAAAGACTAAAGGGTAAATCTTCATGGCATAAGATTTAACAAAGATTTATTAAGGATGACAGCCAAAAACAAACTACAAAAGAAAAAAAACTACATAAATTTGACTATGTCAAATTACAAACTCCTATGCATCAAAGTTCACTATCAAGCAATTAAAAAAAGACAACACACATAATGGAATAAGATATCTGAAAATCATATACTTCATATTGCATTGATATTAAGACTACATAAGGAACTCCCAGAACTCAACAAAAGAAAGACAAATAACTCAAGACTCAGAATACTAAAATGAGCAACGGATTTAAATAGGTATTTCACCAAAGATACACATATGGCCGATAAACGTATGAAAAGAACATGACTAGCCACTAAGGAAGAGAATACCAAAACCACAATATACTATTTCATATCCATTACTATGATTATTACTAAAATTTGAAAAAATTAAAGCCCAGAAAATAGCAAAGGCTGGTGAAAATGTGAAGAAAATGGAACCTTTGTGTATTGCTGGTAGGAATGTAAAATAGTGCGGTCACTGTGGGAAACAGTGTGGTCGTTTTTTCAAAAATGTAAACATAGAATTACCATATGATCCAGCAGCTCTACTTCTAAGTGTATACCCTGAAGAATTGAAAGGGGGGACTCAAACAGATACTTGTATAACAACATTCATAGCAGCATTATTCACCAAAGACTAGAGATGGAAACAACTCGAATTGCCATCAATAAATGCACAGATAAACAAAATATGATATGAAATTACAATAGAATATTATTAAGACTTAAACAAAATCCAGATACATGCTGAAAAATGGATAACCCCTACAAAGTTATGCTAAGTGAAATGATACAGACACAAAAGAATAAGTCTTGTATGATTCCACTTATATTAGTACTCAAAATACACAAATTCATAAAGACAGAAAATAGAGCAGAGGTTAGCAGCAGATGAGGGGAAAATAGAATGAAGAGTTATTTCTTCATGGGTGCACCAGTCCCAGATGCTGGACAATTGCTGGGAATGGATAATGGTGATAGTTTAAAAAATATGGTTAATGTACTTTAAGCCACTGAGTTATACACTTACTATGCTAAAATGCTAAGTTTTTGTTATGTATATTTTATCACAACTTATAACAAAATAATTAGTGAGCTGGAATGTGAAGTCACTATGCTAACAATCAAAACATTGGAAGTATGACAGAAAAGCTATGAAGTATTTTCAACAGAACCAAAATTTCCATCATCCACCAAATGAAATCCCAGTTCAAAAATAGAGAGGTTAAATTTCCCAAAATGATGAAATCTCCCAGAACCAAATGGTAAGTAGACAAACTTACTTATTCAAAAACAGAAATCTCATATTGTATAAACAATACTAGAGTTCCCATGACATGTTATTTACTTATACATACATACATTTGGTACAAAATGACAAAAGTGAGGTTTTTTTTTTTTTTTGGAGAGAGACACAGAGAGAGACAGACAGAGAGAGAAGGAGAGGAAGACAGAAATGGGCGTGACAGCAGTCTCTCAGTTGCTGTGAATGAAATCCAGATGTGTGAGCCCCCTTGAGGGCAAGTGCGGCATTGCGCCCTTGCGTCACTTTGCATCTGGCTAAATGTGGGACCTGGAGATTGGAACCAGGTTCTTAGGCTTAGCAGGCAGGTGCCTTAACTGCTAAGCCATCTCTCCAGCCCAAAAGTGAGATTTTAAAATTATACATGCTTATACTACATGTGATGTTAATAGAGAAAATATATCTAATGCTATTTTTTTTTAAGTGGAATTTTGTGAAAAGTATAATTTAGAAAACATGCAACGTATGATAAAATGCTACAAAATTGTAGTGATGATATATGTAATCATGATCACATATATCTAAAATGTATGAAATAAAGCTGTCTTAAATAAGAAAACTGACAACTATACAATCTCAAATAACTCTTTTTTGTTCATGTGTGTAGAGTACACATGTGGTGTGGCATCTGTGTGATGTATGGTATATACACATGTATGTGCAGATGCTCAGCCCATGTGTGCGTGCAGAGGCAGAGGTCAGAGGACAACTTTGGATGTCCATCTCTTATCATTCATCCACACATTTCTTTCCTTGAGTTGAAGTGTCTTCCTCAACCTGGAACTTTATCCTTCAGCAAGCCTCAGCAGATTTTCTATAGACTGTAGTTATACACATGCATGCTCACATCCAGCTTTGAAGTGGGGGCTAAGGAGCTGAACAGGTTGATCTCCAGCACAACAGGCCCTCACACTTAGTTGGCAAATGTTCTTAACTGCAGAACCAGCTCCCTAGCCCCAATCTCAGATAATTCTTGACCACAGTTTTTGTGTAAGCTGGAGCCAATATGAATTAAAGACATAAAATATATAGAAAAGAGAGTAAAATAAAAAAATTAATTCTCCATTATCAACAATTATATTAAATGTAAATGTACAAATGAATAAGTGATTGGTGTCTACAATCAAATCACTTTATAGTCAAAGATAAAAACAGATTGAAAGTAAAAGGACTGGGCTGGAGAGATTGCTCAGTGGTTAAAGCACTTGCCTGCCAAGCCTAATGATCCAGGTTCAGTTTCCCAGTGCTCACATGAGGCCAGATGCACAAAGTGGTGCATACAGCTAGAGTTCATTTGCAGCAGCTGGAGGCCCTGGTGTGCCTGTTATTTAAAAAAAGAAGAAAAAAAAGGAAAAGGATTGAAAACGTATTGCATGTAAAAAAAAACAATTAAAAGAAAGTTGAAATAACTATACTAATGTATAAAGTAGAATTTGAAACAAAAATTACTGGAGTCAAAGAAAACAGGGGGAGGGTCAATCTAAACTCAAGATATTGTGAATAAGACATATGTAAAATAACTTTTTGAATAAGGGCACGTCTAGAAGCTGTAGACTGTTACTAGAAAATTTTCAGCACCTGGGATGGGATACCTTCCAGTGAGTTGTTGGCCAAAGAGGTCCTGGTAGCCTCCAAAACATTAAAGGCTTTTGCCAAAGCCCTTGGTTTCCCTTGAGAAACAGACTAGTAAGACCCTATTGCTGAAGACATCTCTTGCCTGAGAGGCAAGGTCACTGAGAAAGCAAGCTGGTGCTGAGCAAAAAACCTTCTCCCTGTAGACCAGCCAACTGAAAGCTGGAAAAAGCTGCAGTGCACGCAGCATATGGGAGACAGAAGCCATCAACAGTGAAAACAGTGGACGCTGAATATTCAAGCTTGGCCAGACAGGCCCAATGACTGAACGGGTGCAATAGTGGCATGTCTACTCTTGGGGTAACCAACTGCTCCATAATTGGACTGAAGGCCCTCTCTACGGGAGGGAATACATACCTGGTACTGAAAAACCTAAGTAAAAGTCTATGGTAGGTGAGGTCATGAGCCTTAGGGGTATAAGCCTGCTCTTGTCTGACTAAATATGTATTATTTCCACCAAGCTGCCCTGAAAGCACTACACTTAATGTTCATGTTCACATATTAACACTACTCTCACTTCTGGCTAGAGAAGCTTCTCTTTTCAGATGGCGATGACCACTGGGATGACCCAAAAGGCAACATAGTGCTGAGAAGAAGGGATGGAGGAGTGCCCAGCACTGAAACACCTCTGTCACACCCTCCAAGGCTCAGGGACCATTGCGGAAGAGGGGGCGGGATAGAATGGAAGAGCCACAGGAAGGGTATGACCTCTTACAATGCAACTGCCCACACAGAAATTGGCCTCGATATCCATGACCTTGCAGTGCCTAGCAATACCTTCGCAAGACCCTCAAAATAGAAGAAAAAGATGATGACATCAAATTAAAAGAGAGAATAATGGAGAGAGGGAGGGGATATGATGGAGACTGGAGTTCTAAAGTGGAATGGGGGGAGGGGAGGGAAATATCAGGTGGGTTTTTTTGTATGTAAGTATAAAAGTTGTCAATAAAAATAATAATTTAAAAAAGGAATTAATCTATCAAGAATACACAGCAATTTTGTAACACTTCCTCCTCACAACAGAGGCCTCAAACAGATGACACGAATCCTGACAGAATCAGAGAAAAAGATTGAATAATATTATGGCTTCATCAATAATGGTTGTAACAATCAGGCAAAGGGAAATAAAGAAAATTGAAGATTTGAACATTATAATCTAACCAGAACTAATAGTTGTACCACAGCTAATATCAGAGTGCACAGTCTTCTCCAGTTCACAAGAAATGTTCCCCAAGATATTTTTAGTAGTCCACAAACAACTCTTAATAAATTTAAAAACAATTGATACCATACAAAATATATTCTTCAACCACAATGTAATTGTATTGGAAAACAATGGCATATAATTGGAAAGTTCAAAACTATGTAGGAATTAAACATTAGTTGTAAACACACTCAGTCAAAATAAATCAGAATATATTCTGGTGTTAATAAAGAAATAACATGCAAAAAGTGAGATGTCATTAAGGTATGGTCAGAAAGAAATTTATATCTATACACAATGGTACTAATTCAAAAAAATTAAAAAAATCTCAAATCAATACTCTTGTCTTCTATTAGAAAGAATTTGAAAAAGATAATAAAACCTAAACCAAACAAATAGAAGTAAGGAAACAATACAGATTAAAGGAGAAATAAATAAAATGGGGATAGAAAAAAGTAAAATTAGGGCTGGAGAGATTGCTTAGTGGTTAAAGCATTTGCCTGAAAAGCCAAAGGACCTCGATTCGATTCCCCAAGACCCACGTAAACCAGCTGCACAAGATGGCACATGCATCTGGAGTTCATCTGCAGTGGCTGGAGGCCCTGACATGCCCATTCTCCCATTCTTCCTCTCTTTCTCTCTCTCTCTCTCTCCTTCTGTGTGTGTGTGTGTGTGTGTGCGTGTGTGTGTGTGTGTCTGCCTCTTTCCCTCAAATAAATAAATAAATAAATAAATAAATAAATAAATAAATAAATAAATAAATAATTTTTAAAAAGAAAAATAAATGTAAAAGTACAAAAGTTGGTTCTTTGGAAAGAACAAGAAAACTGCCAGATATTTAGCTTGACTGGCCAAGAATGAAGAAAGATTGAAATTACCAGCATCATGAATGAAAGAGGAGCTGGTATTACCCAGATAAAAATAACCACAAGGTACTACTGTAGTCGTTTAAATTTATGGCCCCATAGACTCAGGCTTGAATCTTGACTCTCCAGAGGTCAGAACCCTGCTGGAGAAGTATGTCACTGGGGGCCGATTTTGGAGTCCATCCCTACAGTGCAGGGAGAGCAGGTGGAGCTCTGGCTGTTGAGCTTGCTGCTGCTGGCAGCTGTTTCTCTCTGCTGAGGATACTGAAGTAGGCCAGCTTCTTTCTCCAAGACTGTGACCCACCGGGACTTGTAGACTTGGTGGTACTCTAGGCCAATGAGAGACCCTGTCAAAGGAAGTGCACAGCATTCCTGAGGATGACAGCTGAGGTTGTCCTCTGTCCTCCACACTCATATGCACATACCATGCTCACACTCAGACATGCACATTAAGTAAAAAAAAAAAAAAAATTAATAAAATCCAATATTCTAAACCAGGCATGGTGGCACACGCTTTTAATCCCAGCACTTCGGGAGGCAGAGGTAGGAGGATCACCGTGAGTTTGAGGCCACCTGAGACTACATAGAGAATTCCAAGTCAGCCTGAGCTAGAGTGAGACCCTACATCGAAAAACAAAAATAAAATAAAATAAATCCAATATTCTGTCATTATAGCAATACCACAGTTATTATTTCTCTCCTAACAAGACAAGGACATCCACTCTGGCCACTTCAACTCAACAGCATGTGTACATTCTATCTAAATTAGTCAATAAAAAGAAATTAAAATCATCCAGACTCTACTGGCACATTTTATGATATTAAACACAGAAAATTTTGAATAGGCCATAAAATGTTATTACCACTAGTAATTTAAGCAAATTTACAATACAAGATCAATATGTAAACACAATGAAATGAAATATTTCCATTTTCAATAATACCAAAGAAAAAATATTTCAGAATTGAGTTATCCAAAGAAATATAATACATCTCCTTAGAGCTCAATGGAATTGAAATGAAATTCCATAAGTAAAGCCATGCATCATAGGTCAGTTAATGATCATCAGTGGAGTTAAGACATTTTATAATAGAAAGAACCATGTTTTCAACAAATAATGCTGGGATAATTTGATATTGGCATAATGAAGAATGAATTTGAACAACCATCTCACACCATATACAAAAACAAATTCAAAATTCATGAAGGGTCTAAATGCCAGAGCTCAATGTTCAAAATTCTTTAAAGGAGGCAGAACTATAAATCTTCATGATCTTACTGTAGGCAACAGTTTCTTAGCTATACCACCAGAATCCAAGCAACCAGAAAAATAGATAAATTGAGTTCTTTTCAAAATTAAAAAATCTTGTGAGCTAAGTGACACTATTACAAATGTGAAGACATCACCCCAGAATGGTATAAAATATTTGTAAATCATATTCCAATGATGGTCCAGTACACAAGTTATCTAGAATCCTTACAATGCACGGATTGAGAGAAGAGTAACCCTATAAAATAAGCAAATAACTTCCACCGACAGTTTTACAAGAAGAAGATGCTCAAGTCAGTCTTTGCAATGGAAACGTAAATCTCAACAAAAAACAAATGCCCTGAACACATACTAAGATAGCTATAAAGATTTTAAACAACAGCAACAATGAAAAAAAAAAAAAAAGTTTTGGGAGAATGAGGAGGAATTGGAAGCTTGGTACATGACTAGCTGAAGCCAGCCTGCAGTTCCTCTGCCTATTAAGTGTAGAGTTGCCTTCTGACCCCACAACCTCTGTCCTTGCTATACACACAGAAGTGAAAGCATATGTTCATACAAAATCTCATAGACAAGTGTTTGTAGCAGCATAATAAGTAACAGCCAGCATGTGGAAGCAGCCCAGATGTCTACTCACTGATAAATGGGTAAACAAATGTGATATATCTTCACAATGGAACACAATTGAGCCATTCTGAATTCCTCCCAGAATGAGGAGTACTGACATGAGCTACAACAGGATGAGCCTTAAGAAAGTTATGCTAACTTCAAGAAGCTTGACACAAAGGCCACATTTCATATGAGTTCATGCTCATATGCAATGTTCAGGACCAGCAGATCACACAGACGGAAAACAGATTCATGATTGCCAGGGTGGGGACAAAGAAAAATTGCATAGTGGGTATTGGATTTCCTTTCTAGTTGAGAGAAATATTCTAAAATTGGTTAGTGGTTGTGCAACATTTAGGAAAATATTAAAAATCCATTGGTACTTAAAAATATGACCTTTGTATACTTTATAATTGTGAATTTCATTTCATATGAAATGTTTATCTTTTGTGAATTATATCCCAGTGAAAATGGAAATTAGGAACTATGCAGAAAAATTAAACTAAGTCATTATAAGCATTATAATATTGAGGGAACCCTAGAAAGAATATGTGGAAGGCAAGCAGGGAAGGCTGGTGCTCTTAAATACCTTTCCCAGAAGGCAGGAAAGATTGACAGCCAATGAATCAATAAGACAAATAAAGAGCCAGGAAGAAAACAACTCTGAAAGCACGCCAGGCTGCAAGTGTGGAGCCCGTGAATATAACACCTAGAGCAGGGATTAGATAAGTAAAGTTCAATCAAAGGAAAAGTTTTCAACACCTGCAAAGTAGACTTTTGTAAATCTGACCAAGATAAAGAGAGGTGATAAAATCAACACCTTTGGGAAAGGGGAAGAGGAAAATTACAAATATGGCTTTTGTAAAAAAAAAAAAATTACTTACAAAGACTATGTAAGATACTATATACATGAGTTCTGATAATTTACTGGGAAATCCATTTTTTCTAGGTTCTTCATCATCATTCTGTGCTTTAAGCAAATAGAAAGGGGCCAGAGACAGGACTCAGTGATTAAAGTGCTTGCTCTTCAAGCTTGCTGACCCAAGCTTGGATCCTCATCACCCACTTAAAGCTGGGCACAAAGTGATACACATGTCCATAATCTCAACATGCCTATGGTAGTGGGAAGTGGTCAGAAAAATCCTGAAGTTCATAGGCTAACTAATCTGGTCGACCCTATGTCAAACAAGGAGGGAGGAGAGGACTGACAACCTAAGATGTCCTCTGACCTCTACACACATGTGTCCATAAACACACATGTGTCCATAAACACACACACACACACACGCACACACACCACCACCACCACCATCATCATCATCATCTACACACATACACAAAAGCAAACAAAAGAAAAATAAAGTAAATCATATTTTTAAAAGCTTTTGTGGGCTGGAGAGATGGCTTAGCATTAAGGCACTTGCCTGTAAAGCCAAAGGACCCAGGTTTGATTCCCCAGGACCCATGTAAGCCAGATGCACAAGGTGGCTCATGCATCTGGAGTTCATTTGCAGTGGCTGGAGGCCCTGGCACACCCATTCTCTCTGTGTGTCTGCTTCTTTCTCTTTCTGTCTCAAATAAATAAATAAATAAATAAATAAAATGTTAAAAGCCTTCATTTTGCTTTTTAGTTCTTTAGTTTATTTGTTTATTTTTTAACAGATTATTCTCTATTGAGAATCAAGCAACTTGCAACTTCTTTATCCCTCAAAGCCTCTATCCTTTACTCAAACTTAACTCTTTGAAGTATAAGATCTTCATAATTAAATCCATACTTTGTGAGAATCATTTTACAAACTAAACTTGTATTGAAATGAACACACTTAAATGCATTGCTCCATGATAACAGAATCTTTTGCAATTTCATATATGTATGCAATGTATTTGATCATATTCACCCCAATTATGCTTTTATATTTCTCCCATTCCTACTGAATGTCTACTTCTTCACTACTATTTCTCCACCTATTTCTAAATAAATTTTATTTATTTACTTATTTATTTATTTATTTGAAAGCATTTCTGTGTTTGTGAGTGTGCATGCACATATATGTATAGGTGTGCCAGGGTCTCTTGCCTCTGCAAATTAATCCCAGAGATGTGTACCACTTTGATGCATTCTTCTTTACTTGGGTGGTGATGAATCAAACCCAGGCCATCAGGCTTTGTAAGCAAGCACCTTTAGCTGCTGAGCCATCACCCTAACCCTTCCCTACCAACCTTCCTATTTTTAAGGAAAGTAAAAGAACATTACCCTGAATTACTCTCCAGGTTTAGTTCTAAACACAGTCTTGGCACACTCTTTACCCGTTATGTAGTGCAGATAGATGAATATCTAGGAAGAAGAAGAGAGAGGGAGGTTTCTAGCTTCTCAACTGACTACTAGTGAGTATAAGACATTACATTTTGCACTGAGAAAAAAGAACCCTTAAGACAAGATCAAACATCAATCACAACACATCAGACAGCTAGCTAGTCATGCACACATGTATCAATAAGAATTAAAATTCTGGGCTGGAGAGAAGGCTCAGCAGTTAGGATGGTTGCCTGCAAAGCCTAATGACCTGGGTTCTATTCCCCAGTACCCATGTAAAGCCTTAGATGCACAAAATGGCACAAGCATCTTGAGTTTGTTTACATCAGCTAGAGATCCTGGCACACCCATACTCACCTTCATTACCTCTGTGTGTGTGTGTGTGTGTCTGTGTCTGTAACTCCCTGTTTGCAAGTATATAAATAAATAAATATTTTTTAAAAAAATTCAAATTCTAAGTAGGAGCAATAGATCTATGTGGAAGAGAAAATGCTAGAACACTCTAGAAAGCAGCCAAAGTAACCTGTGCCCTAACATTCCATCTCCTCCACTTTGGCCCTTCATCTAATCATCTAATCTGATCATAGGTGATCATGCTCCAAGGTATAAAATTAGCTTTCCTGAGCAAAATGACTCTCCACTCTTCCACCTAGTGGCTTTCCCTAGATGCAGAGGCAAGAGGCTTAGAATGAAAATCAGCTTTTCACCAGGAACTTCAACCTTAACATCTCACAAATTAAAATACAAGAATTGAGCTGGAGGGGCTGGAGAGATGGCTTAGCAGTTAAGGCATTTGCCTACAAAACCAAAAGATCCCGGTTCCATTCTCCAGGATCCACGTAAGCCAGATGCACAAGCGGGCTCATGCATCTGGAGTTCGTTTGCAGTGGCTGGAGGCCCTGGTGCTCTCATTCTCATTCTCTCTCTCTCTCTCTTTCTCTCTGCCTCTTTCTCTCACTCTCTCAAATAAATAAATAAATAAAATATATATATTTTTTAAAAAGAATTGAGCTGGAGAGATGTCTCAACAGTTAAGGCACTTGCCTGCAAAGCCTAAAGACCCAGTTTCTATTCTCCAGAACCCATGTAAAGTCAGATACACTAGGTGGCACATTTATCTGAAGTTCGTTTGCAGAGGCTACAGGCCCTGACACACCCATTCTCTCTCTCTCTCTCTCTCTCTCTCTCTCTCTCTCTCTCTCTATCATAAATAGACAAATAAATTATTTTAAAAACACAAGAATTATAAATCCCATTTTACAAATGAATGAAGTCAAAAGAGGTATACTACTCAAATCTCCTTTGTGGCAGGGGGAAAATTAAGTACACTTGCCTGCCCAGTCTCTGCAGGGGGTGCTCCTGAGTCTGGACTCTGACCTCAAAAGTCTACAGTGATCAGGCAGCAGGCGGCAACCTGGCCCTGCTCTCCTATGTCTCTCATCTTCTCTCCTCTCCTAGGGTCTCACTCCTGAGCCACATATCAGTCAAGGGCCGGCCTTGAAGTTTTGCCATTGCCTCCCCATGCCCCAAAGACTCTCCATGCATTTTCATTCTTGGTTCATACGTCAGTGAGGATGGGAGGTCTCTCCTGACCACTCAATTTAAAACTGCAACCAACCACCTTTCATCTTCTTTCCATTCTCAATGTCCCTTCCTTCCTTCCTTCTCTGTTATTTTACATAGCATAGATTTCTTCGACAGTATTATATAGTAGATTGTAATTTTTGTTGTTTGTCTCCGAGTTTCCCTTCAAAGCAAAGACTTGCTTCAGGTCATTCATCCAGGAGGTGATTTCAGATTCAAGAATGAGATAAAGAAGGAACCATCAGCACCCATGGTCACGGTCAAAGTCACTGCTGGCCACGATACATGTGGTCCGTGCATACCCCGTACGAAGGCATCATCTCTGCCTCCCAAACCCCACAGGCTGCCCAGGCCCCTGTAGTCCTTGTCGGGTTGACATCCTTTTTCTTCCAGAGGTGACTCAATCCTCCAGGAAGAGAATGGAGACTCCCCATCCTCCCAGCCCTTATGGTAGAGGAACAGCTGTACCTGCTCAGGTGATCTGAAGACAGCAGCAGCTGGAGGGTAGTGCGGGTGGAGACTGGAGACCTTTACTTCCTTGCCTGTACGCTGAGGTCTCCCATTGGTTGGCTAAGTGCTTCAGCGCAGGCAACATTTTTGTCTATGGTGGGTGGAGGTAGTGGGGAGGGGGGAAGTAGGGGGTATCTCAGGTACCCAGAACAGTGTCTGACACATAGTAGGTCTTTGATAAATATTTCTACACCATGAATGGATTCCAGGCTTCTGTAATGTATGTCACGAGAGTCCTGCTGTGGTTTGACTGTTCCCCAAAGGTCAGTGTTAGAAGCTTAATCCCCAAATTCACATTTAATGTCATTCCAAAGCAAAGCCTTTGGGAAGCAATTAGCTTATTTTGAGGTCCTGAAAGTAGGGCTACCAGGTGATAAAGGCAGTTTTATATCAGGAAGAGACTGGAGCAGGTGCTGGCCTTACATAGTGATGCCCACTACGGTGAATAATGCAGCAGAGGCCCCCTCACAGGAGGCCAGGGCTCTGTCCTTGGACTTCTCAGCTTCAGATCTGAAGGCAAATGAACTTCTATCTGCTCTTCAGAAATCACTTGCAATTTTTTAAAATTACTTGCTCACTGGTAGTTTTTGCTATAACAACAAAACAAAATAGACAAGTCTGGGCTGGGGAGATGGCTCAGTCAGTAAAGTGCTGAAGCATGAAGAACTGAGTTCGATCCCCGGGACCCACATAAAATGGTAGCCATGGCAGTATATGCCAATACTCCCAGCACTAGGGAGGCAAAGCCACGAGGATCCCTGGAGCTCACAGTCCAGCTAGTCTACCCTCATTGGTGAACTCCAGGCCAATGAAGAACACTGTGTCAACAAGAGGTGGACAAAAAGAGAAACAACACCCAAGATTGTCCTCTGCCTCTACATGCATACAAACACATATGGATTCCACAGTCATGTGCACCCCGCCCCCACACACACACAAAATAGATTAAGTACCAATGTGGATTTAAAATCCAAAGAAATGGTTGAGGTCACCAGAACCAAATGCCCTTGAGCTGATGAAAAAACAAAGACTGAAAGGGCTCCTAGCGAGAAAGCCAGTCTAGAGACTGCATCACTGTCTGAGCTGATGGTGGCCTGACTGCTTGCCTTCATTCAGGCTGGGCCATCGGATTTCCAACTTGTAGGGATGCGAAGGAGGGATCTGTCAGCGAGAGCTTGAAAAAATCCTGGGATGCTGTTGGTACTTATTAGTTCATCTACAGATCTGTTACCTTTAAAACTATCCTGACTTTAGCTTCTAAATACTCTTTTTAGAAACTGCCTTTGAACCTTTTTTTTTTTTCCTGACAATAAGGCTTCCATAAAGACACAATAAGTTGCAAGAAAGAAATGTCACACATTGCACCTCCCTTTCCTTTGATCATTGTTATTTTAATCTTCCACCCAATGATATTAATATATGCATTCCCTATTTGGCTATTTGAGGGTTGTCTCCCTTTTACTATTTTAAATCTGACTTTCACTCCAACACAAGAATGTTCTTTTCAGTGTTTCTAATATTAGAAAGAAAACCCCTAAGCCTGCTTCCAGCCAACACATTAAAAGAAGGGTTTGATTCATTTTCGAAGAAGTTTTATAATAGGGAAATGTGACCATCTCCGTTGGCAAATGTTTTCACTGAATTACAGAAATCTTCAAAGAAAGAGAAATTTCCCCTAAACTATTTAAAAATCTTCGGAAGGACCTCCCACAAATGATAACTTCTTTAAAGTAGAAATTCCCCCAAAGATGTACAAATCTTCAAAAAAGAATACCCCTCAAATGATTAGAACCTTACCAAACTCCATCTGGATTTGAGTTCCAATAATAAGGGTCAGAACCTTGTCCATACCTAGTAAAAAAAAAAAAAATACTGTAAGAAAGCACATTTTTTAGTATTTCCAGATGTAGACAGAACATTTTTCGTTTTGAAATACAATGAGAAAACTTTTTCATGCTTTTTTGGAAAGGATATATTGGCCAAAGCAGGCAGAGAAAGTTATTTGAAAGTGATCAGGCCAACAAAACATGAAAGCAGGTGAGTCTGAATTCCAGGTTAGAAACCAATCATGTGTCTTCTGCCCTCTGCTCACATCATTTTTCTAAGTTCGTGTTCACTGGTACGAACACCAACATTTCTGAAGTCCGGTTCAACTATAATATGATGTATAAAAAAAGTAGCTGAGAGATATGGAAAACAGGAAAGTTACAGTTGAATATAAACAAAGACCAACAAATAGTTAAAAAGCCATTCTGTGTATGGAAACACCCAAGCACACCCACAAGCCCACGTTCTCACACCTCTTGAGCGTTGGGTAAATTACTCATCTGTGTTTAGTTTTGAACACATTTTGCAGAGACATTAAGACAAAACAGCAGCTCCATCTCGCTTCCTCTCAGCTCATGCAATGTGATGTCTCCAACCAACCATCTGTCGGGAGTGGACAGTGACGGGAGGAAGATGTCCACCAGCCCCCAAAGACAGATTGTCTCCGCAGCACCTCCTCTCCAAAACAGTCCTCAAACAAAAGCCTTTGGAAGCCAGTGAGGAGAAACCTGCTAGGGTATAAACATGTGGTATGAATAGTAAGAAAATGGCTTAGTATCTACATCATTTTCACGTTTTGGTGTTGTCACAATGTGTTTTATTGGTGGAGTTTGGGGATTTGGGGTTTTGTTTTCTTCTTGCTATTCACTTGGTTGGTGTTTTAGTCACATTCTTACATCAACTTTCTTCAAGATGGTCATTTCTGAGTCACTCTAATCACATCGCCATGTCTACAACTGTTACAAAACCAGTAGCATGCAGAAGCCTAAAGCCCACCCTTCATTCTAAACTTAAAACTTATATTAATATCTCTCAATTTTACTGAGGCAAACTCATAAAATAGGAGGCTAAGTCTTCAGTATTTCTCCAGACAACCCATTTTGGAGACAAATCTCACAGGAGCCATTTCTCTGTTCCTTGTCTCATGCCTTCATGACTTCTACTTATGACTCATATTCCTACTCATATATGTGTTGGATGCACTTTAGTATCTATGGGAAATGGCAAAGGCTTCTATAGAGGCTCAGCACATATTACAGGAGTGGCTGCATCCAAGGTCTGTATCAACTTCAAGAACCTGTGATGGTTCCAATGTGAAAATGTCCCCCATAGACTCCTGTGTCTGAATATTTGGTCCCCAGCTTGTGACTTTTTTTTTTTTTTTTTAATGTTATGGAACCTTAGGAGATGGAGCTGAAAGAAGCAGGTCACTGAGGGTGGGCCTTGAGGTTTCATATCCAGATACTACTTCCTGTCTATATGCTTATGTGTAGACATTTAGTATATGCCAGTATACCTGCTTTCTGATCTGCCAAGATATGAGGGCATGAGGAGTCAGTTCCATTCTTCTACCATCATGCCTTTCCTGCCACCATGGGCTATGAGCCAAGATAAGCCCTTCTTCCCTTAAGCTGTTTCCTGTCAGGTGTTTGATCACAATAAGAAAAGGAAAACAATACCCAGCATTATTTCCCCAATTCTTCAACATAAACCTTTTACTTGTGAATCAGAAATAATAATACTGTCAAAGTCGCATGGTTATGTTGCCATCAAATGAATTAATGAATGTGTAGGTTTTTTAGATTATACAATAGATTATGGGAAAATGTTAGTGACAGTCACCCAACTGTATATTTGAGTCCAGCCTTCCCATTCCTCGTACTTTCCTTGCTATTTTGCTCCATTTGTCCAGCTTTAACATCGACTTCAAGAAGTGTTCCCATCACTTTCAGAGAGGGGACCCTGTTCTCTCTTGTCCATGGACGAGAATGGATTTGGATTGTATCTTTCCTGTGTCAGATATCTTGGATTTGATATTCTTCCAATCCCCAGCCGACTGGAATGGTTCCTTAAGCAATGTTAAGCACATGAGTATCGAGCACATGGACATAACTCCTACTTGCTCACTGAAAGCTAATAGCTAAATATGCAAAAATTTTGTGAGCTGGTGTTCACACGAAGCTCAGTGGCTTTACAAAAATGCCTAGCTGTGTGGGGCTTTAGTGAATTGGGCTCGTATAGATTCAGACAAACCCAATTAAGACATATCCAGTTTCCCTACATGTCTCCTGACCCATTTGAGTTTGCCTCCTATTGCAGTCAGGTTTGCACTGCTGGCAGAAATCACATGACCAAGAGCAGCTTTGGGGGCAAAAGGGGGTTTATTTTGGCTTACAGACTCAAGGGGAAGCTCCACAATGGCAGGGGAAAATGATGGCATGAGCAGAGGGTAGACATCACCTCCTGGCCAACATAAGGTGGACAATAGCAACAGTAGAGTGTGTCAAACACTGGCAAGGGGTCACTGGCTATAAAACCTATAAGCCCACCCCCAACAATACACTGCCTCCAGGAGGCTTTAGTTCCCAAATCTCTATTAGCTGGAAACTTAGCATTCAGAACTCCTAAGTTTATGGGGGACACCGGAATCCAACCACCACATCTCTAGTTAGCATCAATTATTTTCGCAGTTCAAAATACATGATGCATGTTTCCCTGCCAAAAGTGGCTACTGATTTTTTTTATTTTTTATTGACACTTCTATACTTACATACAAAAAACCTATGATATTTCCCTCCCCTCATTCCCCTTCAGAACTCCATTCTCCGTCTTATCCCCTCCCTCTCTCCATTAGTCTCTCTTTTAATTTGATGTCATCTTTTTCTCCTACTATGAAGATCTAGTAAAGGTATTGCTAGGCACTGCAAGGTCATGGATATCGAGGCCAAGTTCTGTCTGGACAGTTGCATTGTAAGGATTCGTATCCTTCCTTTGGCTCTTACATTCTTTCTGCCCCCTCTTCCGCAATGGGCCCTGAGCCTTGGAGGGTGTGACAGAGATGTTTCAGTGCTGGACACTCCTCCATCCCTTCTTCTCAGCACTATGTTGCCTTTTGGGTCATCCCAGTGGTCATTGCCATCTGAGAAGAAGCTTCTCTAGCCAGAAGTGAGAGTAGCATTAATATGTGAATATGAACATTAAGTGTAGTGCTTTTATGGCAGCTTGGTGAGAATAATATATACATTTAGCCAGACAAGAGCAGGCTTTATACCCCTAAGGCTTATGACCTCCCCTGCCATAGACTTTTGCTTAGTTTTTTATAATATACAATTTGAAAAGAAACACAAGCAACTTATCAATTAGCAATTACCCCCAGTTCTCATTTGGGATGTAATCATACATGGAGAATAGCCATGTACTGAATTTTAGAGTGGGTATTTCATCATTATTTACCCAAATATTCAAATCCCTTCCCAGAAGTCACCTAATGATCTAGTTCAATATCTCTTCCTTCTTCCAACATCCCTCTAGATGGTAAGTTTAAATAGCCCATTGAGCTGCTGCTTTGCCTGGCTGGTTTGTGACACATGATGTATTGATGCAGGTTTGATATTTGTGTCAGTATTGGGCTGTTTGTCCACAGACACTCCCCCCCCCATGGCTGCCACACGGCCCCTAGGGGTCTTTGCCAGACAGAGCCTGTTGGAATTAAGGTCCTGCAGTGTTTGTCCTGGCAACACCACCAGGGAGGCAGCCATCCAGTTCTCCATCAGATGTGGGATTTTTCAGAAACGATGAAAGCAGGTCAGCATTTGGTTCCAGAAGTTTCTGAAGTTTGTAGGTACTTCAGTCTATTTTTGTGCCCTCTGCCAGGAGGGTCAGAGGAGAAGCTCAGGGTATCCAATCAGTCTCTGAAAGGCACCTGGCCAGGTTCCAAAAACTGTATGGACTTTAGCCACGGAGGGTACCCATCTAGAAAGATCTGTGTGACTTCTCAAGAGTTCCTTAGGCCTGTCAATTATGAGAGAGTGTTGTACCCTGACTTCTTGTTCCTTCAAAGTCCTTTCCCTGTTCGGCCAGCCACTCGTCCCCTGACACAGTGATTCCCACCATATCATATCATTTCAGCATGGCATTCCCCCATTAACCCGCCTGTACAACCAGCTTATCAAATGAACACAGTAATGTCTGGATGCCTCCTTGCTTCTGGATTTTCCTTCCGAAAGGAAAGGACACCACCAAAAAGCTATCCTTGAAGTAGATTTTGAAAATTTAAATTGTTTCCCCAAAGAAACCCTCAAATACTTTTGAAACTATTTGAAATTATTAAAATGAAATTAACATTGGTCTCACTTATGTTTCTGCTATGCCAGATCCATTATGTTGGCATTACAATTTGAATGCAAAATGTTTCCCACAGACTCGTGTGTTTGAGTGCTTAGTCACCAACTGGTGGTGCTGTTTGGAAGTTGTGAAAACGTTAGGACATGAGGCCTTCACGGTGGTCTTGGGCCACTGGGGGTATGCTTTGATGGTTAAGGCCTAGAGCCATTTCTAGTCCCATCTCTCTGCTTCCTGATCAACTAAGATTTCACAAGCTCCCCAACGTCACCATTCCAGCTACCATGATGGACTGTCCTCTAAACTCTGATATAAACTAAGTGTACTTGATCACAGCAATGAGGAAAGTAACTAATAAAGTAGGAATCTCAATTTGAAAGAGAAGATCTCAACCTGTGGCCTATTCTGCAGTTTCTGTTATTTAGCAAATCGGTGACACAAGAAAAACAGGGATCTTTGAGTGAAAGTTACAGAGAGAAGCCATATATAACATCTTCAACAAGGAGAGCCAGAAGGATATCATATAGTTCACAGCCTACATGAAAGACTAGGGAAACAAATGGAAATGAAATAAGACCCAAGGCAGGAGGTAGGGGAATGTAGCAGGAATTAATTGATAGCCTCCTTTGCATGCTTTTGCAGTGAATATACTTCAAAATTTTCATCTTAGCTAGAGACTCAGCAGGCCGAAGTAAATGCCTGTTGCAGGTTAGGTTCTTAGCTGGCTCCTTGATTTGTTTTGTGCAGTGCACAGAATACATATGAAGAAGGGACTTTGGGGACCACACCTGCTTCTGGGGAGAAGTGGGAGCTGCCTGCATTTCCCATTCTTCCAAGAAGTCATACCATGCTACAAAGCCAACTCCCCAAAAGGAATTCAGCCAGAGTTTTGGTAGAAAGAGGAAATAGATGGTGGGTAATAATAACTCAAAATGGCATGTGTCCACCCAAACCAGACATGAGCTTTCCAGGCGCTGTGGGAAAGAGGGCTACGAGGAGGGTTAGCTGTGCTAGTGAATCAGTAGTAGCTGATGACTAGGGCCTTGCAGAGAAAGAAGTCCTGGTCTCCTTGGCCAAGGTTGTCACTAGGAGCTTCTTTGGATCTTCTAGGTACTGAGCACTGGATGGACCACTTCAGTGGCATTTCGGATGACAACTTTGGGGCCTGGGGTTGTGTGATACTTCACATGGAAGAGGTGAGTAGACAAGCAGGAAAAAGAACATTAAAAGGCAAGGGCGGGACTAGCATTAGGCTTCCTATGGGAAATAGTAGTGTGATCCTAAGGGACTTCTTGGAGGATATGGAATTAATGCTATAATTTTGAGAACAGGAAGAGATTCAAGTCTACGCCTGACCACAATGAAGACAAAGCCCCATGATTTGAAGCAGGGAATCAACGGTCAGAATATGAGGCTTGAGGTAAGACAAGGCTGTAAGACGGTTGGCAGAAAGGTGGGCTGTGAGTTGACTTACAACTGTCCTTTCCCCAGGCTAATAAGCACATACCAGGCATGGATTTGGAATTGTCAGAAACTCAAGCCCCATTGAATCAGACAACAGGCTCATGGTCGTTGCATTTCATCAACTTGGGCAAATTAGTGGAGCCCTTTTTATTTATAACTTCATAAGATTCGCAGCCACAGGAATGTAACACCCTTTCCTTGCCCCAAAACCAGCCATTTGGGGCAGTTACAACAAAATCACACTATTCATCATCTTCCTACCTACAATTTGCCAAAAAAAGGAAAAGGGGGGGGAATATAATTGCTGATATTACTATTTTGTGCATTGGATGAGAGTTTCCAAAAACAATAACAATTAATTTTCTTTGGTGGCGTTAGCTAAAAAGTCAGAGAAGTGCCAGGTTTCCATGGTTGTCTTAGATCATCTGGCATCTGTGAACAATGGCTGTAAGGAACCAGCCCTTGGGGGCCAGTAAAGCTCTCTTATAACTCCAGTGCTAGAGGTTTCATATCTTGGCCATTCCGCATCACAGCAGGTAGAAAACCCAGGATGGAAAATGTCAGCCTGGATACAAGTTTTCTCCACAGAAAATATTGCTTCAACATAACTGAAATCCTTAGAGATCTTTTCTTTGTCAGCCTTCAAAAACACACTAGCCTTGGCTTCAGATGCCTTTTTGACACTGCTCCAGACATATTTAAGAAATGGGTCTAATTTTGAAGGATATATTTGGGCAGTCAACCAAGACCTAGAAGAGGAATAAGCCATCCTGATTTTATGCAAAAAGAATTTAAGAAAAAAATAAGTGGAGCCAAAACTCTGAAATTTCCGAAGCCATTTACAGTGATCTACCAGATCTTAAAGGGGAGATTTCAGGCAAAAAATAAGAGTATTATGTTATATCTGTCAGTATTTCTCCACCACTACTATAAGGAGAGCCCTCAGTGTCATAGACACAACTTATCTCTACTTTCAAGACTTTTCAAGCCCTCATGACAATTTCCCTTTAAGAAGTATCACCAGCATTAAAGTGTGCCAACACCCAATACTTTTGGAAATGCTAAGGTGATGGGACACTATTTCTAGGCTTTCTTTATTCCTCCCAGGTTATCTCCTTCTAGACAGAATTCTGTTGAGTTAAAATAGTTAACTCATTGGATGATAGTTGAGCAATGAAAATGGGGAAATGTTTCAATAAAATTAATTTTTTTTTTGCAAAGAGAAACCTTAGTCACTTTATGGATTACAACTATGCAAAAAGATGTTAAGTATTCCAAAGATCTCCAAGAACCTCAAATATACAACATGAAATGAAGTGTGTGTGTGTGTGTAACATAACTGCAAGACATGACTGCACTGTTTATTGAGCACCTACTGAGACATAGGTTTCACTTGACCAGCCTGTAAGCTGCAGCATTTGGTCAATGATTATTGCAACCTTTCTCCGCAAAGCATTGCTGTTACCACATATTCCAGCCCATCTGACTGAGAATCTCTGTAACTCTCCACCAATGGTTTCCCCTGGCTGCAGGAGTATGTCCATCCACTGCACTAGACCAACTATCTACACAGGAGGTTAGCACCCTTAGGAGCAGCCTTCACCTAATGAGAAGAATGTACATGTATCAGTTTCATTCCTCAGCTCCTCCTCCTCCCATGTTTCCTGGGATCACCAAGAAAAGAAATGTTCTCTCCATTGGGCACACCACTGAGATGACCATTTCATCCTCATGGCAAATTTGTAGGGCAGAGTTTTATGACTAAGAAAAGTTAAAGTTTTATACTAAAACAAGGTGCCTGGGAAGATGACTGCACGATTAAATGTCCTTGCTACACAAGCCTGATGACAAGAGTTTGGATCCCCAGAATCCACATAAAGCTTTATGCAAGCAATGCAAGAGTCTGTAATTGCAACACACCTGCATCAATGGGAGCCAGAGTCAGGAGAATCCCAAAGCTTGCTTGTGGGCAGGCTAGTCCAGTCTAGTGTTGGCAGCAACAGACAAAAAGAATATTTTCTCAAGCAAGGTGAAAGACAGGACCAACAACCTGGTGGTGTCCTCTGATCTCCACATGCACACCATGGCATGCATAGTCACATGGGGAGAGAGGGGGAGAGAAGGGGGAGCAAAAGCAAAAAGAAGACAAAAACCTATGTACAATGCCATTCTGTCTTTAAGAGAGAGACTTGTTCAGCAAACATGATAAAGGAAATGATGGCTATGGAAGCAAACCCTTCCAGTTATTTCCTGTCACAACTATTTTCTTCCTAATACTTAGCTACTGTAACAATTTAGCCATCAATTGTTTGTTTATTTATTTATTTATTTATTTATTTATTTATTTATTATCATCTATTTCTTTCTCTGGGATAGAAATTCTAGGAGAGTAGAGATTCTTTCTACATTCTCCTAGAAATAGTAGCTCCTTATATACATTGAGCAATGCGTGAAAAATTTTATAACAGAAAGGAGATTAGAACCATTCCCCTATGTGATATTCTAAACATAAAGATCAATGTGAGTCAAAAATATTAGACATATATGCTATTCATCATGTTTCAATATTTAGCTCAAAAACAAACTGAACCATCAGCTTCTAAGGCAGAAATTTCAAAGATTAAAAATAAAATTCAGGTTTGCCATAATGTAGAAAAACTTCAAAGTCAGGGTCAAAGGGAGAGATTAGCATGTGCACGTTGGAAGCAGACATGCAGTCAGGTGTATGTATGCACAGGAGGAACCCAGCTCCCCAGTTAGATCAAACTGCCCAGGGAACCAAATCCAGAAGAGGAGATTTCTGGCCTGCTGGCAGGGAACAGTGATGCTCCTGGATGCCCATCTCCATGAGGGTATGTGGAAATCCACAAAGCAAAAAGACCACTGTGGCAGAAACAGAAAAATCACAGGGCCGCAACTCACATTTTGGCTGTCTCTTGTGAGAGGTCTGACAAGTGGATGTTGCTCCCCTTTCTTATTGCAAAAGCCGCTGAGATGCTGAAATTCATATGTAGCTACTTCTTGCGGTACAGTGCCTGCATCCCCTCTCTATCTGATTCTTGTACCTGGCCACATTTCTGAGGAATATGGACCCCTGGTAGTTCATGGTGGCTGCGTCCACACTAGAACCACCCACAGAGAACTGTCTTGTGAAAGTTACCACAACCTTATTCTGGGCTAGCCCAAGACAATGATTATTTGATGTGGGGAATCAAGATCTAGCCGACTTTACTTCCACTGTGTCAATTCTGAAACACCATTCATACATGGAGACCAGCAAGCAAGGTTGGCTTTATGCGTGTGTTCCCTCGGGCAGTCACATGGAACGCCATACAGAGAAAGACCTCGCATTGGATTCCATGCACTAAAACTGCCATCTTGAAATTCCTAGTCATCCTATCTGTGAATTTGTAAAGTCCTGTGGAGCAATGGCATGTACATCATCCTAGTGCTGGGGAAGCATGCAAGATAGGATCCCTGAGGCTTGCTGGCTAGCAAGTCTAACCAAATTGATGAGCTATAGGTTCAGTGAGAGACCCCATCTCAAAAATAAGGTAGAGGGCTGGGAACATGGCTTAGTGGTTAAGGCACTTGCCTGCAAAGCCTAAGGACTAATGTTCAACTCTCTAGGGCCCATGTAAGCCTGATGCACAGTGAAGCAAGTGCATGTTGCTTCACTGACTAGAATTTCCTGATTGTGGATGGTTGCAATATTGTACATTATGACCAAAATTAGGTTGGGCTATCTTTCACCCCATTAATAACCATTAATGGCCTGTTTCTGTATCTGACCTAATATCCTTTTGACTATCATATCAAACATTTGGAATGCATTCTTAGCAAACTATTAGCTTGCCCAAACCCAAAATCTAAGAATGTTGCCAGATAGTGTCTGAGACATAGAGAAGATATCATCCTACCTTGCTATAACCCATCTACCAGGTGTACTCGCCAATATAATTGCATTGATTTTTGACTTTTCGTTTGTTCTGTGACTATTGAAATTCATGCAACCTCCTCTATAATGGAACATGTCATTTGGGACAACCTGAATCTGTGTTCCCAGTCCAAAGTCACTGTTACTCTCTTTGAGGTGAGAGCTGGTTTGCATCTACACACAGTAGCTAAAAGAGAGCACTTCCTTATTCCAAATTGCTGTATCTGTCAAAAGTATTCACATGCTTCTGGAATTATTCAGTCGAAAAGACATGTTAGGCCTGGAGAGATTACTTAGCAATTAAGGTGCTTGCCTGAAAAACCTAAGGTGCCATATTCAACTCTCCAGATCTCACATAAGCCAGATGCACAAAGGTGAGGCAAGAGCAAGGTTTCACATGCCCACTAGGTGGCACAAGAATCTCGAGTTCAATTGCAGTGGCTGAGGTCCTGGCACACCAATTCTCTCTCTGTGTGTCTGTGCCTCTCTCTCACACACGCCTTCTCTTAAAAAAGACATTTTAGATTATTTAATATGTACCTCAATATTTATTTTTATTATGAAAGAATCAATTCATAATTTCTGTACTTCTAAAACTTATAGTTAGTTGGATTTTAAATGACAATAAGACTTAGAGGGCACATTCTGAGTATTATTTGTCACCATCAATGTACAATAGGAAAAGACTCTTGTGTTAATAATTCTTAAGTTCAGTGCATGAAGCATGCCAAATACATGAAAAAATCGTGAAGAGAAAACTTAGCATGTCAGTACCACCTCTCTGTCACAGTAAGTGTCTGGGTGATTCAATTTTCTTTCTTACATTTTTATACAACCTGCAGTATAATTACTGAGATAGGTTGAAAAGTGAGATGGCCTGAGGACATAGCTCAGTATTAAAACACTTTTCTGGAATGGACAGGGTCCTGGGCTTTATCCTCAGCAATGAAAAAAACATGTAAAAAAAAAGATAACTGTGAATACACCATAAGATCATAGCTGTTTAAAAATATGAACATCCAGCTGGAGAGATTGCTCAGTGGTTAAGGCACTTCCTGCAAAGCCTAACAACCTGGGTTTAATTCCTTAGGACCCATGTAAAGTCAGATGCACAGGGTGCATATGCATCTCAAGTTTGCAGTGACTAGAGGCCCCACTGTGCCCATATTCTCTCTCTCTCTCTCTCTCCCTCTCTCCCTCCTTGTAAATAAATAAAATATTTGTTAAAAAATATAGGGGCATCAACAAGAAATATGTTTGGTTTAGGTATAGATAATAGGATGCCAACAAATAATTTTTTCTTCTTCTTTCTTTTTTTCTTCTTAAGCATTAGTTAGGATACTTTCATGTGTAAGAAAATGTGTAAAGAGGTACAAGTTGGGAAGAAGATGTTGCTGGAAGGAAGATAAAGGGGTCAAGAGAAAGTAATGGGAAGGGATTATGATCAAAATACATTATATACATTTATAAAAACTATCAATAAAAATTTAAAATTACAGAATTAGAGACAGAGAGAATGTAACTTAAGGTGGTAGAATGGTTTATTAATCTCATAACATTGAGGTAGACAAAGTTTTCATATTTTATGACATTTCCATACATACATATATAATATTATTTTGCTAATATTTGCCTCCCATCACACTCCTCAGCCCTCTACCCCTTCTCACTAATCTTCTTCCTTCCTCCAAATAGTCCCCCCTTCTGCTGTTGTGCTATGTAGATGTTCATGTCTGTATTAATCTAGTTTCACATATGTATATAAAGATTTTAAAGGAAAAGAAAAAAAGAAGCATAAAGGAAAATATGTGTAGACTGACTGCATACAATTTAAGTATTTTATAGAAAAATATCATTAGAGAATAAAAAATAGATAAGCCTCAATGACAGAAGTTATTTAGCATATATGTCTTACAAAATATTAGCCAGAGTACATAAAGAATATGTATCAACAATAGCCATGTGTGGTGGTGCATAACTTTAATCCCAGCACTCAGGAGGCAGAGGTAGGAGGATCACCGTGAGGTCGAGTCCACCCTGAGACTACATAGTGAATTCCAGATCAGCCTGAACTAGAGTGAGTCCCTACCCCAAAAAAACAAAAAAAAAACAAAATAAAAAAGAAAGAAAGAAAGAAGGACTATATACAAACAAATAAAAGGCAAAAAAACATAATAGAACAGTGAAAAGACTCAAATTGGCACTTATAAATGAGAACCCAGATGGTCAACAAGCAATGCAAAATACCCTCACCACCGTTACACATCAGGGAAATGGACATCGAAACACAATGCAAATGCACCAGACACCAGGCGGAATGACTAATGTGGTTAAATGATATGACTGTCTAAAATGAAAATGAAACACTCAGTGTTGCCAAGTATGCAGAGAAAGTGGAATGCCAAGATTCTTTGAAGAGTTGTATGTGAAGCCATAGTTTGGGAAACAATGGTGCACATATGCCTCCCTGAGGAAGAGTTAAAATGGCTATTGTTGACTGCAAGTATGGACTTATGCAGGAACTATGGATACAGTAATCACCAAGAAGTAAGCATGCACACAATCATCTCTAACTCCTTATACAATGGGAACGATGGCTTTTCCCAACCCCATGCTAGAGGAACCAGAAGCTGAGCCAGCTTGATCTTCAACCCTCACAGCAATGTGCTCAAGTGACCAGGTTGGCATTTCATTGAGGTCTGAAAGGGAGAGAAACTCTAAATGCCATGTAGGAATCACCAAGTAGAAATTTCTGATTTGGCCTTCAGCAAATAGACAATGACCTGAGAGAAGTGAGCTCGGCATCCCAATCAGAGGAGCCCTCTATGAAGTGACCATGGGGCAGGCTATTTTACTTGTGTCCCCTGGTCCATTCATAAACTGAGATTCTGTGCACTGAGGTACAACTGAGAAACTAAGCTGTTCTTCAGTGGCTTCCAGGGTCCACCAATGTTAGACTGGATTAGGTTTCGAATACCCAAGGTGTTTTATTCTTCCATGCAGCCTGGACCAACTGAGAATGAATTCTAGGTTAGACACCCGGAGACTAATAGAAGAATTTCCTGTGAGGCATTCAGAAACATGATGCTGTTTGATCCCCATAACTTGAAAGAAGGAAGGAACGACTTTGGGTAGGAAAAACATTACACCAAAGCTCTGAGAAACTCTCAGCCAATGTATCAAGGAGTTCCAAGCCAAAGCTGAGCAACACGGGATCCCACATCAGCAGATATGGCTGGTCCCAGCTGGCACTGCTCAGCTCAGTCATTTGCTTGGAGCAGCCTGGAGTAGCATGGCCTGAGTAGTCTAGGTGACATTAGATTTGAAAGTTTGGCAGTTGGGACTGTGTATTAATGGCATTCCTTGTGGTTGTGCCCAAATACCTGGCAAGAAGCAATTATCGGCAGAAGGGTTTATTTTGGCTCACAGTTGGAACAATACAGCTCATCATGGTGTGAAATGCATGGTGGCAGGAGTGTGAAGCAGCTGGTGAGCAAATGCATCCATAGTTAGGAGGCAGAGACAGCAGATAGGAAGTGGGGCCAAGCTATAAAATCTGAGGGTCTGCCCCCAATGTCCCATTTCCTTCAATGAGGCTTCACCCCCTAAATGTTCCACCATGCCCCAAAGCAATACTACAAGCTGGGGACCAAGAGTTCAGGAACATGAGCCTACTAGAGACTTTTCCACCTCAACAGGATGTCAGTCTGCAGCTCCCTACAGCAGATTCCCTGATAACCCTCTATTACAACACATGGTCTGTTTTGTAATGGACACGAAACAGCACAGAATTACTATTAGAAGCTAGTCAGTCAGATTTCCATTGCTATGACAAAATACCTGGGAAAATCAACTTAAAGGAAGAAAAGGTTAAGTTTGGCTCATGGTTTCATGGACCTCAGGCTAAGCTCATCTGAATACATAATATGTTTCAGGAGTGTGTGCAAAAGGGGCCATTCATCTTGTCATGCCCAGGAAGTAGAGAAAGAGAAGAGCCAGGGATAATATCTTCCCTTGCAGGGGACACCCCTCAGTGACATTATTCCTCCAATAATGCTGCACTCCTAGTTTCTACCAGCTGCCAATAACCCCATCAAAGAGTGAAGCCATCAATGAATTCATTCCCTGATATAATCAGAGTCTCCAGAACCTAAACACTTCCATCAACTTACAACCTAGCCTATCACATGCAAGCCTTCAGGGAATAGTTCAGATCCATACCTTAGTGAACAGAAATGAACATTTTGATCAAGTTAGTTAACATCTGCTAGGTGCTTTTCTCAAGATCCTGTTAAATATTCACGTCATTCATAACTGGAAATGGAGAGGTAAGCATGCTGAAGGATTATGTGTGCCAAATGCTCTGGTTGGTACTTGGTGTCCTCTTATAGTGGTGATCCTGAGACAAGGGACCAAATGTGCATCTCAGCAATCATTTACTGATGCATCATGACCGCGCCACCAGGCCCCTCCAGCTCCAGCTTGCTCTCTACTGTACCCTTTTGGCACCTTTGCAACTTGTCAATAGGTCTTTACATTTTTGTGAAATGTGTTTCCCCCATTGTCAACCCAATGTGGGTGAAAAATGTTGTCTGTGGATCTATCTCAGTCTGGAGGGTTTTTACTGTGCCTGTCCATAAGGTAGCTTCAGTTCATCGTAATTTAAATGAATAAACTTTTTCAGAGGCTCCATGAATCTGATTCTCATCATCTTAGAAATAAAATATCTGTGTCTATGTGCACATGCTATAAACATGTATATAACTTTGTGTGTCTGTGTAGGCTTCTACTTATTTCATTTGTAGCAAAAGTGAAGGAATGAAGTTATGGCATCATCACTGTTGGCAGTTAGCCTTGCTGTCACGTCTCAGCAATTTTGAATATTCTGATTTCTCCTTTTGATCTTTCCCACATCCCTCAGCCCAGTGATAACATATCCAGTCTGTTGAGAAGCACTAAATCAGATGACCCCTGAGTCTGGTGACCACAAATCCTGGTATTTTTGGAGCAGGATCAATTCCTGATATTCTCTCTAATGTCTTTTTCTGAACAGATACATTCACAAATCATAAACAAAACATTCTTTGGCAGATGGGCTCCTAATTTTTGATTCTGAAAATATGGTCACCAGATCCTCAAGACTTCTGGAAGCTTTGCTTAAGGATTGTTTAGGGGAACTTCGGGTTTGTGGTGAACAGTTTGCCTGGAAATAAATCTCAGTGTCACAGTACCTATTTCCATGTGTCAGTGGCTGCCTCCTATGAAGCTTTGAGAATCTCTGTGCCTCCTGCTTGACCCTGCCCCCTACCTCCACCTGCTTACCCTCTCAGCCTTCCATGCAGTCATTCTCGGTCCTGCTTGAAGGTTTGTCTTCACCATTCTTTCTGCACTGTAATCACAAGAGTGTAATATGACTTCACACAGCTCGTGACCCTTTCCACAGGAATTGTAAGAAAGGCTTATGGTGGATCTAGAGGCTATCTCAGGTTACTTCCCCCAGACAATGAGAGGCATTTGAGGGAGATTATCCTAAGCAGTGCTGAGCGGGACAGGGGACCAGAGAAGTGAGGGAATGAAAGAACCAACAACACAGATATGGGGACAGGAAAGGAACAGGTTACCTCTGGGGGCAAGTCCCATGGGATCAGTCCTCCTAGATGCCTCTGAGAGTGAGCATAGAGCATGCTGCTGAAAAGCAGTTTGTGATGGTTGGTTGGTCCTGGTCCATCTGAATTAACAGCCTCTTTGCCCACCCTATCTTCTTCCACAGCTTCTTCTCTCATCTCAGAAAAGCTACTGCCTGACCCTATTGTCAGTAAGCAAGCACTTCGAGAACCACCAAAGCACAATGGCTTACTGTTGTGACTTGACCTCATTTTGCTTCCATGATAGAGCCAGCCTGGAATATCACCACTGTGTGTCATGTGCTAGATAGTCACTTCTCAACGTTTATGGGATGTGACAATGGACTAGGTGTGGTCCTAGCCAGGAGGCTTGAAATCTGAATAAACCTCTAACTGTCTTTGATGTATGGTATTTTCCATTCATTTCATTCTTCAGTTCCTGTAGCAGGTGCTGACATCTTTATTATTCTCACAGCTGTCTCCAAGATACCATCTCACCATAACATGGCAAATTTATGCAGGAACTTTCTCCCAAGGAGGCCAGAACTCTATAAAATAAGCCATCTTTACCAACGTACAGTCTTAAGCACATGGAAGACCCTACTAAGAAAACACGTTTCCCCTATCTCATACCTAAAAAACTCAAGGAAGGGAGGTATGGTTTTCATAAGGATTTCTGGCTTCATAGGAGCAGAAAGCCTCACTTTCACATCTATAAAATAGACCTGCACCCAACCATTAGGCTCGGTGAGGAGAAATATTGTGTGCTGCTGATACAGGGCCAGAAGATAGTAACTGAGAATAAAAACTATTATGGTACAGAGATATGTGTTACTTACTTACCGCATTGCTATGACAAAATACCTGACCTGACAAGGAACAGCTTAAAGCAGGAAGGGCTTAGTTCAGCTTAAAATTCAAGGGGACACAATCTACCATGGAAGGGAAGGCATGGAGGTAGGAGCAGCAAGCAGCTGGTCCCATTCAGTCCATAGTCAAGAAGCAGAGAGCAATGAATGCTGAAGCTCATCTTACCTTCTCCTTTCCATTAAGTCCAGGACCCCAAGCCAATGACATGGAACTTCCCACTGTGAGAGTAGGCCTTCCTGTCTCTGTTCAACCTCATCTTAAAGTGCTGGGATTACAGGTATGCACCACCATTCCTGGGTTTTTGTGGTGCTGAGGATGAAATGTCACAGGTACAAGGTTTCAACTGTAATTTTAAGTCTCATCAAGTTGAAAAGATTCACCATCACAAGATACAAAATCTTTTGTGTGAAGTTTCTTCTTAATAAACAAGTAAACATAACATCTGGGTAATGTGGGAACACTTGAATTCAAGGGCTAGCCTCCATGCCTGCCATACTGTGAACTATGGAATTTCTCAGAGCTTCATGTTTCCCCTGGAAAAAAAAAATACCCCTCACCAGAATGAGAAGGATTCAGGAGTGTGACAGAGATTTGAGTAAGAGGACTATGAACACACATTGTTGGGAAACTGGAAGTTTATTGATGGTTCAGAAGAGGGGTCTTTAGACAAAGGGGCAAAGGGAGAAACAAGGAGCCAGAGACCAGCAGTGGGCTATGAGCACTATCAGTCCAGAAGTGACAGTATGCAGTGGGTGAGCATGAGGAGGTGAGCCAGGTACGAGCAGGTAAGAGACAAGAGAAGAAAAGGGAGATAGATAAATGATAGATAGATAGATAGATAGATAGATAGATAGATAGATAGATAGATAAGAGTGGGGGAGGTGCATATATGAACAGAATAGGAGCTTGAAGTGAGGACAGAGAGATGCACAGAAATAGAGAACTAGAAATATAGATAAAAAGTATACTCAGAAAGGAGACCAGAATAAGAGCAAAAGAAAGGCACCAGGACTTTTATGTCCATGCCCTCGGGACTTGTCGGACTGCTCAGTGGGAAAGGGGCTTGTGGGTGTGTGAGCCAGTGCTCAGGGAAGGAAACAGGTTGGCTAGACTCCCCCAGTGAACGGGCAGACCCTTTGAAGACCTCAGTATTGGCCAGATGGGAGAGGGGAGGGGCTCTGAGACTAACAACCAGTATCCTGGTTTTCAGGGGCTCCTGCAAGACTTTAAGAAGACAATGCCATTTGTGAAAGGTGAGATTCCAGTTTTCAGCCCTTCACTCTCGTTCCCCGCCCTGTGGCCTGGTATTTAGAACATGGTATTAACTGTGGTATTAGCCTAGTGACTTGATTTATACAATGTGATCCTGGCAGAAAAGGTGGATGTTGAGGACTGACGTGTGCTGCGTGGTTTGGAATGGCCTCTTGCACTCAAGGAACCACTACATTAAGTTAGCCCAGGTGAGCCAAGTTCAGAGAGGTCATGGGGACCATGTCTACCCTGCCTCCTGGATCAAATCAGGGTGACAACAGGCTTGGGAAAATGGCTATCATTCGTATCTGTTAAGTTCCTCCTGGACATCTAGGCCTTGCCCGCAACCTTTGATAAGACTTAATTCACATCACTCCATGCTGACAGCTCTGTGGACGTGGATTAGTGCTACCCAGTCTCAAGTGTGCAGCAACAAAGGACCATGAAGAACAAGTAACTTGGTCACAACTTTCTAAAGGGAATGAACTTGTATTTTAAGATCATGTTACCTGAGTCTGGAGCCCAGACAGGATACCTCCACACAGGATACCTAGAACATGTAGGCAGTCACCATGAAGGACAGAGAACTCTCCAGAAATGCTGAGTACTGACATGGTAGAGAGCCTCAGCTCCCACTGTAAAGTACCATCAGTTCTGAGTGCCAACAAGCTTTTCACCTGCTATGCTGTTTTGTCAAATACATCTCTAAATTTCCTTAGGCCTTGGTTTCCTCAACTGTAAATTGGTCTAATGTCAGTCATTCCCTGCTACAATAGCCATGGTGGTTGAATGAGACGAAAGACCGCTTAGGGCTAACACTAAGCTTTGAACAACTCTGCTACTGTCTCATTCTTTGGAGGTGGGAGAGGCAGGGTCTCAGATAGCCCAGGCTGGCCTGAAATGCACTAGAGAGCTGGGATGGTTTTAAACTTATGATCTTCCTGCTTCCACCTCCCAGATATGCACGACCACACCTGGTTTTAGGTAGTGCTAAGGATGAACTCACCGCTTCGTACGTGCTAGGCAAGCAGCACGGACTGAGCCCCAGCCCCACTCTTGTCTCTTATTCGGCACCTAGAAGCAGACTCGCAAGAGGGATTTGTCCTGAGATGTCTTGAATGAAGCAGGTGGGCAAACAGAAGAAGCTCTGGTGAGAAACATGTCTGTCCTCTGTTCTCAACCCTAGAGGCATCTCACAAGGACAGAGCAACCCTTTGTCCCATTGCTATAAAATCTGCTGACTCTGCTTCAGAAGGGGACTTGGGAAGCTGCGCGTTGGTTTGGGTTTGTGCTCTTAGATCGGCATCCAAGGGTTGGAGCCCTGACGTCATGCCTCTCTTATTTGCCCACAAGTTTAGAAACACGGAGGGTGCCCAGTAACGGGTAGCGGCACAGGGCCAAGAGCAAATTAAGGTGGCTGCTAGCAACAGAATGGGTGGCCTCTGTTCTGAGTCCAGCCACTACCCAATGACACTGGGGTCTGTTTGACCTTCCAGAAAAGTAAAAATATCATTCGCTTTAGTTCCAACTTCCAAACTGGCATCCTCATCCTTCTTCACTTTTATCGTCATCTGCTTATCTTTGCTGGAGAGACTGTCTCCACATATGTTTAGGTGCACTATTCTGAAAATGATTTTGCTCTAGAACTCAAGGTGCTTAACACTCCAAATATAGCCTTTGCCAAGGCCACATTATCCCTGAAAGTCTCGCATGTGACTTAGATGACTAAGGAGTCACTCCATCATGCACAAAAGGAATATGCAATGTCACATTGCAATTTTAAGCAGCTTGTAAATTAGCCCATACTGCAGGCCCACTCATGAAATATTGTACCTCACCCCAGTGCCCTTCCTGAGGTCGCAAACTAGGGCTGACATATGAAAGCAGGCCAGAGTCTATAAATTATTATTAACTCTTTGATTTTCCTGAGTGTCTAAGACAATGAGGCAACGTAGTGGGATCCAGAACCTAGAAGTAGCTCCTTGGCTTGCTTGCCTGTGATTTAACCCTTCAGCCCCAGTTCATCAAGAAGCTCATAAAAAACCTTCCTGAATATGCTTCAAGCACTGCCTTTGACTCCTCTAATGAACATAGAAATATCCATGGCACAACATGATTTGTGGAGAAAGGAATTCCAGTATCTGTCATTTCATCTTTGCTATAATAAGGTCTCGTGGCTGACAACTTTATACAACACTCCTGGTGTACTAGCGAGGCAAACCACTTCTGAGGGAGGGTCGGCTCAAGGTTTCCCAGTTCCTCTGTGGAACTTTCATTTGCAAAAAACAACCCCCAGAAGGCCAGGAGACGTGTATCACATAATATAGCTCCCAGCTCTTGATATGTCATTTTTTAGACTCAATGGAGCAAAGTTTTATTGAGTGGGGTCTGATGACCCACACATTTTTTTAAACGAAGAGATCTGTTTAAGAAAACTGAAAAAGAGAGAAAAAGACATACAAACTAACTTCAGATGGTGAGTTTTGCCCTTTACTGATCTGAGATTGAAAGCAAAAGGCTTTTAGTTTTCATTTAAACTTTAATAAAAATTGTGTTCCCATTATTTCTGTAACTGTTTCCCAGTAAATTTTCAATGCTCATTTCTCAGTGTTTCAAAGTCACTCCTGAAGCCCAGAAGCAATAGTTCCTAGGACTATGTATGAGGCATTACACATCCTGAGTTTGCTTGATAATTGTGATGAAAATTGAAGCACGCTATGAAATTTTATAGTGGAATTATTTAATAACCAGAACCCACACATTAAAGATCAACAAATCAGAGAGGGCAAAAAAAAGGGGGCAGTGTAGGAAAAGAGAAAGAATGTATGCTGTGTGTGTGTGTGTGTGTGTGTGTGTGTATGTATGTGTATATATATATATGTAAGACGTGAAATTAGAGCTGTTTGAACAAAGGAAGGGGACTAGTGGGAAGGGAAAGGGGGACCAGGGAAGATAATGAGGGGTAAATATGGTCAAAGAACATGATATACTGGAATGAAAATGTCTTTATAAACCCATCACTTTGCACAATGAATATACACTAATAAAAGTTTTGACAAAGCAGGGCATGGTGGCTCATGCCTTTAATCCCAGCACTCAGGAGGCAGAGGTAGGAGGATTGCCATGAGTTCAAGGCCACCCTGAGACTACATAGTTAATTCCAGGTCAGCCTGGGCCAGAATGAGACCCTACCACGAAAAACCAAAAGCAAAACAAAAAGTTTTGACAGATCAGTATATCTTTAGTTCTCTTATGTTGATACCCTTCACTTCGGTTTTCATTTTTAGTACTAACAGGACAGGAATTGTGAGGGTTCTTTCTTCCAAAAAGGGAAATGCTGAAATCTGAAACCCATTTCACTTTATTTAAAGAACATTCATGTTCCTTAGATGAACCAGCCAGGCAAGCTTAGTTCTTCTACCTCATGGCCCTGGCATCATCTGTGTATGGTTGCCCCAATGCTCCCTGACTTCCTGTCTCAACCCACCTCTCAACTATACACACGTGAACTAGCCACTTAATGTCCCCTACCATCTTCTAAAACAAGACATAGCCCCCAAATGGTAAAGGGGAAGGGATACTATAGAACAGGAAGCAAATTCAAGAACGTCTACCTGATTTGTTTTCTCTAAATTACTAAGGATCAAGCTTCATCCCAGGATATACACAGATGGATGCTGCACCTTAGTGGTGTCCATGGTTGGGGACCACATGTCACCTATGTAACAGGCAGGATCCAAAGGACAGGATGGAAAGGAGGGCACTCAAGCTTGACATTCTGTGTCCTGTGACAAACTGCACTGTTCACATGTGCCCAATTTAGTGGATTTATGGTCTATATTATCTGGTTTTAAGTTCAATAACTCAGCACTCGATCTTAGCCAAAAGGCCAACAAGTGATTAAATATAATAACTCAAATAATAGCGGGGTGACTTTAAAAATGGACACCTGAAAAGCATCCCTGGTTCAAACTTAACACTAGAAAAGAAGGCAACAAGCCAGTTAAAGGCAGGCTGACGTGCCCCTCTTCCTCCTGAGCAAGGTAAAGTCAGAGACTCATAGGACAAGTCTCATTTGAAAAGCATTTAATTAATTAGAGCTTTCCTCTCATCAGGACAGAGTGACCCTGGAGCTACTAGCTTGTGTCTGCACTGAGGGTCACAACATGAAGACATTTTACAATATATACTCGATCTTTGTTTATTACTACTTTTCTGTATGTTTAATACCAATAAACTCAACACAGTAAAATTTACAAAATTGATAAATAAAATATGCTATAACACAGGATCAAAATTGGTTTACAGAAATTACAAATAAATAAATAATGAAATATTAGGACTGGAGAGATGGTTTAGCGGTTAAGGTATTTGCCTGTGAAGCCTGAGGACCCAGGTTTGATTCCTCAGGACCCACATAATCCAGATGTACAAGGTGGTGCATGCATCTGAAGTTCATTTGCAGTGGCTAGAGGCCCTGGCATGCCTATTCTCTCTCTGTCTCTCTCTCTCTCTCTGTTCCTCTCTCTCTCCCTCCCTCTTTCTCTCTCTCCCTCAAATAAATAATAAAATTGGCTTACAGGTAAAAAGAAAATGTTAAAAAATACAACAAAAACTAAGAATTTGGTTATTGTATGTCTTTGTTTGGAATGCTCCAGAAAGAAACAGATGTGAGACAGCTATACACACACACCAATCACTTTTCTGCAGTATGCCAGGATGCAGCGGCACAGAAGGAGACAGGCAATGCATGGCAAGGAGCCTGGGGTAATAAAAGCCTAACTCCTGGGGGTGGGGGTGGATTCTGAGAGCCTGAGTGAGATACAGCTCCACCTCTTCCATTCGGGATGAATGGCATTTATACACCAATGCTCACTATCATTGACTGAGGACTACATCCAAAAGGGGTGCTAATTTTCCTAGGTTTCTCACCTGTGCAAAAAACAAGAGGAGACATCAATGGCCCAGAAGATCCTTATGTAGAGGAATGCCAATGACAACCAAAGGAAATCAGGCCCACAGGCATTGCAAGGTTCAGGACAGGGGACATGAGGGTGGACCTCAGGACAGCCCTTCGATATGGCCTTTGACAAGGCATATGTCATTTCCACATACCTATTTCCAGTACAGTATTTTCTGCCCCTCCCCTGTAAAATTAAAAACTCCATATGATCCCCATTGTGGTTCGGATATGGGTTACATGTGCATCCCAAGGTTTCTCATGTTGACATCAAATATGAGGTAATTAAAAAGGTGAGTACTGAAGTAGAAGAGATGACTTAATGAGTAAAAGGGCTTGTTGTACAAGAATAAGGACCTGAATTGATATCCCCAACACTCACATAAAAAGTCAGGTGTGAAGCCAGGCATGGTGGCGCACGCCTTTAATCCCAGCACTTGGGAGGCAGAGGTAGGTGGATCGTTGTGAGTTCAAGGCCACTGTGAGACTACAGAATGAATTCCAGGTCAGCCTGAGCTAGAGTGAGACCCTACCTCAAAAACAAAAAAAAAAAAAAAGTGGTGTGGGACTGGAGAGATGGCTCAGCAGTTACTGAGCTTACCTACAAAGCCTAAGGAACTGAGTCTGATTCCCCAGTACCTATATAACACCAGATGTATGAGGCAGTGCCTTCATCTGGAGTTCTTTGCAGTGACTGGGGCTCCTGGTGAGCCCATTCTCTTATCTGCCTCTTTCTCTCTTACACACTCACATAAATAAATAAATAAATAAATAAATAAATAAATAAATAAATCAAAATCAATCTCAGGTGTGCTGAACCCACCTATAATCTCAATGTTTAGGAGAACGGAGGCAGGAGGATCATTGGGGCTCACTGGTCAGCCAATCTAGCTGAAAAATGGAGAGCTCCAGGTTCAACGAAAGACCTGAATAGAATGGAAGTCATAGAAGAATGTATCTGACATCCTCCTCGGTGAGGTGTGCACATCTGCAGACACCACACACAATAGTAGCAATTTCCTCCAAACGGAAACAGTCTATCCTGGAGAAAAGCTACTTTGGAAGTTACAAATTGAAACATAAGCTTGTGAGAGCTCAGGATGGAAACAAAGCTTAGGCTGTAAACACCTCACAAATCTCAGGGAGCTCCTAAAATGTGCAAGACTCACAGGGCTCCTCCCAGGGTTATATAAGAAGTGAGCAGCACATGGGAGAAGAGCATCCTGCTGCCTGAGCTGCCTGCAAGCCTCTGAGTGAGCTCTGGGGATGACTGGGCTTTGGGGCGATGCAGCTGTCTTTGACTCATCCATGCTTCCGTATATAACCCCATCAACTCACTAGCTCATGAAGCTACTCTTGGGTGCAGTTGCTTCTTTGGTCTGTTCTTGGTGCCTGATCTGGGGGTGAATCAGATGTTTGCCACATCTCTCCAGGGAACACACACACACACACACACACACACACACACAGACACACAGGTGAATACTTGTCCTGAGTATAGTTTGTAAAAAGGGGCAAACGAACTCCAGATTCACACTTTTAGCAACATAGCAGGATACAAAATAAACACAAATCAGTAGCTTTTCTATATACTAACAATAAACATGCAGAGGATGAAATCAGGGAATCTCTCCCATTCACAATTGCCTCAAAAAAAAAAAAAAAAAAAAAAAAAAAAAAAAAAAAAAAAAAGCAGGGCTGGAGAGATGGCTTAGAAGTTAAGGCACCTGCCTGCTAAGCCTAAGAATGTCCATTCCATTCTCCAGGGCCCACGTTTAGCCAGACGCAAAGTGATGGAAGGGCACAATGTCACACTTGCCCACAAGGGGACGCTCTCACCTGGAGTTTGTTCACAGCATCTGAGAGGCCACTGGCACACCCATTCTTTATCTGTCTCTCTCTCTTTCTCTCTCTGACTGTCTCCAAAATAAATAAATAAATAAATAAATAAATAAATAAATAAATAAAGTATCTTGGAATAAACCTAACCAAGGAAGTGAAGGCTCTCTACATTGAGAACTTTAAAACACTCAAGCGAGAAATTGCAGAAGACACAAGGAAATGGAAAGATATCCCATGTTCTTGGATTGGAAGAATCAATATTGTGAAAATGTCAATCTTACCAAAAGCAATCTACACATTTAATGCAATCCACATTAAAATTCCAATGGCATTCTTCACAGAAATAGATAAAGCACTCCTAAAATTCATTTGGAAGCACAAAAAACTCAAATACCCAATTTTAAGCTATATTACAAAGCCATAGTAACAAAAACAGTATGGTACTGGCACAAAGACAGACACGTAGATCAATGGAACAGAATAGAGGACCCAGATGTTAATCCAGGCAGCGACAGCCATCTGATTTATGACAAAAATGCCAAAAACATTCATTGAAGAAAAGACAGCCTCTTCATCAAGTGGTGCTGGGAAAACTGTAAATCTATATGCATAAGGATAAAAATAGATCTTTGTCTTTCTACATGCACAAGAATCAAGTCCAAGTGGACTTAATATCAGACCTGAAACTCTGAAGCTACTAGAGGAAAAGGTAGGGGAAACCCTTCAACATATAGGCATAGGCAATGACTTTCTGAATATAACTCCAATTGCTCAGGAAATAAAACCATGAATCAACCACTGGGATCTCATGAAATTACAAATCTTTTGTACAGCACAGGACACTGTAAATAGAGCAAAGAGACAACCTACAGAATGGAGAAAATCTTTTTCAGCTATAAATCTGACAAAATATTAATATCCAGAATATACAAAGAACTCAAAAAAAAAAAAAAACAATAAGACATCAAACAACCCACACATCTATGGAAAACTAATTTTTAAATAAAATGAAAAAGTAACTTAGGGCTAGGAAGATGGCTCAGCAAATAAAGTGCCACACAAGAATGAATACCTGAGTTCAGATCCCAAGAACCCATTTAAAAACTGGGTGTCATAGGCCTAGCATCTGTAATTCTCAGTGTCTATGGGGAGAAGGGAGGCGGAGGCAGGAGAATTGCCCAGAAGGTCATGGTCCAGCTAGTCGGGCATTTGCAGCAGCGTATAGTGAGAGACCCTACCTTAAAACAAGGTAGAAGGTGAGGACTGACCCCCAAAGTTGTTCTTTGACCTCCACCTGCATGTCTGCCACAGCACACTCAAATGAACATGCATGCTCACACACACACACACACACACACACACATCAAGAAAAAGCAACTCAATGAAGAAAGAACAATCTTTCCATTAAATGTGCCATAAAAAATGGATATCAAAAAATAAGTAGGGCTGTGGAGATTCATCAGTTAAAGGTGATTGCTTTCAAAGCCTGCTGACCTGAGTTCAATTCTCCAGTACCCATGTAAAGCCAGATACACAAAACGGTGCATGTGTCTGGAGTTCATTTGCAGTGGCAAGAAGCCCTGGTGCCCATTCTCTCTGTCTCTCTCTCTCTCCCTCTCTTTCTCTCTCTTTCATATTTTTAAACTATATGAATAAATAAATGGATATCTACATGTGAAATGAAATTAACCTCTTTTCATATACCTTAATGTATAAGTGTTGAACTTATAACTGTAAAACTTCTAGAAAAAGTTGAGAGAACATTTGAATAATGTTACATTAGGCAACTATTTACCAGATGGATCCTATAACAGGATCCATAAAAGAAAAAAAAAGTAAATTCTACTTCATTAATAATTTCTGCTTTTTAAGGTGCTGGAAAGAGAATGCAAGGGCAAAGTTTGGTGAGAACAATTGCATGTTATAGAGCTGATAAAGAACTTATAGGCATAATAAGAAAACAAATTTCCAATGTGAAAATGCACAAGACACTAACAATATACTTCCCCAAAGAAGATATTTGAATGGCAAATGACATATGAGTACTATGCTTGATATCATTAGTCAATAAAAATGCAAATTAAAGATATCAATCCATACCTGTTAGAGGGAGCAATGTTAAAAAGACTGACCCACCAAGTACTCAGGAGGGACTAGAAAGCTGGTGAGAATATAAAAATGGTGTTGCCATTTATGAAAGCAACCTGCTACTGACGTATAAAGTTAAAAGTATACGTGCCGTATGATAACCATTCCACTCCTATTATCTTACCAAAGAGAAATGAAAGCATAGATCCACATAAAGTCTCCATAGGAATATTCATAATAGTTTTAGTCCTAGTAGCCCCAAATTCATACAACGCAAAAGTCCACCAACAGATGAAAAATAAGCAGGCCAGGATATATCTGTACCTTCCATTCATTTATCAAAAGCAACTACAAACTGAGGGATGAAGACTGGTACAGTGAGTATGCCAGTGAAGACTCAAAAAAAAATCACAATGAACAAAAATAAACATAAAAGTACAATCTTCATGATTCTATTATATCAAACTAGAAAATGAGAACTTAGCAGATCATTAATGGTGCAGGAAGCACAGGGAAAGGGGGAGGGAAGGACTCAGGAGCACTGGAAGCCTCCGGGAGATTCCTGATGTGTGTGTGTGCGTTTATTCTGTGATTATGGTGACTGTTTTGTAGGTGTATGCAATATGCCATAGTTTGTCAAAGTATTGTGCATTTGATTATATGTCATGTATTTTTATTGCTCTTTCCTTAAGAAAGTAATGTTAAGGTATGAATTCATATGCACAAGGCAAACCTGTAAGAACTATTCTATCATCCCTTTTGCAAACAAACAAAAAAAAAGGACAGAGATTCCGGAAGTTAAGTCCCTCAGCATACACATGTCTACAGGAAGCAGCACACATATTTGGGTTATCTTGGAAGAATACATTCATCTTTTCTCAGCTTACTTTGTCTGTCAACCTGAAATCTAAATCTATTGGGTGGTCCCATCCATATTCAGGCTAAATTGTCCCTCCTAGTTAAGCTCATCCCCTTTCTGTCATGTTTCTATCAAAAATTTCTTAGTATACAAAGAATTAGGTTGCATTATGGCATTAGCCAAGCAAATTTTGTCTTTGTTTCTCTTCTCCACTCTTCCTCCCATTCTCTTTTTCCCCATGCCCTCTCCCACCATAGAAGCTCCTTTCTTCTTTCAAGTTATAAGTTCTTTTGCCCTCCCTCTATACTTCTGCTGCCCTACTATGTATTTACATATCCAAGACACACTCTCACATCCCCTGTTTACATACCTAAAAACATTAAAGGTCAAGATCTACACATGAGCAACAACATGAGATTTTTGTCATTCTAGCCCTGAGGCACCTCACTTAATAAAATCTTTTCAAGTTACATCCATTTTTCCAGAAAATTTCATTTTTCTTTATGACTAGACATGATTCCCATTATTCACACACATATATGTACACATATATGAATAGTATGTTATATATAATCCTATTTTCATTATATGATCATATGTTGATGGACATTTAGAATGATCCCATTTCCTTGATATTATAAACAGAGCAGCAATAAACATGAATAAGCAAGTTTCTCTGTGGTAGGCCATAAAGTACTTTTGGGTCTATGTCAAAAAGTGGTATGACTAGGTTATATGGTAGCTATATTTTTAGGTTTTTGAGATATCTCCACACTGATTTCCACAATGACTACATCCTACAAATTGTGAATAAGGGCACTTCTTTCCTCACATCCTCAACAGCAATTTTTAAAATTTGTTTTCTTGATGATAGCCATTTTGACTGTGGTGAAACAGAATCTCAAAGTAGCTTTAATTTGTATATCCCTATGGCTAATGATGTTGAACATTTTAAAAAATATTTGTTGGCCATTTGTGTTCACCTTTTAAGAACAGTCTGTTCATTTCATTAATCCACTCATTAATTGTTAGTTTTGTTTTTTTGGTGTTAAACTTTTGCAGTTCTTTATGCATTCTGGACATTAGCCTCCTGCCTGAGGTACAGCTGGCAAAGATTTTCTCCCATTCTATAGGCTTTCTGTTTACTCTGCTGATCATTTTCCCTGTTGGACAAAAACTTTAATTTCATATAGCCCCATTTGTTGAAGGATTCATTGATTTATCTGATGTTCAGATTCACCATCCATAAAGTAAGTGACTATGTAGTCTAAAATTTTAAAATGAATCAAAGATAAGCAACTTTCTTCCATGAGTAAATTTGAAATGACTTCTGCATTTGAAAATCTCATCTTTAACCCCTCCTGTTAGTACAGAAATTGCACCTCTGAATGGCCGCTTCTCTGTGACCATGCTACAGAGGCAGGGGTAGGTTGATGCATGATTCATGTAGAGACCTTAACAAATGACAGGACCGTCCCCAGAAGTCCCTTCCCCTGCCTTTTGCCAGCTAACTAAATGGACACTTGTGAGAGGGATGGATCTGAAGAAAAAGGCATATTGTATCCTTGCATCATAAATTTTACAGCGCTGTCTTATGAAAAATAACTTTGGGTCCAGAAACTCCACTAGAAAAATGTCAAACCTGCCCTCAAATTTTGGAACTCTGAGAGGTTTGCATACCAGCAGGTTGAGATTCAGTTCATACATCTTAGTGCTTCCCTGTGTTGTATTTGGCTAGAAAATGCAATGCCCGCTTTCTGGCAAACCACCCTGTATTCATAGGTGTGAGCTCTTAGCTGAGCCTTGTCAAGTTGCCATCAAACATATGGGTCCAGTCCCTCTAGTTCTCTAATAAATAACAAGTAGTTTAACTTATTAGAGGAGTGTTAATATTCCATATCCGGAAAAGCAAGAATTTAAAGAGCAATTAAGCCCCTTGGAAGACTCTAGTCCCAAACCCACCAGAGATGGGTTAAGGAGAGCCTATGTTCTTTGTGTATTCGTATTGCGTTGTTTCAGTTTACATTCAAGCAAACTTGTGTTTCTAGTAGTATAGCGAGTCCCAGATTCCCTGACACAGTTCTCATACAACCTACAGTATAGGACACACGTATGGTTGTATTTGGGAAACTCTAAGAAACATTAAGTCCAAGACCCATGGGAGGTGAAGCCATATTGTATTAGTGTGATGCTAGCTTCATAAAATGAGAATGGGAGCATTTCCTGTTCTCCAATTATGTGAACAATTTGAGAAAAAAAAAATGGTTTCAGTTCTTCCGTGAAGGTTTAATAGAATTCTGCTGAGAAGCCATCTGGTCCTGAGCTCTTCTTTTTGGAGAGGTTTTTGATTACCTTTTTAATCTTGATGGATGTAATAGGTTTGTTTAGGAGATTAAACTGCTCTGAGTTTAGTTTTGGTAAGTGATATGTGTCTAGGAATTCATCCATTTCTTCCAGATTATTCAATTTTGTGGAGTAGAGGTTTTGGAAGTAGGTCCTGATAATTCGTCCAGTTTCATTTATGTCTGCTGTGACCTCTCCGTTTTCTGATCAGTAGAAAGGAGCCCATATCTGGAACTGAGAAATAGGTCAGAATCCTATACAGACAATGATTTTGATCTCCAATATCAAGTTCCCACTAATCTTGAGCTAAAAGAGGGACTATATCCACCAAATTCTCTTTAAATTAATAATGCTTATCCCATTTAACCTGTGCTGACTTCACTCTCCAATGGAGAAACTGCTTTTCTTTTTCAGGTGGGAGTGAGACCTAAGGAGAAAAACTACCTGTCACACTTCAACCAGGCCCCAGCTAAAACCATGGAGGAATTGGGGAGATGAGCAAGAGTGTTTCTTCCATGCTGTTCCTGATAATCAGGGCCAGGGTGATGGAGACAGATACCTAGGATACTCAACACCTACCAAAGCAGAGATCCAGATACTCCTAAGAGCTCATTACTGAAATAGAGTTAAAACACACCCAACATGGCTCAGAGAAATTTGTGGAAGAACAGACAGAAAGATTGTTAGAGCTACAAGTTTGGACTTCATGCCCAGAGGCACTGCCTCTCCCCAGTAACTGACTGGTGCTCCCACAGTGCATAACCCACAACCCCCATGGGGAAAATCTGCAACCCCAATGAGGAGGGCCCCCTTCAGAATGGGGGCAGGGATGAGGTAAAGGATGGTACCAACACATGATGTATCCATATTTAGTATGTCTGTAATTAATAAAAAATATTTAAAAAGAAACTATAGACCAGTTTCTCTGATGAACATAGATGCAAGAATTCTCAACAAAATACTTGCATATAGAGTTCAATACATGAAGAAGGTTATACACCATGACCAAATTTGTTTTATCCCAGGGATGCACGGTTAATTCAACATGTGCAAATCAATAAACATAATTCATCATATAAATTAGTCATGATCACATGATTATCTTGATAGATGAAGGGAGGACACATGACATCCCTTCATGATGAAAGCCCTGGAGAAATTAGGAATGGATGGAACATACCTCAAGATAATAAAGGCTACATATTACAAACCTGTAGCCAATATTATACTGAATGGGAGAAAAACTAAAAATATTTACATTATTGGAACTCCTATTTAATATAGTTCTCAAAGTCTTAGCTAGAAGAATAACACAAAAGGGCATAAAAGGGATACAAATAGAAAAGGAAGAAATAAAAGTATCCCTATTTACAGACAACATGATTCTGTATTTGAGTGACCTACATACTTTATCAGAAAACTCATGGATTTCCAAACACTTTTAGGAAAGGTTCAGGATACAAAATTGACAAGCAAAAAATGAATAGCTTTCATGTATTCCAAGAATGAATTTGCAGGGAAAGTAATTAGGAAAACAATCACATTTACAACAGCTCCAAAAATGGAAAAATACCTAGAAATAAGCCTTACCAAGGATGTGAAAGACCTCTACAAAGAAAAGCCTAAGAGACTACAAACAAAAGAAATAAAAGAAGACTTTGGAAAGACCATCCATGTCCCTGGACTGGTAAAATCATTATTGTAAAAATTACATTATTATCAAAAGTAATCTACAAGGTCAATGCAATTCCCATCAAAATTCCAATGACATTGTCAGAACTAGAAAAAAAACCAATTGAACAATTCATATGGAAACACAAAAGACCATGCAAAGACAAAGTGAGCCTAAGCAGAAAGAATACCACAGGTGGTACCACAATTCCTGACCTAAAATTATGCCACAGAGCAATAGTGACAATGATAGCATGGACCTGGAACAAACCAGACATAAACCAACAGGACAGGATAAGATAGAGGGAAGGAATGGAATGACGTGGGGTTGATTGGTTGGGATGGGATTGGGATGGAAGGACCCAGAAATAAACCCATGCAACCACAGTCACCTAATTTTTGACAAAGTATTCAAAAACATACACTAGAAAACAGTCTTTCAACAAATAGTGCTGGTAAAACTGGATATTCACCTAAAATTGAAATTAGATCCACATCTCTCACCTTGTACAAGATCAGTTCAAAATGGATCAAAGACCTTAATGTAAAACCAGAAAGGCTGAAACTACTAGACACATAGGTAAGAATTTTCTAAAGAGGACTCCAATAGCACAAGAAGTAGCTCTTAAAATCAACAAATGGGGCTATGTGAAATTTAAAAAAATTTCTTCACAGCAAAGGAAATAATCAGAAGAATGAGCAGGAAGCCTACAGAACAGGAAGAAATTTTTGTCAGCTATTCCTCAGACATGGAATTGATAACTAGAATATATAAAGAACTGTAAAACTTAAACAAAAAAAAAAAAAAAAAAACCCTCAACCAACGTGTTTTGTTTTGTTTTTTTTTTTTTTAATTTTCACCATCCTTAGCCATCAGAGAAATGAGATAAAACCACTTTGAGATTTTATCTCACCCCAGTCAGAATAGCTATTATCAAGAAGACTAATTACAAAAATTCCGGGGAGTTCTGGGTAGACAGGAACCTTATTCATTATTAGTAAGAATGTAAACTGATAAAGCCACTATGTAAAGCAGTGTGGAAGCATCTCAAAAAGTAAAACAGAGCATGCCCAGTGGAATGGGGGCAGGGACCAACATGTAATGTATCCATCTGAAACATCGTCAATAATAATAATAAACATTTAAAAATGAACAAAAGTAAAACACTACCATAGGACCCAGCTATACCACTCCTGAACATATACCCAAAGGACTCAATATTCTACCAAAGAGATAATTGCACATTCATTTTAATTGCTATTCTATTCACAATTGCTAGGAAATGGAATCAACCTAGATATCTGTCAACAGATGACAGGATAATTAAAAAGTGGTGCATCTATACAATGGAGTTTTATTCAGCTATAAATGAAAAATAAGGGGGGTTGGAGGGATGGCTTAGCAGCTAAGGCATTTGCCTGCAAAGCCAAAGGACCCAGGTTTGATTCCACAGGACCCACATTAGCCAGATGCATGTATCTGGAGTTTGTTTACATTGGCTGGAGGCCCTGGCACAGCCATTCTCTCTCTCTCTTTCTCTCTCTTTCTCTGTGTCAAATAAATAAATAAAAATATGTTTAAAAAAAAGAAAAATAAGGGGCAGGAGGGATGACTCAACAGTTAAATGTGCTTCTTGCACAAGCAGGAGGACCTGAGGGAGCCTGAAACCTCCGAGTTAAAGTCTCTGGACCCCATATAAACAGCTGAGTGTGGTCACACATCTGTAGCCCCAGTCCCATAAAAGGGAACAGAAACCAGGGAATTTCCCAGGCTGGTGGAAAGCATCAAGTTCCTGTATCAGAAAGAGATGCTGGACCAAACAGGAATGAACAGAAGAGCAATAGAATGGGATGCCTGACAGCACTCAACATTCTGCTCTGGCCACTGCAGGTGAGCTCATGCGATGGCTCAAAAGTACATACACCAATAACACACACACACACACATACACACTCACACATACACACACACTCACACATACACACGCACCACAAACACCACATTACAAGCATAGAAACAACCAAAGAGAAAAGTGAAATGATGAAATTTGCCAGAAGATGAACCAAACAAGATTTTACTACATAAGAGAACCCATGCCCATAAAGACAAATTGCATATTCTCTCGCACATGTTTCCTAATTTTTAATATTTGTATATAAGTAAATTAGGGAATGTAGGAGTGAGTATGGACTAGGAGTCGAGGCAAAGAACAAGAGGTGATGAAAGGGGAGAAAATAAAAGGAAAGATGGTGTATGAAAGTGGAAAGGAAACAGTGATGGGGGAGGGCACAAGGGGAAGGAGAGGAGGGGAGAAAGAAAGGGGAGCAGAGCAGTGGTTCAGACACAAGGAGGAGTCTGAGGGAGCACAGGTAAAAAGTTCTGTCACAGAGCTGTTCAGGAGCAGAGATGCCGGTGCAGGGAGATGCAAATCTGCATGCAGGCTGCTTCGAGGGTCTGTTTGAAGTGAGCTGAGTGTCATGCACGGGAGCAACTGCATGTGTACTAGCGCCTGAGAGCAGAGGCAGGAATCCTTCACTTTGACAATTTTCTCTATTAAACTGTGTTTATTAGTTATGAAGAACTTTACTGTGTGAACATAGCACATGTTGGTCATGATCTCATGGGGTTATGCCCTCTCTCGCCTGCTCCCATTCTCCTGAGGGCCCTTCTCAGTGAGCTTAGCAGTGTTCACCATGGGGGTCAGAGAAGCATCAGTCAGGCTCCCTGTGGGGGAGGGACGATGCCTCAGGATATTCCTTTCCACCCTGTGGCTCTTATGGTCTTTCTGCTCCCTCTTCCACAAAGTTCCCTGAGCATCTGTGGGCGTGCTATACATCTGCTTTAGTGTCAAGCTCTCTGCAACCTCTGAAGTTCTGCTTTGATGGGTTTTGAGTGTCCTGAGTGTCTATGAACTTTGGCAATTTTCTTGAATGAGGCTTGTCATGCGTGGCTGGATGACTGGCCAACCTGCATCACATTTCAGTCTCTGGAATCACCTTCCTTTGTAGTCTCAGATGAGGGGCTTACATCTGGGATGATCAATAAGGTCACATGCCTGGTGCTTCTCGTATGATTTGCTGTATTCACAGGTGTCATTACTGATTGGTACAAATGAATCACTTATCAATGTATGCCTCCTGGTGGACTGGCAGATGGTGGTTGTTTACTTATGTAAGCAAGATGTGGACTCGTTCTATCTCAGTGCTGATGCTCAAAATGGAGTAACTTGGGCCAAGGATGTTGTTTATAAAATGGAATAATTCAAGGCTAGGCACATCCTGAAAGTTGTTATTCCATAAAATATGGAGTAACCCAGCACATAAGGACTCAATTTATTGCTTCTCTTTTTAATATTATTTGTCTCTCTGCTAAAATTAGACTGTGAGAAAAAGAGACTGCTCCCAGTGAGAGCCCCAAGTGCCTCACAGAGGGTCTGCTTGCCTCCTCTTAGCTGGCTGTGGTTGATAGACTACCAAGAGCTTTAGCACTCTCTGTCAGCTCAGCTGTTGCACACTCAAGCCTTGAGGATGAACTGTAGTTTATGAAACCTCACACAGTTCACTGATGTTACTGATAAACAGACGACTGAAGTTCAGAGAAGCTCACCTCATCCACGATCCTACATGTGATCAGTGGTAACACCCAGGGACAAATCCAAAATGACCAGTTCACAGCCTATGTGGAGCTGCAGCCCATTGCACAGGTATCAGTTCAATGCTGATTTTATGACCTCACCTCTAAATGGTGGTGTCAGTGGTTTGATTTACACTAACATGGAATGCATTCCAACTTCCTGTCATCAGTAAAACCATTTGATTTACTTTTCTTTTTCATGTCCCGAAGCTTTTTGAAAAATTAGGCTTGTTGCTGGCCTGTGTTGCCAGTGTCCACCTCACTCCCTTTCCTGGCAGCCTGGTTCATGGGCCAGCTCCCAGCCCCAACCTCGGCAGCTCCAGAGTAAACACAGGATGCTCAACACACACACAGGGATGCCAACTCTTCTTTTCCCCTTAGGACTGTTCATGAATCGTCTTCATGAAGAAATTGCATATTGGACTTGCTTAGCATGTGGTCAGCTACTGCTTACTCTGAGTGTAGGGATATGATGTTGGACATAATAAAATTATTTGGTTCTGCACTTTTTAATGAACTGTTGGAGGAAAACTAAGAATTAGTAGCCATTGCTAAATTCATTGTGCTAAACATCAGATAAAATTAAGACCTCCAAAATATTTCCTATTTAAGGCTAAAGAAAAAAGAAGAAAATAAAAGGCCAGGGGATTATTAAGACAGAGTTAATTTTGTCTCAGAGGTTTTATCCTAAGTGAATTTTGTTCTCAATATCATCTGCCCATAATATGTGGAATTTCTTTAACTGTGTAATCTTATGGTCTCAGAAATAAAATTTATGCTTCCCTTCTTTGTGCTTAAATTGTGCCTAATAGCCAAATGAAATTTTACTCTCATTTTAATTTCCATTGCCTGCCTAGCTTGCATAACCCCAACTGCTGAACTCTGTTTCTATCTCAATGGCACAATGACAACACCATTTATTTAAGCAGAGACCTCACCATGTCAGTCTACTGCCCCAAGCCAGCAGCAGCTCTTCAATGCCTTCATTCTATCTTACTGTGGTGTGTGAGATCTCCATGACTTGGTCCAAATCCCCCCCATCCTATTGTCTCACCACAAGATTTAATCTGCCATGCCCACCCCACACTTGAAGCCCATGCTCTCCACGTTTAAGAGTGGGCATACACATCAAAAAGTCTTGGTGGCATAGAGGCAGGGAGAAGGGAAATGATGGAACTAACACATGACATGTACATACAAAGACTACTCAATTTTTTTAAAGTCTCTCAAATCCCTATTCTTACCACATTTAATTCAAGCTGATCTCACTTTTTGGGTTGGAGAATCTGTTCGATCTTACAGAGAGGAAAGAGAACAGTGGAGAGATCCAGGATTCATCAATACAACATGAAAAGACAGCTGACTGCCTACCATAGGACGAGTCACCTCTACCACATCTCCCTGGGCCCAGGAGTCACTGCAGAGGAAGTGGTAACATGAGCCCTGCTCTCACTGCTAACCTGAAAACCAGGTCCAGGGAGGTGAGGACAGACACTGTGGTCACTCAAATCTCATCAATAATAAATCCAGAGGCTATGGAGAGTTCAACAGGTTTCTAACGTAGAAGAAGTAGAAAGAGTGTAAGAGCCACAGGCTGTGTAGGAGAAGACTGGGGCGTGCTCTACCCCCTGACCCTACAGAGGCTGTCTGACACCTTCAGGACTTCACAGTGAATACCAATAACCCCACTGAGGAGAGGCATCTGTGGAATGAGGGAAGAGGGGAGAAGGGATATAAGAATATAACCTTTAGGTCTGGAGAGATGACTTACAGTTAAGGTGTTTGCCTGCAAAGCCAAAGGATCCCAGTTTGATTCTCCAGGACCCACATAAGCCAGAAGCCAGATGCACAAGGGGGCACATGCATCTGGAGTTTGTTTTCAGTGGCTGGAGGCCTTGGTGCACCCATTCTTTCTCTCTCTCTTTCTCTCTCTCCCTCTCCCCCTCTCAAATAAATAAATAAATAAAGGCCCTCTCTACAGAAGGGAATACATACCTGGTACTGAAAAACCTAAGCAAAAGTCTATGGTAGGTGAGGTCATGAGCCTTAGGGGTATAAAGCCTGCTCTTGTCTGACTAAATGTATATATTATTCCCACCAAGCTGCCCTGGAAATACTACACTTAATGCTCATATTCACATATTAACGCTACTCTTACTTCTGGTTAGAGAAGCTTCTCTTTTCAGATGGCGATGACCACTGGGATGACCCAAAAGGCAACATAGTGCTGAGAAGAAGGGATGGAGGAGTGCCCAGCACTGAAACACCTCTGTCACACCCTCCAAGGCTCAGGGACCATTGCAGAAGAGGGGGCGGATAGAATGGAAGAGCCAAAGGAAGGGTACGACTCCTTACAATGCAACTGCCCAGACAGAAATTGGCCTCAAATTAAAAGAGACTAATGGAGAGAGGGAGGGGATATGATGGAGATTGGAGTTCTAAAGGGGAATGGGGGGAGGGGAGGGAAATACCATGCACTTTTTGTATGTAAGTATAGAAGTTGTCAATAAAAAAATTATTATTATTAAAAAATATATATATATGTATATATATATTTTAAAAAAATAAATCTTTTTTAAAAAAAGAATATAATCTTTAAAAAATAAGGTTTAATTTTTAAAAAGAAGTCTGGTGAGGACAAAAATAGTTTCTAGCTCCAAAACACAGCTCATCTATGAGGATGTTGGTATGTAGATGATCTGACAAAAAGACTCTCTGATTTTACCAACCCTGCTGACTCAGGAGAGGAAACAAAGTTAATTTTTACTATTGGAGACGATGATTGCCAAGGTTATGATTTTAAGAACTTACTAAGCCTTTTATTTGCCATTCAATTTAACAGCTTTCTAGGGCTTGAGACTTACCTGCTGTGTTTCTCATCCCCAGAGAGTTTTGAAACATAGAGCCAGTAATGAAAATTAATGTGTCACTTTTGAGGGAAGAGAGGTCGGTTAGTTTTAAACGGGCCTTGATATGCTAGCTAAGCGATGATTAATGAGCAGGTCCTAGCTGGCATGATGAGAGGTAGTGTAGCCCCTGGTTCTGTCTTGCTTTTATGAACACTGTGCTCATAAAAACAAGACTAGGAGTCACAGTGTGTGCCAAGCATCTTGTGGGAGAGCTGTCCTTGCACACCTCTGCCTCAGCCACCTCATTTCTGGCTTGGACTCCCCGCCTGGGCCTGACACACTCTTTCTCTCCCTCTCTCTCTCTCCAGCGCCTGCCAATGTTGTCCAGTGTTTACTTGCATGAAGACACCCAGTTCATTTTACTCTGTGTCCCCGTTCAGTGGACAGCCTGCCTCTTCAGAGGCAGCAAGACTGTTCACTCACTTTTCCCACCACCTCGTTTCCATGGTTTCTTGTAGGTTGTGGTTGGAAAGCTTAGCTGCCTCCCAAGTCTGGACACAGGCACTTGTTATGACTAACTGCACAGCAGGAGCTGGAGTTGGTCAGGAGCTTGTCAGAGGACAAGGGCTCTAGGAGCAGGGTGGAGCTGGCACTTGAGGCTGACACCAGCAAACTGCTGGATCTGAACAGCTATTAAGAAGTAAAGACGGGCTGGAGAGATGTCTTAGCAGTTAAAGCACTTCGCTGTAGAGCCTGAAGACCCAGGTTCGATTCCCCAGAACCCATGTAAGCCAGATGCAGATGGTGGCACTTGCGTCTGGAGTTCATTTGCAGTGGCTAGAGGCCCTGATATGCCCACTCTCTCTCTCCCTCCCTCCCTCCTTCCCACTCTGTCTCTCTCTAATAAATAAATTTCTATAATTTTTTTTTAAAAAGAAGCAAAGACAACAGCTGGGCATGGTGGCACATACCTTTAATACCAGCATTCAGAAGGCAGAGGTAGGAGGATCGTTGTGAGCTCAAGGTCAACCTGAAACTACAAGTAAATTCCAAGTCAGCCCAAGCAAAAGAGAGACCCTACCTCAAAAAATAAATAAATAAAAATATGCAAATAAAATAATGTTATCTTCTATATTATATTATTTCCTACAAAGTTTTAAATGATCAGCTCTTTTTCAAACTGGAGCTTATAACGAGTAGCAAGATGAAGAGGAAATGCAGAAGGGTCTTGATGGTCTTCCCTTTTTTCTTTGTTAGGCAGCATGGCCTTACCACAGCTCACTGGGGAGTCAGGTTTACTTTAAGTCACCATAGCAAACGCCCAAGGTGATCAATTTATAAAGATCAAGGTATATCTTCTCTCTCGGTTTTGGAAGTTTCAGGTCAGTTGGCTCTGCTGCTTCTGGGTCTGTGGTCAGACAGCACATCATGGTGGAAGAAACACTCACTCCTGGCTAGAAGCCAAAGAGAGGAAGACAACCACACGATCCCTTAGGAGACAAACCCCCAATGACCTGAAGACCCCCTCCCAAGGCCCCACCTCTTAAAGGTTCCACCATTTCCCAAGAGCACCATCCTGAGGAACAGACCTTCAACACTCAAGCCTTGGGTGGACCTTAAGATACAAACAGTGTCTACTGAAACAGTTCAACAGCCCGTGCATGAAAACTCATAGCCTATTAACAAAGCATAAATTCTTTCTGCACATTTTACTTACCCAAACTATCCCCAGATTTCCTGAAAATGGAAATATAGAGGAAGGGCTCATTATACTTCCAATGCACTGATGGGAGCTGGAAAAGAAGAAATCAAACACATAATGTTTTGAGTTTCTTTTTAGTTTAATAAAATGTATTTTAAATAATAAAGTTTGTTCCCTGTAATTATTTGTTTCTCTATGAATGCAATTTATTTCTTGTTTCATTAAAGTTTTAAAATACATTATTTTTATAGACCTTGCGTAAGTATGCATGATAATGTTCTTTATAGCTCAGTTTCTCACCTAAAGCTCATTGCTAAAGTTCTGTTCTTAAATTTTTATTTATTTGCAAAGAGAAGGAGACAGAGACACAGAAGGAGAATGGTCACACAAGGCCCTTCGAGTTTGTCACTGCAAACAAACTCTAGACACATGCACCACTTTGTGCATCTGGCTTTACATGAATACTGGAGAATTGATCCCAGGCTGTCAGTCTTTGCAAGCAAATACCTTTACCCTCTGAGACATCTCCCTAGCCCAATCATTGCTAAAGTTCTTAACTTAAATAATACTATTTATTGAGTGGCTGAGATGTGGTCATAGGACCTAAAGGCAACTATACATAGGCTGGCAATTGGTTTAGTTTACAGGCTTAGCCCAGATGAGTTCCTGGAATTTACTTCAGTCAGTCAAATGAGAGTGGAAAGACTAGAGAGCAGAAGGAAATTGGTATGGATAAGTACTCAAGTGATTGTTGCTCTATAGCAAAGTACAAAGAATGTACTAGAAAGAACAACCATTTATTATGCTCATAGGTTCATTAAATCATGAATTTGCTAGGTTAATACACAGCAATATATGGCTTCCCAACATCCCCATGTATCTGGTACAATTGCTGGAGAGACCCCTATGCCGAGGGTGTCTCTACAGCTGGGCACAACAACAGCAAAAAGTATCTCAACAGTCCCTCCTCAGCTGCAAAAGCCTGACCATGTGATCTATCTGTGCTGCTTAAGGTCTGCTTCTTCACGGCACGGCCTCTGAGCTTCCTGAGTGAGTGTCCCAAGCAAACAAGATGCAAGTATGTGGCATTACTATGGCGTCATCTTAGACATCACATCACTCCACTATGCTGCTTGGTCAAGGCAGACTCTGAGTTCTGCCCAGATTCAAGGGGGAAGGCAGACCTCATCTGTAATGAGAGGAGTGTCAAGGTCACAGTGGTAAAGGTTCTATGAGATGGAAGAAATTGTTTTGAAAGAAAAAGAATGGAAAGAAAAACACAAACATGGCAGGTGGCTATTTCTAGGATTAGCATATTAGCAAGTCTTTTCTTTTTACTCATCTTTATATTTCTAATTTTTATAATGAGTAGAGATTACTTTTCTGATAAGAAATAATGACTTGCAATCAAACTCCAGGCGCATGTTCACCTTGTGCACATGTGCGACCTTGTGCGCTGGTGTCACCTTGTGCATCTGGCTAATGTGTGATCTGGAGAGTCAAACATGGGTCCTTAGACTTTGCATGCAAGTGCCTTTAACTGCTAAGCCATCTCTCCAGCCCTGCTACAGGGTTTTTATCCAAAGAAAATGAAATCAGTATGTCAAAAAGAGATCTGGGGGCTGGAGAGATGGCTTAGTGGTTAAGGAGCCTGCCTGCGAAGCCTAAGAAAGCTGGTTCCAATCTCCAGTGGTTCCAATCTCCAGGTTCCACGTTTATGCAAAGTGACGCAAGGGTGCAATGCTGCACTTGCCCACAAGGGGGCACACCCATCTGGATTTCGTTCACAGCAGCTAAGAGACTGCTGGCGCACCCATTCTCTATCTGTCACCCTCTCCCTCTCTCTCTCTGTCTGTCTCTCTCTGTGTCTCTCTCCAAAAATAAATAAAATATTTTTTTAAAAAAAAAAAAAAGATATCTGCACTCTTTGGAAATCACATTACATGAGATAAGCCAGAAATAGACAAATGTCACCAGATCTCACTTATAGGAAGATGCTAAAAGAATTAGACCCATAGAAATGGATGGGAGAATTGTGGCTATGAGAGTGGGCAAGGGGAAATATTGCCCAAAGGACACCAAGTTTCACTTCTAGAAACCTACTGCTTGATGTAGTGCCAGCAGATAACACTATTTGCCTTACTCAAAATGTCCTCACTAGCAATGCTAATGATTGAGATGACAATAATGGAGGCAGGGGTCAAATTTTGGAGGTGACAGAGTGAGTGTTCATGACCTCAAAGGTGGTGATGCTCACAGATAAAGTTTATGTTACTCCAAACTCATCAAATTGAGCATATTAAATATGTGCAGCTCTTCACATATCAATTATCCCAAACAAGGGGATTTAAAAATGAACGTGCAGGTAAGTAAATAAATGTGTGCCCAAATGAACATAGGAAAATGTGCTGCCATGTGACTTGTCTCAGCCAATGGATATGAGAATAGGCATGATGCAGCAGGCGTGAGATGTGCAGGAGTCTCGCCATCACCACCAGAAGAGCCAGTGTGACAATATGGCATCTAGGAGCCTCCCCAGCAGAGATCAGCTCACTCATCCTACACACAGAGATGAGCAGAGCCACTAAGCCAAGCCTATGCCATAGCACCAACCCTCCTTCCACCCCACACAACGGCTAAACAAACACTTGGTGCCATCTCCCACTGAGCGCTTGTAGCTGTTATATGCATCTGGGGGCATAAGCCAATGGAAAGCCTCAGAAGGAATGCCAGAGAATAAAATGTCTACCATGGGGTCTTTGAGAAATTTGCCTTGATGTGCATGATATAAAACGTTCCCCATTTATCCAACAACACTTTATATAGTGCGACTTTGTAGACGTCCTTCCTTTTCACTGATGCCTTCGTAAAGAGAACGCATGTTGAGTTTCACATCTGAGGACATAGATTTGGGTTCATGGGCAGAGGAGCCCTTGAGTAATAAGTCCCCCATGTATAGACAAGGATATTATGGAGGTTTATGAGTTCTCAAGATCACAAAACTAGGGATTTGTGGTATTCCTAATTCCAAAACCTAGGGGTTTTCCAAGATGACAGCAGCTATTTAAGAAATATTACATTCAGCTACAAGTCTCCTCAGAGAAGAACGAGGAACTAGAGCAGACATATAGCCTTATGGTTAAGACTGGAGGCACATAAACAGCCCTTAGCATGACCAAAGCCCAGATCTATTCACCATGCCCTTCAGCCAGCAGTAATTTTGCTGTTTTTGTCCATAAAAAATAAAAACTAATGCTGCCCACTTTGCAGAACTTTGAAGATGATTAAATACATGTAGATATGCCCAATACTTGAATACCATATATGTTTACATATATCCATATAGAATATAATATGAACACATCGTATCTGTTACTCTCTTCCTTAACTTGGGCTATCATTTCACTCGCACAGTGTGAAGGCATCTTAACACAATTTCTAATCATAGAAAATCTTTATGGCACATATAAGTATGCTCACTTCTCTTGGTTTCTACTCTTGGGACCTGTCTGTCCTCCAGCAATTGAAGCCTAGAGCTCAAGGCCCATAGAGAATCTGATTTGTTCTGGATATTTCTGTCTACTCTTCCAGACTCACTGCCCAACCTCTGTTCCTCTGCTCCAAGCCCTACTATGCTCATGTTTACGTATTTCATGCATAGAACTCCTTCTCTGTTTCTGAGTAGCAACAATGGCTCCATGGGCAGGAGGAGAATGACATCAGGGTATGTATTAATTAGAACCTCATTGCTATGACAAAACACCTGACCAGAAGCAGCTTAAGAAAGGAAAGGTATTTATATCACCACTACTACTGCTACTACTACTATCATTATTGCCTGCAGTTTCAAAGGAGAGTATCCATTACAGCGAAAGGCATGGCAGGCCTGAGCAGGGAACTTGTGTCACACCAACAGGGAAGAGGTAGAAAGCACAAGAACGACAAGCCACAGGGCTGGGCTATAACACCTCCAGGCCTGCCCGAGTAACACAATTCTTCCAGCAAGGCTTTGTCTCCTAAAGGTTCCACAATCTTCCCCAAACAACTATTTTTCAGGGACAGAGTATTCAAACACGTGACGCTATGGGAAGCATTATACTCAGACTACCACAGGATACTTCTCACTCCATCTTCTTTCCTAAGATCCGATCATGACTAGACTGGGTCTTTGCCCAATAGAAACAGTTCCTAGCAAACCGCTATTTTTCTCCAGCTCGCTCACCCATGTGTGCTATGTTACAGAGTGCATTTCCTCCCTCTGCTACTGGTCCGTATTCTTAGAGTCCGTGTTTGCCATGATGTTTTCTTGCACCTGCATGATTTGCCCATGTTGTCTGTTTCCTGTCAGGAAACTGACTAATGCTATCATGGTATCAGGATGCTTCTAGAATGGCATTCGAATGGCAGCCTGAGGTGGACAGCAATGAGAAACACATGATCGTGACATCAGCAGCCTCAAGATCACTCAGCTATGGTTGCCTGAGGATGAACTATGTGGAGATAGAAGCATTGTGGTACCAAGAAACTGGCAACTCATCACCATGGAGACAACAGCACCTGGGAGGAGTCAGAAGCTGTTTCTGATGAAAAAAGAAGCTCATACAGGTAAGAGAGAGAGAGAGAAAGCAAAAGCTCTCAGTGCCCCAGAATGTAATTGTATCTAGAGCTAGGGTCTTAAAAGAAGAACTAAGTTCAATGAGGTCTTATGTGTAGGCTACAATCCAATATGATTGATGCCCTTGTGAGAGGAAGAGATAAGGACACAGAGAGGGAGAGTAAGGCAAGGGAAAAGAACTCAAGAGAAGCCAAGGCTGAAATCACCCTCCACAGTCTTCCAGCCTCCAGAACAGGGAGGAAGTAAAAAGTTCAATCCCCCTATTTGTGATACTGTGGTATGGCAGCCCCAGTATGTTAATACAACGTGCTTGCAAACATGTGTGGCAGTTGCCACATCTTCATGGCGGCCTTGAAGGAGTCCTTTGTTCTCCAAGTGGCAGGCATCTAAGCCTGAGTACCTCACCAGTTCTACTAGCTGGAGATGGGAGAGACTGCATGGATGAGAGGTTGGGTGGGGGGTTGGGAATCAAAGGGTACCAGACCAAGGGGGACTAACTAGAACATTTGATCAGGTCAAAAGTACCTTGTTTTCTTAGAGAGCTCCACCAGTCCTCTCTCTAGATTTCACTTCTAAGTTGGATGACTCATTTTTCTAACCATTCTTTAGTTAAATGAGTACCACTGACATTCTAAATCTTACAGAGAAATGAGACATACAGCAGGACTCAATGGTTGCACGTTCAGCAACATCACTGTTTCATAGAACATTGGGGACTAGATGCCCTATAAACTTAAACTATTCAGATAATGTAAGTTTAACTCATTAAATTTTCATGGATATCTTGCCAAAATATTATACAATGGTCTGGTTTCAGAAGGAAAGGCTATTAAATAGAATTGAACTTTATTTTCATACTGAATCCATGAAACAGTTCTTTATACGATGAAAGTGCTAAATTCAAGTTTGCCTGTTTAAAGTAGGAGACAGTTTAGAAAAAACTGTCTCAGCATATCCAATATGAAGGTAACATAAATTATTGAAGCCAACATATAAATGGAAAATAATAACATGGTAAGAGTATAGGATAAAAGAAAGTAATAGCAAGATATTATTATTATTAATAAAATATGTATTGATAAGCCAAGCATGGTAGTACATAACAGTAGTCACAATACTTAGGAGGCTGAGACAGGAAACCCATGAGTTTTGGGGGCACTCTGAGATACATAGCAAGTTCAAGATCAGTCTGGGCTGCCTAGACACATGAGAAAGAGAAAAAAGAGAGAGAGAGAGAGGGAATCTCCATGCCAAGGTACCTTGGTCCCCTACACTGTCTGCTGGGGAAGAAGTGAAGGTTAGACCCTCCCCTCTGCTAGGACAGCCAAGGATAGTGATTGAAGTCCATTTCAACTTCAGTGTTGTAAAGACAAAGAAAGGAGGATTAATTAAAACAAGTCACCCTTGTTCCACAGCCCCTGCAGGACCGTTCCATGTTGATTTTTAATACATGAGTCCAGTCTGTTGAACCCCATTCATGCTTTTCCATATGCTTGTCTTTTGCTTTTTATATTTCCTTGAAGAACAAGTGCTAAATCTCAGCCATATTTTTATTAGTTTGAAACTGATGTTGTTGACATTTTTGAAAGCTATTTGATGTCTAAAAAGCTCATGAATCTTTTCTTTCTTTTAAAACAGTAAAAAATATATATAACACAGTGAGAGAAGAAACATGTTTGTAGCTAGACAAACCACCTTATTCTCAAATATATTTCAACTGAGGGTCTGAGGATCCTTCTATTACTCATTCAGCTGTTATGAACCAGTGTAGGGAAGTATTCTCTAGTCTGTTCTCTCAGACAGTATCCCCACTCTCCATCAGTTGTGGAACCATCAAGTTTGCTGAGAAGAGAAATTCAGTGCAGTGAAATAACCATCTTCTTCCTGGTTGTCAGTTCTGGCTCTTTCCTCCCTTGCCTGAGCCAGCTCCATCCTCATCACAAATCCTCCCTGACATCTGATGCAGGCAGCAGAGGGGGAATCACATGAGCTACAGCTGAGTTTGCAAGGATGATTTGTGAGCCTCAGTATTTGCACACATGTGGTCATGCGGGACCTCTCTGGCCGGGCCAGCGATCTTCCTCCACATCTGTTGGCTAATCGGAAATCCAAATGTACAAGACTACACTTGGGAACCAAAGATTCGTGACCCATTCCAGAGAACTTCTCACACTGGAAACAAAGAGTATACAATTCTGTTTGTAACTCTTTCCAGATCAGTTTTGCACAAATGAATTTCATCATCTATCTTTGGAAGAAAAACTTAGTTTGCATCCTAGTGGAGAAGGTACCGGCCCCTCCAGTAGGGGCTGCTAAGCACCACTATTTTTTATTGAGAACTTTAATACATGTAACATATTACAAATTGGTCATATTTTCAACAGGTTATACTCTTATATCCCCTGTCCCCACAACCCCATCCTATTAAGAGTTCTTAGTGGTGTTATCAGTAATCACTACAGAAGAAGTGGTGGATTATATACTGCTGTCACAGCTAGCCTAACAACTTCCTCAAGGCACATGATGGTAGACATTGAGGAGACTCAAAACCCATCAAGGCAGAAAATGAGCAGCTACTGAGTACTCAGCACTAGGTACCATTTGAAGACCCACAGTTAACAGTAGACCCTCTTCATCTCCTCTTTGTGTTTTTGTTTCTGTTCACCCCTCATTTTTTTCTGTATCTTCTCTCATGCCAGCTTTTGCTTTCCCTTGCCTCTCTGCTTCCAAGAACAAGCTTGTGGGTCAAATTCTGATTGAGCAGACCCCAGTGATGGCTACCTCAAAAAAAAAAAAAAAAAAAAAAAAAATCACATCCTGACCCAGACATGGAGCCAGGAAAGCTCTTGTATGTTATTGGTAGGGCTGTAAATGTGCTCAGCCACTGTCGTAAATGACACAGAGGGTCCTCAAATACTGAAAATAAAACCATGGCATGACCCAGCAACCACTTTGCTGGATAATTATCTAAAGAAATGAGAAGACTATGTTGAAGAAACATCTGCCCTTCTGTGTTTATCACAGCACTGGTCATAGCAGCTAAGAGATAGAGTCAACCTAAGTGTCCACTGATGGGTGAATGGATAAGGAAATAGAGACATCAGTACATGATACAAAATATTATTCAGCCATAAAACACTGAAACACTGTCATTGGAGGCAGCATAGACAGATCTTGAGGTACCATGTTAAATGAAATAATAGAAATACAGATTTTCATATTTGCCTATTTTCCCTCTTATGAGAGAAGCTAAAAATGCTGATCACCTAGAAGTAGAGAGGACAGAGGTCACAGAGGCTATGAGAGGGGACGAGGGATAAGGAGAGGTGTGTTATCAGGTTTGATTTTAGTTAAATTGGAGGAATAAGTGGGAGTGTTTTGTTACACAGAAGGACAACAACAATTGGTCACAATTCATAGAATACTTTAAAATATGTACAAATGAAAGTTTTGAGATTTCCCTCCACAAAGAAATACTAAATGTTTGAGATAATCAAAATGCTCATTGTTCAGCATGATCATTACACAGTGCACACATTTATCAAACTATGTCACTGCATCCATAAATATAGCCCATCACCAAGGCTTGGCTGTGGAAACTACCTGGAAATCAATCCCATTCTTTGGAAACAATGGTGTCCTTCCCCTTGGGTGCTCTTATAATATCTCTTCTCTAAAGGAAACTTAAAGTTTTCTAATTTTAATATGAACTACTTTTCTAAAGACACAAAATGCTGAGACAATTAAGGGACCAGAAATGGAAATAGCCAGTAGGCAGAATTCTAGAAATAAACCCCAATCAGTTTTGGCCGGGGGTTTACTGGTAGCTGGTAAAGCCACACTTCATGTGATGATTCCCAATAGAGAATTCCATCATGCCCCTCTTACTAGGATCCTTCAGGTGTCCAGGAACACACAATCCTAACAAAACTGTGTGGCTCTGAGCACCTTGTAGAGCACCCTGGTGGGACAGGAAGTAAGAAATGTGAGCTACTAAATGGATTCAAGGGAGGAGACCAGAAAGACCAAAGAGAGCTACTGAGGTGGTTCTGAGTGGTGCTCTGCTGCAGGCTGGGCTGGTAACCAGCCAGGACTCACCTGAACAGCTATACCAGTCCTTCTGGTTCCTATCCTGGCAATATTCGTTGCTGAGAATTGTTGATGCCATCCATGATTTAAGCACACTCACAACTATCATTTCTTGAGCCTGATGGAAACTCTATAAATTGATATGTCCATTGGAGTGTTTCAGGTTGCAGAGAACAGGAAATGCTGAGATGGACATGAACTAAGAGGAAAGAGGCTGGCTCCTTTGGCTGGAGAGTTGGGGACTGGCCATGTTATCAGACAGATCTTGTTTGTTCTGTCTCCTTGGCCTTCCAGCATCCGCTCTACCATAAAAGATCTTATCTGCACTTCAGGATTCCATGTTGCACTTGGGAGTGGGGGCTTTATAGAACCTCAGAGCAAAGCTTACCTGAAAGTTCCTAATGCTGGATCCCATCAGGTGCCATTTGGGATAAGGAGTATGGGGTTATCCATTTGGGATAAGGAGTATGGGGTTATCCAGTATGGGGTTATCCATTTGGGATAAGGAGTATGGGGTTATCCATTGGGATAAGGAGTATGGGGTTATCCATTTGGGATAAGGAGTGTGGGGTTATCCATTTGGGATATGGAGTATGGGGTTATCCATTTGGGATAAGGAGTGTGGGGTTATCCATTTGGGATATGGAGTATGGGGTTATCCATTTGGGATAAGGAGTATGGGGTTATCCATTTGGGATAAGGAGTATGGGGTTATCCATTTGGGATAAGGAGTATGGGGTTATCCATTTGGGATAAGGAGTATGGGGTTATCCATTGGGATAAGGAGTATGGGGTTATCTATTTGGGATAAGGAGTATGGGGTTATCCATTGGGATAAGGAGTATGGGGTTATCCATTTGGGATATGGAGTATGGGGTTATCCATTTGGGATATGGAGTATGGGGTTATCCATTTGGGATGGGGTTATCCATTGGGATGGAGTATGGGGTTATCTATTTGGGATAAGGAGTATGGGGTTATCCATTGGGATAAGGAGTATGGGGTTATCCATTTTGGATAAGGAGTATGGGGTTATCCATTTGGGATATGGAGTATGGGGTTATCCATTGGGATAAGGAGTATGGGGTTATCCATTGGGATAAGGAGTATGGGGTTATCTATTTGGGATAAGGAGTATGGGGTTATCCATTGGGATATGGAGTATGGGGTTATCCATTTGGGATATGGAGTATGGGGTTATCCATCTGGGATAAGGAGTATGGGGTTATCCATTGGGATAAGGAGTATGGGGTTATCCATTTGGGATATGGAGTATGGGGTTATCCATTTTGGATAAGGAGTATGGGGTTATCCATTTGGGATAAGGAGTATGGGGTTATCCATTGGGATAAGGAGTATGGGGTTATCTATTTGGGATAAGGAGTATGGGGTTATCCATTGGGATAAGGAGTATGGGGTTATCCATTTTGGATAAGGAGTATGGGGTTATCCATTTGGGATAAGGAGTATGGGGTTATCCATCTGGGATAAGGAGTATGGGGTTATCCATTGGGATAAGAAGTATGGGGTTATCCATTTGGGATATGTGTTGTCCATTTGGAGTAAGGAGCATGGGGTTATCCTTAGGCCAGTCAGGCTTGACACAGAGACAAAGGTGTGCCCAGTGCAGAACTGAATATGTTTGGGGGGTCACTTTGCCAAAGTGATTTTATAGTTGTTGTAAGTGGCTCAAATTAGGTGTCCCCTATAAACTCATGTGTTCAGAGTGCTTGATTCCCAGCTGATGTCAGTTTGGAAGGTGAAGCCTTGCTAGACCAAGTATGTTGTTGAGAGCAGGCTTAGAGGTATTTTAACCAGCTCCTCCTATCTAGAATCTGGCTCACTCTCCTGCTGCTGTTTTCCACCTGCTGTGGCAGAGGTGATGTAAGGCCTATGCTCATGCCATGTTGCGTCCTGCCATCGTGAAGCTTTCCCTTGAGACTGTAAAGAAAAATAAACAACTTTCCTCCCATTTACTGCTTTCAGTCAGGTGCTTTGTCCCAGCAAGGAGAAAGTAACTGCAGCAGTTGTGGAATCTAATAATATGAATCCATTCTGCTTTTCTCCTAAGTAAAAAGAATGATTTAGTCCCTTCCCTGTTGCTAAAATAAAATGCCTGAGACTCGGCACTTTCCACAGAAAAGAAATTTGTTTAGCTCAGTTCTGAGGAGTCAAGAGTGAGGCTCTAATATCTGCCCAGCACTGATGAGGGCTCCTTCCCCTAGCTACGTCTTATCACAGTGGCTAACACAGCATGAGTTCGTGTGAAAGAGAAGGGTCACCTGATAGGAGAGGAAATGAGAGAGTGTGCGGAGACAGTTGAACTTGCTTGACAACAGTGCACTCTTTTGGTATCCAATCCATGACAAGGAGGAAGAACTCCTTCCTTGGAGAAAAGCAGCAATCCCTTCTGAGGATGTGACCCCATGATCTGTCTCCCTTAGTGGCCTCAGCTCAAAACTACTACAGTGGAGAAGTAAGCCTCCACACAGGTCCTGTTGGGGCCATACCACATGCAAACCATACCCAGGGTGATGCTACTCTCTGAGGGTCAGATGACTAGCCCCCATCCTCTGTATGTGGTCCTCTGGGCTGATACCTGTCTGTAAGAAGATAAGCACACACATGGAAGGAAATAATCACTCTGACAGAGTGACTTGATACTTATACAATCTAATAACAACGACATTTAAATTTATGAGGGTGTGGTGGTTTGATTCAGGTGTCCCCCATAAACTTAGATGTTCTGAATGCTAGGTTCCCAGCTGATGGCAATTGGAAATTAAAGCCTCCTGGGGACAGTGTGTTGTTGCACGTGGGCTCATTGGTATTAAAGCTAGCTCCCTCTTGCTAGTGTTTGGCACACTCTCCTGTTCCTATTGTCCATCTGATGTTGGCCAGGACGTGGTATCCACCCTCTACTCATGCCATTATTTTCCCCTGCCATCATGGAGCTTCCCTCTCAAGTCTGTAAGCCAAAATAAACCTATTTTATTTATTTTTTTGGAGAGAGACATTGAGAGAGACAGAGAGAGAGAGGGAGAGAGAGAGGGAGAGGAAGACAGACATGGGCTCGCCAGCAGTGTCTCAGCGGCTGCGAACAAAATCCAGATGGGTGCGCCCCCTTGTGGTCAAGTGCGGCATTGCGCCCTTGCGTCACTTTGCATCTGGCTAAACGTGGGACCTGGAGATTGAAACCGCTGGAGATTGGAACCAGTGTTCTTAGGCTTAGAAGGCAGGCGCCTTAACCCCTAAGCCATCTCTCCAGCCCATAAACCTCTTTTTTTCCCACAAGCTGCTCTTGGTTGGGTGATTTCTGCCAGCCATGTGAAACTGGCTGCAACAGAGGGTTAACATGAGTATGTTTCTGTGGTGTGTGTCCATGTGTGCAAGCATGTTTGTAAATGTGTGGGCACACACATGTATGCAGATACATGTATGTGGATGCCAGAGGCTGCTGATGGGTGCCTTCCATAGTCACTGTCCCTCTTACTTTTTGAGTCATGGTCTCTCACTGAACATACTGTTCACCATTCAGCTAGACAATGAGCCAGTAAGCCATAGGGCTTCTCCTACCTCCACCTCCCTAGCATTGGGAGTACAGGTGTATGCTGTACAGTCAGCATCTTATGTTGGTGTTGAGAGTCCAAACTTAGGTCCTCATGCTTGTGCAACAAGTACTTTATCTGCTCACCCATCTCCCTGGCCTAAAGCTTATATTTTGCATGTCCATTTTTATATTCACTTGTCTGATCATTTGCTGTATTGCAAATTTACAAAAGTCTTAGTCCTGGATGTATATTTTTAAATCTATTTTATTAATTTATTTACTTGAGAGAAAGACAAAAACAGAGAGAGAAAGAGAGAGAGAGAGAATGAATATGGGCATGCCAGGGCCTCCTGACACTGCAAACAAACTCCAGATGCATGCTCCCCTTTGTACATCTGGCTTTATGTGGGTACTGGGGAATAGAACCTGGGCCATCAGGCTTTGCAACCAAGCGTGTTTAACCTATGAGCCATCTCTCCAGCCAGGGATGCTTTTTTTTTTTTTTTTTTTTTTTTTTTTTTTTTTTTTTTTTTCAATGCCAAGAATGCCAAGAGAGCACATCTAGACCACAGTCCTGAGTTCAGAAGTCATATCTGATTTCTCAGGTGGACGCAGCAGTGAAGACAGTGCCTGGCATGCAGTTTGCTTTTGAGGTTTCCTGACAGAATAAATGAACATGAAACAGAGCTGGGACTGAAGTCCAGCATTTAAAAAAATTTTTTTTCATGTGTGATTGTGTGTTTGCTGTGGTTTTGTTTCACTTTGTTGGGTCTCGTGTTTCCCAAGATGGCTCGCCCTCACTATCTAGTGGAGGATGGCCCTGAACTCCTGACTTCCTGGTTCTGCTTCCCAAGTGTTGAGATTACATGTGTGTGCCATCCTGCCCTATTGAAGTCCAGGTTTTCCAACTGCAACTCCAGAGCCACACAGCTGCAGAGAAAATAAGATGTCACCAGTCTACAGGGGGCTTTGGCACCTATGACTTATCATACGACCCACTCTGGAATCAGAGAGGGATTTGGTTTTCCTGTCAGAAGGAACCACGCTGCTCTGAGCTCACAGTGAGCCTGGATGGCTTCTTTAAAAGTCACATTTGCATTTGTAAAATATGTGTCTTGTGAGGGGGCGGGGAAGTAAGGGGAACAGTGTCTTCATTGTTCCACTGAGAATAATGAAAATGCCTTTATTAAGTTTAAGACTAGACTATCTCCAGCCTCTCAACTTCCAGGCATCACTCTCACCTCAGGCCAGTTCATTCATGTCACTGTTCTACCATTTTAAATTAACCAACCTGGCGTAAAGTTTCAATGACAGATTGTCCTTTGACTTATTGTAGCAGACAGCTTCAAGTTTGCTAAGAAGAACTTCCAGACCAGGCACAGTTATGGAGGAAAGGATATTTATTGAAGATCCAGAGGAAGTTCCATAATGGTCAAAGAAGTTGGCCTGCCTTTCACAGGTCCAAACAGAAAGAGAAAAGCCACAAGCCATAAGCCAAAAGCCACACGACACACTTCAGGAACTCCAGGAGGAACTCATGTACTTTGTATATCTTTAAATTGGAATCTCAAATCCACCATCATCCCTGAGGGCTGGACCCTAAGATCTACCTCCTGAGCCAAGTGGCTGTAGATACAAACTACTAAAACATTAAATATATTGGGCGCCATCTATTCAAACTGCCACATTTATGAAGTAACATTTTAAAATAAAACGCTCAGTGCAGAAAGCATCTTGGAACATCCTAAAGTCTCTTCATGCCTTCCTGTGCTAGTGCCCACTACCAGGTCCCTGCCAAGCCAGGATTTCCTGGCAGGGGGACATGTCATCACACGTGTGTGTGCATGTGCACACGCACACACAATATTTTTTTAGTGGAATGAGTAAAGAAAAGAGCACTTTTCTTTCTCATCCTTGAAAACTTACAGGAAGTCCTAATGATTGGGTGGGGGCGGACGTGATGTGGGGAAAGCTACGAATTTCAACACCCCTCCCCACTAGAGCCCTTCAGTCCTCATGTCCTTTAATCTATTTGCCTTGAAACAGCAGAGCAAAAACAATGCATTTCCATGAGCAAACAGCTACTTCCATTTCAAACAAGGATTTAATCTGTTGACTTAAAGGATTTGAAGCAAATCATTCAAAGGGCCTTCCCCATACCAGCTACTATTTTTTTTTTCCTCCTCTAATGTAAAGGCTGACCAAATTTTGGAGGCGTCATTAAAATTAGTTTATGGATGATAAAAGAGCAAATGTTGCAGAATGGCACTGTCATCACTGGATCAGGCTGGTTCCTCCACCCAAGTGGTTCTTATTCAGGGTTCACCCCTCTCCCCACCCCACCGCCACGGAGGCATTTTTACACCATTCTCTGGTGTTCTGGCTGCAAGTACTGTTCCTGGCAGCATATATTTTCTTTTACTTTGATTTCAGCTAGTGTGTGTGTGTGTGTGTGTGTGTGTGTGTGTGTGTGTGTGTGTGTAGAGAAGAGTGTGGGATATTTTGGCAGTAACAAGAGTGTTTGTTCTGTTTGCATTCTAGTTCAAGGAACCAACCTGGACCCCATGTTAGAGTGTAACTGTCACACTGAGTTCTTGAGCTGATGGAGTATTCAAGAAACAGCCATATATACATCATTATCATTTCATGTCAGTAGCATATCAATTAGTGCTTTATCTTTCCAATGTATGTGTCTTTTTGTAAATAAGCTTGGCTTTCATTGAAACTGTAAAAATCTCATCAACAACACATTGACCAGATGTCGTGGCAAACACCTGTAACCAGCACAATGGAGGCTAAGGCAGGAGGATCACAAGTTCCAGGCTAATCTGAGCTGCGTAGGGTTACCCTGTTTCAAAAATACAAAGAGCTAAAGGCCTGGCAATGGATCAGTAAAGAGCTTATTGTCAAAGTAGGAGGACCTAAGTTCAGATCCCCAGCACCCACATGAAATACCAGGCATTGTAGCATGGGCCTGTAATCCCAGCAAAGGAGAGGATCCATGGGACTCACTGGCTAGCTAGTTCAACAAAATTGGTGAGCTCTGAGTGTAATGATAGACCCCATCTCAAAAAGTAATGTAGAGCGCCATGGAGTAAGACACCCAACATTGAGCTGGGTGCGGTGGTGCACACCTTTAATCCCAGTACTCGGGAGGCAGAGGTAGGAGGATCACTGTGAGTTCAAAGCCACCCTGAGACAACATAGTGAATTCCAGGTCAGACTGAGCTAGTGCAAGACCCTACCTTGAAAAAAAAAAAAAAAAAAAAAAGACACCCAACATTGACACTTGTGCATACACACACACACACACACACACACACACACACATACACACACACAATTGCAGGAGCCCAAGCAGTAGGGCATCACTGGTAACTCAGAACACAATTCCCTATAAGAATAAGCTCATGATCCATGCTACCTCTGGGAGCCCTGACCTAGGAAGTTAGTGATGCCATGCTTATACATCACCTTCTATTTATTACGTGACATCTGAGCACAAATGCAACCTCTGGAAAGGAAATGCCACATGGTGGTCACCTGTATTCCCACAGATGTGAGCCCTGGCCCTGAAACACAACAGGTGCTCATCTAGTATTGGAGAAGGAAGAAAGATGTTAGCAGCTGTCAAGCTACTACACACACACACACGCACACACGCATGCACACACACATGCACACACACACACACTATACCTAGTGCTTACGCCAGTGATGCATTTGTTATTTAAACCTGGTATGGCTCTGCCACATGCCCTGTCTATGGCTGCACATCTTCAAGATGGTGAGTGAGGGGAAAATCCATGTACATAAAGGTCCCATCACTCTCATCTGCTTTCCTGTACAGCAGGGTGAGTCTGCAGAGTCAAATCACTGAGGCAGCGAGGCAGGTGCTTGGCTGTGTAACAAACAAGAAAAGCATGGAAAGTCTTTCTATGGAACCAGCAGTACAAACCCCTGACACTGTCCAAAAATTGTTAAGTAACATGTTGATTCATAATTTCCCCAAACAGCAGAATTCTCCTACTTGGAGTATGTGTGTTATGATGGGAGATATGAATTGTAATCAAAATTAAGCTTGGACTGTCTTGCTCAGAACCTGATGCCATCTCTCTATTATCTGCCCTTCAGTGGAAGCCTTGGGAGTCCAGCTACTGCTACTCTACCTACCACTGACCTCAGCCACAACCACAAAGCATTGTGCATGAGGAACTAAACCTCACCTACATAGGAAGCTGCCCAGGTCAGAGACATGTGTACTCTACCCAGGGTCCACTCCAGTCCCTTGCTTTCTTCCAGGGACATATGTCCTCTGCCCACCTGTAGTAAGGAGTACAGGCCTAGGCAACCTTCCTTCAGTCAGTAGCAGCCTGACCAACCAATTGATAGGTGTGGGTGGAGCCATCCTCCTGCAGCTAAGTGGAAGACATCTATGTGCTCCTCGGAGGCTTTGGCCAATGGAATTGCTGCTGTCTTCAGTCCCAAGGTGCAGCACAGTGATAAGACCATTGTTCCTGCCCTGCCTCAGTCTGCTGGCTCCCTCACCTGCTTCCTGGGGCCAAGGCCCAGATAACTACTTGCATCCACATCCTTGGGTCAGGCTGTAAATTTACCAGCCTAAGACTAGTTCTACATCAGAGCAGGTCAGAAACCATGAAATGAGTATGAGTGTGCAAGGAAAATGAGGAGCCTACACACGGGTCAGTATGTATACATGGATGGCATCGATGCAGATGGCATGGTTATGGAAACCATTTTCATCAGCAGAATCAAGCACTTACTATGTGCCCAGCCTTGCTATGAATTCCACATATGAGTTAATTCATTTAATCTAAAAAAAAATCCTGAAAAGATTGTGTATTATTATTTTCTTGATAGGCATTAACTATGGCTCTTTCATGATAAACATCAGGATCTATTTTATTTTATTTTGATAAGCTTTACTGACACTCAATATTTCTTTGTTTGATAGCATAGTTAGGAAGTTCCATGTAGATTTCACTTCTCCCAAAGTAATTAAGGATAAAATGGAAGAACAATCAGGAGGACTTATAAATAATTTTTCCCAGTGAGATTGGTTTATTCCCAATAAAATCAAAGTTAATTAGGGTATTAAAGAGTTAAACCAGACATGGATCTATTGGTAAATGAAAATGAGCAGAGGTTGGGGGGAGGACAACCAGGAGCCAGGAACAAGGAGATCCCATGAAATCTTTCTACACTGCACAGCAGTCTATATCTGGTTCTCTCTCAAACAGGACTGTGGTAGTTTGAATAGATAGCCCCCAACATATTCAGTGTTTTATTAGTTTGTAGGTTGTATCTGCATCCACCTGGCTGGAGGCAGTGTCACTGGATGGATCTTAAAATGTTGTGGTGGGTTTGAGATTTCAATCTAAAGATATACAAAGTGTGACTAGCTGGAGTTCCTGAGGTGTGCTGTGTGTGTGGCTTTTGGCTTGTGGCTTTGCTCTCTGTGTTTAGTCCTGTGAAAGCAGGCCAGCTTCTTCTGCCATATGAACTTCCCCTGGATCTGTAAGCTTCAATAAATATCCCTTCCTCCATAACTGTGCCTGGTCTGGAAGTTCATCTCAGCAAACCTGAAGCTGTCTGCTACTGAAGCTAGCACCAGGCATGGGGTGAGATGAACCTGACCTTGTGGAGGTTGGTCTTTTGGAACTTTTGTTTTGGAGGAATGAGCATGGACTTGGTGCTTGCAACTGAAGATGCTTTCTGGAATGGTAAGCCAAGTTTTATGGACTATTCTGATGAGAGTTTGAGAATGCTAAGTGCAGTCAGTATTGAACTTCAAGGCTTGGCTTATGAGCATTCTAAGGGGAAGGAAAGACTGCGAAGGACTTTGTTGGAACTCCACTATTGGCATAAGGGATGGCTGTGTCCTGCTGCCTGTGTCCTGCTGCCCAGGCCCAGAGAGTTTGATCAAGGTTAAACTTGTAATGGACTGATGTGTTTGGCTAAAGATATTGGACTGAAAGCTTTAAGATTTTAAGTTGGAAAACCTCAAGCTAGTTAAAATTAGAGGCACTGAGACTGGTTTTAGGTTTCTGAAGCTGTTATTGTGAATCACATTAGCAATCTTAAGGAAGATGTCCCAAGTGCTTTACATTAAAAACAATGGAGAAGATGCTTGAGGAAAGACTGTTAGAAATGAAAACTCTTAAATAAATAATAAAATATTTTTTAAGAAAAGGAGGAGCTGGAGAGATGGCTTAGCAGTTAAACACTTGCCTGTGTGAAGCCTAAGGACCCTGGTTAGAGGCTCGATTCTCCAGGACCCACGTAAGACAGATGCACAAGGGAGCACATGCATCTGGAGTTCATTTGCAGTGGCTGGAGGCCCCGGTGCCCATTCTCTCTCTCTCTCTCTCTCCCTCTCCCTGCCTATTTCTCTCTCTCTCTCTCTCAAATAAATAGATAATAAAATATTTTTTAAAAAAAGAAATTCAAACTCTTTGGGGAAGGAGTTGAATGGAAAAGGAAACTGCTTTACAAGGTTGTGACTTATTTCATTCCCTGAATTAAAAATGTGGCTGTGTGGGCTGGAGAGATGGCTTAGTGGTTAGGGTATTTGCCTTCAAAGCCAAAGGATCCTGGTTTGCTTCTCCAAGATCCACATAAGCCAGATGCACAAGGGGGTGCATGCATTTTGAGTTTGTTTGCAATGATTGGAGGCCCTTGTGTGCCCATTCTCTCTCTCTCTCTCTCTCTCTCTCTCTCTCTCTCTGTTTCTTTTTCTCTCTCTCAAATAAATAAATAAAATATTTTTTTTTTAAAATGAGGCTATGTCCTGCACATCTGGTATTGGTTTTGGAAGCATGAAAAATGCATGGAGTGGTCATGAATTGCACACAGTTCAGGAGCTGTTGCTGAGATGTGGCATGAGGCAGGTGTGATGTCCTGATAGCCTTTGGAAGATGTACTGTGGTTTGCATGGAGACCTGAAGACATTTTGGATATACCAGGACTATGCAAGGGCTACCATGGAATGCACTGTTGCCCTGGGATGGAAGTTTTCCCTGGCTACTCTGCTCAGCTGGAGAGGTGGAATTGGAAAACCTGTAGACTGTCAGTCTCTGGTTATATTGAACTTTAACTGCAAAAGTTTGATGATTGCTGATGGTGGTTGAGTTTACATTGTTCTAGTCTCTCCTTGCTATGCCTTATAATAGTTGAAAATGTTTACTCTGTGCCTTTATATGTTGAAAGTATTTAACTTGTTTGATTTTACAGGACTCACTATCTTAAGTTGGTCAAGATCATGGGGAACCTTTGAAATTGGACTGAATACAATTTACAATGTGTGATAGTTATGAATCTATTGGGGGCCAGGGGAAGAATGTGGTAGTTTAATAGATGTCCCCCAATATATTCAGTGTTTTATTAGTTTGTAGGTTGTATTTGCATCAAACTGGCTGGAGGCAATGTCACTAGGCAGATCTTAAGGTGTGGTGGTGGTTTTGAGATTTCAATCTACAGATATGCAAAGTGTGCCTAGCTGGAGTTCTTGAGGTATGCTGTGCTGTGTGGCTTTTGGCGTGTGGCTTTGCTCTCTGCATTTGGTCCTATGAAAGCAAGCCAGCTTCTTCTGCCATTATGAACTTCCCCTGGATCTGTAAGCTTCAATAAATATCCTTTCCTCCATAACTGTTCTGGAAGTTCATCTCAGCAAACCTGAAGCTATCTGCTACAAGGACTTTGTGGCCTTGACCAAGTCCTTGAGTGGTATGGCCACTCAAAATGAGAATTTGGGAATTAAGTCATTTCTGAGGTTCTTTTTGGCTCTAAAATTCAGATTAGATTTCCCTTTACAAATCATTGGGAAGGCCCTTTTCATTGATACAAAGGACAGGTAACTGAACATAGTAATACTCTCCAACACCCACATTGGCCAGTGTTGAATCTGAGCATGCAGGAGCCCTGAAGAGAATGAATAGCTGCCATAAATGCAGAGCTCTGCTTTAGAAGACCAGGAGGATACACCATGGACTCTCTGGGCTTCAATTTGATGACATCATGAGCTAAGACTTAAACAAGTTAGTAAATCAGAATGCAACTTAGTATTCTGAAGGAAATATTGCAGGAATTGGCTGAGTATTTACATTTTGTTAGTGAGTGTTCTTTAGAGGAACAGAACTGGTGGAATGTATATACATATAACACACACACACACACACACACGATATAGGTTGGGCAATCTAACAATAGCTATTTTCAAGCTAGAGAGTCAGAGAAGCTGGTAGTTGCTATTCCACAAGGCTAGGTGATTCAACAGTCCCAATCTGGCACTAAAGGCTTGGAGGATTCTTGGAAGTGCATGTTGGAATGCTGATGAAGCTGGTCTCAATATCCACAAAGGACAGAAGCATCAGGGTAGATGAATGTATCAACAAGTGACACAGGTAGCCAGGCAAAAGACTCTGCCTACTCTTGGTGATTTTAATGATTCTTTATATAATAGTTCACACCACTGTAAAAGCTTCCCATTCTATGGGAAGAACTTCCTTTCTCCTTTGTCTCTCAGGTAATCTTTCCAGGAAATGCCCTCACAGACCCTCCCAAAAGGTGTGTCTCTTGCTCAAATCCAATCAAATTGACAATATCGATTTAACTGTTACGTATCCACATTCAAGGAATATTCAATACAAACAGGTACATTTACAGAGTAGCATCAAACATTATATGCTATGTGGCTTCAAGAAGCACTAGCCTTTTGTATCCATTACTATATGTAATGAAATGGAAAGCAACTCTTTATTCTATATCTTTGAATATTAAAATTAATTGACTGTGGAAAACAATCTGCTAAAATTCATTTCAGTGACTGTCTAGTGATGGAGATCATAAGCCACTGGGGATATGCTGTAATCAAATACTTTCAGCTATATACAATATGAAAAGCATCAGATTTCATATATTTTGTTATATGCACAGTGGACTATCCACAGATTCTGCCAAATTAAACACTAGGAATATATGTTTGCTATTTTCTTTAAATCAGTTGGCATGTTATTATGACATAAACTATGAAAGTTATCACTAAAATTGTTACAGTCAGCTTCATGTTGCTGGCAGAAAACACCCAATACAGAGCAGTTTGTAGGAGGAAAGAGTTTATTTTGGCTTACAGACTCAAGGGAAAGCTCCATGATGACAGGGGAAAATGATGACATGAGCAGAGGGTAGACATCACCTCCTAAGCAACATCAAGTGTACAACAGCAGCAGGAGAGTGTGCCAGATACTGGCAAGAGAAAGCTGGCTATAACATCCATAAGACTGCCCCCAATAATACATCATCTCTAGCAAGCTCCAATTCCCAAATAGACACCAGCTGGGGACCTAGCATTCAGAACACATAAGTTTATGGGGGACCATAACAATATACCACAAAAATGAATTCTATAGGTTGAATACTAATAATGAAAAGTGATCCTTGGTCAATTCACTGACACCTTTGTGAAATTCCAGTCCAATCTGCTCTATGATGGCAAATAGCATAATCTACTATAAAGTCTTTCAAACTATATACTGTGAAAATTTCCTTAGCAGCTTTTGGGTGTCCATATCCCAGAACAATTTCCTGTGTGGCATCAAGAGAAAACTGGGGCATTCTTTAGAGATAAGACAAACTCCTTTTGAAGGGTGGCCAGTCCCAAGTCACCTCCCTGGACCATGTGAATAGCACCTCCTCAGTGATTGAAACCCCAGGCCCAGGGTTCCACCCTACCATCATTTAAAATAAAAAAAGAAACAGAATAGGAAGAAGAGGAGGAGAGCAATAAGAGGAAAAGAAAGAAGAGAAAGAGGAGGAGGAGAAGGAAAAAAAGAATGGAAAGGCATTACTGGTGCCTGGTTTTGACCACGCAAACTAGAAGCTGATGTATTAGATTGAGAGGGTAGATCAGCATGCTTTTGTTCTTTCATCCTATGAGGACACGGTCCACCTCCTTGTCCTTCTATCCCTTCTCTCATGAGAAGTTTCAGCAAGAAGATTCGCAACAGACATGCAACCTTAACTTGAACTTCCCGGTGTACATAACTGTGAGAAACAACTGTTGTTTGTCAGTTACTCAGTCTGTCATTCCGTTACACAGCATGAATGGACAAAGAAACAAACAGGGAACCAGAGTAGGTAAAGAAAAAAAGTAATGTCATGTGTCTCCTGAAAGACAAGCAGAGTACTGACAGTGACTCAGAGAGGCAACGCTGGAAACAAGAGCAGCTACCGGGCCCCGGATGGTCTCTCAGTTCCTAGAACTCACCCCCATCTGGCTGTGCTGCTGTCCTCTTCCCTACTCCTTCCAGGTTTCCCTTTTAGAGCATCCTGTGGAGTAGTGCTCTGCTCCTGTAGGCCGAGGCTCCGACAGGAGCATCACTCCACGGCCAGTGCTTCTCTCGGGCCAAACATGTAGCAACTAGAATGTGAGTCCTCCCTGTTCCCAGGCGCAGGAGGAGTTGGGGGGGGAAGCAGGGTCCTGGAGCAGGTGAGTGCAATGGGCAATGAACCACCTGGGAGGCTGTCTGATGGATAACAGGCTCTCATTTATTCAAAAGGGAGTGAGTTTATAAATATTTGAAAAAGGTTGAGAAGGCACATACAGACTATATGGCGATTGGATACATGGGTTTATGAGTTGTTATCTAATTGGTTGAAAGGCAGAAGTCATGAAGGAAAAGCTGCAAGGGAGATAACAGAAGTGGTGGGAGAAGCTATGTGGCCTCAGCCACATATTGGATGTCTAAAGCTGAAGGGAGACTGTTTATAAGGGTCTCTTGGGCAGCTGGCCATAAGGTCAAGAACTGTGGGGGACGGGCAAAGCCTGACTATGGAATGGTCAGGTGCTTTTGGGATAGAGGGGAGGGCCCGCTAGTTCTGCCCACTCTGGGTGAAGATAGGGCACACTACAACCTTGCCCAAGGGCAGGGAGGGCCGGTCTCTGTCACCAGAGTGAGTTCCCGACGATAAGGCCAGCTGCAACCCCTATAGCCCAAGGTCCCCGGCCATGTCCAACAGCCCAGGCCAGCTTCCTCACAGTCCCAGCCCATGTTTAGCAATGCCCAACACTAGAACACTTGAGTAAACCATTTCCAACCATATGGCTGCTGCTACACATTCACCATCCATGCTTGATGGCCAATCAGCTGCCTCTTCCTACTTACTAGAAACAAGGACACTGGCCTTTGGCTATTTTCAGTCTTCTTCTATTTTGTTAATATCAATCATAGTAAGACATTTGTTTTCTAGGATGAAAAATAAAAGGTTGAAATGGAAGGAGTAAGCACTGGCTCCTAATTTGTAAAGATGCATTTGATGAAGGATAGCTGCACGGAGTTCACAAGACATCTTTATTGCTCCCTTGTCCTTGTGCAATTTTCTTTTGAATAAACCAGCCAAATATTTGACTCTGATACTATAAATAAAAACACATTTGGGGACACCTTCAAAGCCAAGGAATTGCTGCTCATCTTCCAAAAATCTCTCTCATGTGTGATTATAGCTTTCAGACAGGTACAGTCTTTTGACCTTTCAGAAACTAGAGAGATTTCTGTAAGAGCCTAAGGAAAGTGGAAGCCAATAGCAGAGCCATTTCTGGGAGAAATTTAGGCTATAAAATGGTCACGAGACAAGTAAACTTCAATATGTTCCCAAGATTAATTTATGTTTAACTGTGGTCCATAAAACAGGCAGAAAAATCTCAAGTGACCAGGAATTTGTGGATTTCAGCTACTTCCTGATTTCGCTAGATGAAAAGACTGTGGTCTCACTCCTGAGCCTGGGGAATCTCTTCCTTTCAACTAAGTGGTGCCTTTCTCAAGCTAAAGATCTCATTGGAAGAGCACAGCTGCCTCTGGCTTGGCCCCTAAGATCTCTGCTTTCTTTAGGAGAAATCTCCATTTTAAAAGCCTTTCAATCCAAGTTCAGTGAGAAAAACAGTGGTGACAGTACTAATGAAATGGTGCCTATAACAATTACTGCATGCTGGCCCCCGATTGCTCCCATCAGTCATCCCAAAATCTGTGTGACAAGCCATATAAAATTCCCTCTTTTGTGGTACAATGAAGACAAGAGATTCTGACTTTAAGAAATGGAAGGAGGGGTAGTATTGGTAAAACACCTCAGTTATTTTTACCAAACCAGATTCAGATTCTTCACTTTTTCCCTTTTTTTTTTTTTTTTGTCATGCCAGATAATTAAATTGGCCCATTTTATTTGTGAATGTACCCTCTGGAATGCAATGCGTGGGCATAGATAACTGAGAGGTAATTTGGAGGACTCTGTCCAAGCCACATATATTCATTCCCAGGCTGAATGTACTGTAGAACTGGATATGGAATCTGGTCGGAATGGGAAATTCTTGGGAAGTTCAGGTCAGCCTTGGTTGAATAGCTCAAAGGACCAATGATGGCTTGTCCAATGATGAGCTCTTGAACATAGGGCCCAATGGGTGGCTGGAACAAGCCACAGAATGATGTGGAATGCATAGGAGGCCACTTGAAAATCATGTGTAACACTTCAACATCCAGCTCCATTTGTGGGCTGCCACCCTTTCCCACCCTACAGTTGATGTAACTTCAGGAACCCAAAGCATGCCTGGAGAGAAACCATTAGTTGTATAGAGGGCAGGCAACATAGTCTCCTACCTTGATATGTCTGAGCCCTACGCATCCTTCATCTTGCCTGCCCTTAACCTTTTCTGTGAGGTCCCACTTGAACAAACGTGTAAACCTAATAAGGAAATCTTTAAGGTTGGGAGAAAAACAGGACATAGGTGAAGGAGCGGCAGACAGCCATGATATGAAACGTCAATACAGCGTGAGCCCAGGAGATACATCTGGAACCTGACTTGTGCTTCCCAACTCCAAGCCCAGGGATGGACCAAGATCAGAGCAAGGCAGTGCATGCAACCTCCCAGTGGTTAGAGGTGAAAAGGGCTCTGTGTCTGGAGCTGTTTTCTAGACTAATAAATTCTGGGGCCTGGAAGAAAAGCCAGGGGCCGCTGTGTTCCCCGCTCCCTGGTCTATGCTACACACTGAAGCCTCCGGCTCCTAGAGCGTTTTCCTTCTTAAAACAGTTGGGGTTTAAGATCCCAGCCAAGGCAGCTTTCTCACCATTTAATGTTTCCCCCTTGCTGCATTCCTTCCCTTCTCCCAGCCTGCAATGCCTGTAAAGCTGTGAAGAATGTCACTGGCGGACCTGGGGACAGGGCAGGGGACTTCACTTCTAGGAGCTCCCAATTGAGGATGCATTAGTTGGTTTCTAGATCCTCTGGAGGGCCAGCTCTGGGGGCCATGAGCTCCGCCTGCCTTTGCTAGCCCTTTCACAACTCCAAGGCTACCTACCATAGCACACTTGCCAGCCGTGTGGCTTATTCCTTGGTGCCACAGCAAATTCCTCCTCGTCCTCTGCTTACCTCCACAACCACTGCTGTGAGCCAACTTGTGTCCTGCTGAATTGTCCTAACCCCTAGAACCCCAGGATGTAAGTATATTTGGAGATGGACTTTAAGAAGGGTTTTAAATAAAATAAGCTTACATGTGTGTCCTAATATCCAATATGAGTGGTGTCCATGTGATAGGGGGATTTTCAAACACACACACACCTGACATAATGACTAATGACTGATGGGTCTCACCTGTAACCTGAGGCTGTGGCAGGAGGATTGAGTTTAGCCTTGGCTACACAGCAAGAACCTGTCCAAAAACACATACATAATTTTTTTTTTTTTTTTTAAAGTTTGTGGTGTTTTATTTATATTTCTAGAGGCAAGATCTTACATAGGTCAGGGTGACCTCCTCAAACATTATGTAACTGAAATCGACCTTGAACATCTTAGCTTCTTGCTCCCATCTTTTAAGTCCTGGGAGTCAAGACATGGGCCACAAGTCTATCTCAAGAAATGTTTAACTTTTAAAAACAAAAGATGAACACAGAGAGAAAACCTTGTACAGACACGAGAAGATGGCAGGCCAAAGAGACACCAAGGAAGAAATCAATCCTCCTGACACCTTAACATTGGACTTCTGGCCTCCAGAAATGTGAAGGTATAAATTTGTATCATTTAGGCTACTTATTTTATGGTACTTTGTCATTGCAACCCCACAAAATGAATGTACTCAAACTAACATCAACACCGGAACAATGGGAAGAGATTGATGGTGTAATAAAAATAGAAAATAGGGGATGGAGAGATGGATGAGTGGCTAAGGTGTTTGCCTGCAAAGCCAAAGGATCCCGGTTCGATTCTCCAGGACCCACGTAAGACAGCTGCACAAGGAGGCTCATGCATCTGGAGTTCATTTGTAGTGGCTGTGGCCCTGGCATGCCCAATTTCATTCTCTCTCTCTCTCTCTCTCTCTCTCTCTTTTTCTCTCTCTCAAATAAGTAAATAAAATATTTTTAAAAATAGAAAATAGAAAAGAAATGCCGAGTTGACAACATTCTGAGCACCCAGTCCCTTCAGGCTTGAGCGCTGTGGGGAGTGAGGCTGACTGGGAGTGCTGGCTTCTCGTGGTTTCCTGCTGGTTGTCTGCTTTGGAGTCAGATGGCCACCTCAGCCTCTGTGAGGAGACAATGAGCTCCAGAGAGAGAGCAAAAGGGTCAGAACTGCCACTCCGAGTCAGATCCTGCTGTGCTATTGACCCCAAGTAGATATGAACATGCAGTAAAGTACCCATTTATGCAAAATATTCCATGAATTTTTCAATTGAAGAATAGGGAAAATTATTTGCATTAACCTTACCTTCCTGCTAGCCTCCTCCATGCTGCCTCCTTCCTCAGCATCCAGAGATAAACCTGAAATCTCTTGAATTTGTTTATGCCCTGAGCCTCAGTCATTTTTCTCAGTAATGTGTTCCACATGTATACTACTGTCTGTGAGGAGTAGTTCCGTCTGGGCTCTCTGTTTACCCTAAGTTTCCTAATTTTATGAACAATTTCCTAACAATAAGGTCAATTAGACCATAAGATCCTATTCCAGGGGCAGTGGCAGAGTCCCCACCAGGGATGCAGCCCAGCTTCCTAAACGCAAAGCATTGCAGAGCTCTGAAGGGAACACAGCCACAGAGCCACAGGCAAGCAGGCTGCATGATCTAATCCTGTAGCTATTCTTTCCACCACCAGTTCCATGAGGCCAAGTGGATTCTGTGACAATGAAATGACTGCTTGGCCATCTTCAACAACAGTAAAGGAAGCACCTTGCTTTCATTTAAGAGCCTACGGGTAACGGCTGGTTGGGAAGACCTGTGTTAAGGATTAGAAAGGATCTTTCTTCATTATGAGAGCCCTACCTGGCAAGTGCTCACTTCATGCTACAAACTGATAGATTTCAGGAAAAGCCAACATGAAGAATAAGCCCATGCAATTTTAATGGATCAAATGGCCTCGTAGGAAAAACCGCAATTCTCAGATCCACATTTTCATTAAAGCAGACTTTCATTTGGATCTACAGATTTTACTAAAACCAGCATTTTTCTAAACCAAAGAAATCTTATGACCAGCAATAAATTTTTCTCCAAGAGATCATTTTCCAATCAGTTCCATTACAGCAAACTTATACCATTATACTTACCTCCAAAATATACAATTACACGAATTAGCGTAGACCAATGAATTTTTAATTTTTTCCCTGTTAGTTCAAACCACATGAAATATCTCTGCAACCGGATATTTTTATTGAGACCAAAGCATACACATTCCAAACAATGCATTTCTCTTCAGATTCTTCTGAAGCCTAATCAAAACAGTTTGTATTATCTGTTATCAATATGCTATTATTCAAACCATTCTTTGGCTTGATTCTGCTCATTCTCTAATCCACTCGTGCACATTTTTAAAGAGTTTCTATAATACATTGCATATCTTTCTTTCACACTGACACCTCAGAGGCAGCAAACAATGTGCTATTGATGCTGCCACTATGTTGTAGATTGTAAAATGTGGGAATCACGGAACTTTGGAGCTAAAGAGACTTATGAGGAATATCACTTACAAAGACCACAAACTCAGGGGTCTTCTTTAGCTTTCTTTGATGTATATGTTAGTTACAATTTCTCATTGCTGTGACCAAATATCCTTACCAAAGCAACTTAAGGAAGGAAGTGTTTGTTTTGGCTTACAGTTCTGTTACAAATTGTCATAGTGGGGAAGTCATGGTGGGAGGAGCATGGAGCAGAGCTGGTCATGTTATGTCCACAGTGAGGAAGTAGACAGTGACGTATGCTAGTGCTCAGCTAGATTTCTCCATGTTATGAAGTCCAAGACTCCAGCCCACAGAATGGTGCAGCCCACACTTAGGGTGAGTGCTCTGTTTTCATTTAACCTAATCTAGAGAATCCCTCACAGACGTGCCCAAAGATTTGTTTCTATGATGATTCTAAATCCTGTCAGGTTGACATCCTAGATTAACCATCACAGTTTACTTCACACGGGGACAATGATACCAGCAACAGAGGGCAAGCTCTTTAAGGTAAAAAGCAGTCTACGACAGTGAAAGGAAATGCTATCATGCAGGGGGCATCGATGAAAGAAATCCAGATTACTCTCTATACTACTTCAGTGAGGGCTCAACTTTAATGACCTCACAGTTCCTCCCTCAATTATAGCTTTTTAAAACTGGTCTTAGCCATAATGGCATGAACCTGTCGTCCCAGCGTTCAAGAGGCTGGGGCAGGGGAATTATGTATTCCAGGCTAGCCCAGGCTACATAGCAAGACCCTGTCTCAAAAAATATATAGGAAGAACCATTCATAGTTATATTGTTATTTCCCTGGCCAAGGCATAGCATTTTTTTTCAAATTCCCTGGACATGGACAAGGCCAAGGCCAAGGGTTTGCAGCCTGGCTTTACCCAGACTGTCTTCCCAGTTATGATTGTCACCACACACACATACGTGTGTGTGTGTGTGTGTGTGTACATACTTCCACGCACTTGTGAATATACCACACAGAGGATCCTGGTTGACATCAAGTCAGAATGTTTCTCATTCTTACAGACTTACAGATCTTATTTCAGCCACTTACTCAAATTTATTTAACTGGCGCATGACTAAGGACAATACCTAGAAGGTTCTGTCTTGAGCTCCTAACTCAGCGCCCTCTGCCTCTGGCACTGAGGCTTAAGACTATGTTCCTTCCATTCCTTCAGAAGCCATCTTGTGATCCCAGCATTTCTTCTTTGGTTCCAGCAGGGTGCTAGTTCAGCTGGGATCCTCTGTATTCCAGTCAGATTCAGCCCCTTCCCAGCATGCACTTGTAGCCCAGAGCTTCCCACCAGTCCCCTCCCCCAAATGCAGTAGAAAACTAACTGTCTGGATAATCTCCTGTTTTGTTTCATTTGATTTCATTTCCTCTTCTGGTCTCTCTGCTTTTGGCTGCACTTGCCCTTCTTTCACAGTTGTCAAGATTTGAAAAAATCAAGCTGCAGATGGATTATTCTCCATATGATTTCCTGACTGTGAGTCCTGGTGCCGGAACTGCAGAGCCTGGGGCTTGAAGAGCCCTGAGGTTTGTCTGGTTCACTGGAGCTATTGGTTGGAATGTCCAGGCCTCAACTTAACTTGACATTCTTCTCCAGTTAACAGCCCTTGCCTATCTCCCCTCCCCATCTGTCCATCCCTTCTGGACCCAAACTTCTACCAGCCATACTCACATGTGACTGGGGAGCTCTCTCCCCAGCCCTTATGTATTGGAACCAGTACTTTCCAATTTAGCATTCTCAAGGATCATAAATGTATACAATAAATCTCCTTGGGGTCTTAATACTATGTGATACTGGAAAATTCAAATTTCAATGTTGGGAATTTTGGAAGAACAATGTATTCATAGAATGTCAAGTATGAATCTGCCCCCATAAACTCAGGTGTACAAAAAATATCTTTCATTTGTTTCCTTTGGATTAACCTAATTTTTGACCTGTGAATCTCTATCCAGTCTAATTGGTAACACACCGAATCTAAGGTGGTATTCTGGCTTCCTCATAGACCCTCTGGTGCAGGTTAGTACCAAGGCTTTGGGAAATAACATAACAAGTAGGTCCTCTCTTTGGTCCTCTTTACACACACAGTGTGGCTGAAGCACTCATCATTCGAAGTCATCCTGTGCTAGGCAGTTGGATATCTTTTCTTGTTGTATTGATGGCTCTTATTTCTCCCTGGTTTTCCCCACCATCTGTAAAAAAGAAAGCAGGTTTTCCAACTAAGAGTGAGAGCCGCATAGATTAAAGGAGATAAGCCTGGTTAAGAGACTTTTTGGTGAGAATAGCCACTCTTCTTAGCTAAAGTCCAGTGGGAGTTTCTCTCTGTATTCTATGGCCTTCCTAACCATGGGGTTCTGACTTGGTTTTCAGCACCAGATCTGAATTCTTTCCCATTGAGCAGGCCTCATATCCAATCAGAGAGCCACTGATTACCCATATGGGCTATGAGACAATATTGCACAAGCATGTACAGCTTGTCCAGCTGTTTGATTCCATGGCTTGCAGGATCTTTTGATTATTCACGCTATTCATGGCCATTATCCCTCAGCAGCTCACATAGCACTTGCCAGCACAATGAGGGCTAGCCAGCAAAGAGCTGGCTTCCTTATAAAATCCATGGTAATCTCTCTCTACGTCCTGTGTCTGTGGTCTGTGGCATCTTCAACAATAGGGTCTTACCATTTAGCGCTGGTGCATATCCAAGTGCTTTGGCAATGGCATGCATTGGTTTGGGGACCTCATGGGTCTCCCCAACCAACATCTCACTGTGGAATATAACCCAGTTCTGGCCCTGGGATTTACTGAGCCAGTGACCATGGTTTTAGGATTAAGCTCTCTACCTTTTTCAGGATACTTCTTCCTGGGCAATCTCCTCACCCATCCTCTCATTAAGGATTTTATATTTAAAAAAAAATTATTTATTTACAAGAAGAGATAGAGAGTCTGGGCATTCCAGGGCTTCTTGCTACTGCAAAGGAATTCCAGACACATGTGCCACTCTGCGGCTATGGCTTTACATGTGTACTAGAGAATTGAACCCAGGCCAGCAGGCTTTCTGAGCAAGTGCCCTTAACTGTTGAGCCACCTCCCCCACCCGAGGGTTATATTTTTTAGTTTGCTGTCTGGGTGGAAGGTTTCTATGGTACTGATCATGCTGTCGTGGGTTTTGTGTATTTTCTCCCTGTCTTCCCTTCCCCTTTCCCTCCCACAGACCTTTCAATCCCCTATATTCTGTACCTCACCTTGTTTGTCAAGTAACCACTCTTCCCCTATTTATCCTTTCTCTTCACTTCATCCTAGTCCCATGTGTGTACTGCTCCTAGGGCTTACTACCACTTACAATCAACTCAAGCTGTTCCAAGTTAGGAACCACATATGGGAGAGAACATACCTCACTTAATGTGATTTTTTTCCAAGTCCACCCATTTTCCTGTAAATTTCATTATTTCATTGTTCCTTACTGCTGAGTATAATTTTATTATGTATATGTGCCACATCTTCATTAACCATTAATATGTTGATGGGCATCTGGACTGAGTCTAGTTCCTAGTCATTGTGAATGGAGCAGCTACAAGCATGGCTGAGAAGTATCTCTGTAGTAAAGAATAAAGTAGGGCTGAAGAGATGGCTTAGTGGTTAAGGTACTTGAAGGCTAAGCCAAAGGAAACAGGCTTGATTTCCCAGCACCCGCATAAAGCCGGATGTAAAAGGAGAACTATGTGTCTGGAGTTAATTTGCAGTGGCTAGAGGCCCCAGTGCACCCATTTTCTCTCTATCTGCCTCTCTCTATTTCTCTCTCAAATAAATAAATAAAATATTTTTAAATATTTTTTATTTTTAAAATTTATTTATTTGACAGAGAAAGAGGGAGCAAAAGAATGGGTGCGCCAGGACCTCCAGCCGCTGCAAACAAACTTCTGTGCACCCCCTTGTATATCTGGCTAACGTGGGTCCTGGGGAATAGAACCTGGGTCCTTTGGCTTTGACGTCAATGTCTTAACTGCTAAGCCATCCCTCCAGCCCCTAAAATATTTTTTAAAAAGACTAAATCCTTTAGGATGGCTTCCCAGGAGTGGTATAGCTATATCAAATGATGGATCTATTTTCAGCTTTTTGAGCAATTTCCCACTGATTTCCATGGTGGTATATAAGTTTATATTTCCACCCGCAGTTGATAGGGATCCTCTTTCCTCATTCCCTGACAAAAATGGACTCTTTTTTATAGAAAGATAGCACAGAACTAAAATGACCCTGTGCTTACTACTTATCTAGATAGAAATTGGAAAGACATACATTTAACTAATAAAAGCCAGGTAGACAAGTAGTGACAACAGATTTCAATACATTTTCAAGTGGCATATTTTTTTCTGAAAGGACAACATAATAAAGAGCCTTGTGCAAGAATTTTCCATTGTCTTCCTAAGGAACTCAATCTGCATATAAGTCAAAGGTTGCTGAAAATCTGCTCTGGGTTAGTCATATTGTGAGGGTGAGAGTATGAATATTGCAAAAGACAAAGCAATTCACAGGGAAGTGATGAGTGGGTGTTTGTATTTATTTTATAAGTATATAATAGACATGCATCAAGTTGCATGTATCTAAAATGTATAGTCCAATGAGGTTTTATACATGTCCACACCCTTGCAATTGCTACCTAGGCAAGATGCAGGACATTTACAGGATCTCGTCAGCACAGCCCATTCCCCATTATTCTGTCCACCAGTAAAGACTGGTCTTTCTTATTCTTTGTATTGCTGAAAACACAATCTTTCCTTCTATAAAGTCCTATTTTAATGTATCATGCTTAATTCTTTCACTTAATAGTTACTTAATGTTATTTAATCATTGGCAGTACTAATTTTTCTTAGAATATAGTTTTCATTATTTTTAAGCATGAAACCTAAAATTGGAATGTATAATCAAATGTTTGCCTTCTTATCCATAGGTCATAATTCCTGTCCACATTGAACATTTCCATCTGAAGCACCATCTGATAGAGCAGATATGTAAGCTGACACTAATTGTACTTATGCCTCCTGAAGTAGACCAAAATTGAAACGTTATCCTTGCTAAAACAACCAAATGTAATTTCTGCTTCAAGTCAAACTAGACATATAGTAATAGACATGAAAAATTCTTTTAGCCTTGCTCTTCATTGCAAAATAATATAAATGATTAAATGTACCATAATTTCAGCTTGCAAGTGAATGACTGGTTGTCACATTTAAATGCCTCTTGGGCTTCACCACAAATGTCCTCTCGATGGTCACAAAGGGCTACCTGAGAGAGACACATGAATGTTATGAGCATTATCATTTTCATTAGATGCAATTGGAGCTATAGCTATAGGTTGCTCAGCAAAATAGATAGCACAGATTTTCTAGAATGATTCTCCATCAATAAGGATAATTATAATAATATCAATAGTGATATTGATAATCATATCTTGACCACAGGAAACTCAAGAGCAGAAAGCCCAGGAAATCACTTTTATTTTAGGTGTCTACTTTTTCCACCTCAGGGAAGTTGGTAATATTTTCTTCTTCCCAATTCTTTGCCATTAGAAATGGGGCTGTTACACCTGGGTGAATCATTTGGGGGGGGGGCATCACAGATGACCAGACAAGTAGGAGACAATTGAAGAAGGACAATTGTCTTAGATGGAGACCCAGCCATGAGAGTAGGGTCAACACTGGTGAGAAAGATCTAGATAGGGCTGAAGAAAACCTGTCTCAGAGTCAGAACAGGATGTCAAATGATTAGATGAAGTTCATAGCCAAATAAAAGGAACCCAAACTTAAAAATAATTGAGCTATCTCACAAATAATAGCATCCTAACATATTGTACACATAGAATTTATTCTAGAACCTAGATTAACCATTCCAACAAACCTTCCATTTCTTGTGAGTTTCATGAGCCTCCTAAGCTTATTTCCTCCTGAGGAATGTTTCTGCAGAGGAAACAAACATACAACACTACTTCATGTCTAATTTTTCTGTCTTGGACTTTCAGTTCTATGTTAAATAAAAATGAATGTTCTTGTTTCAGTCTCAGAGGAAAAACTTTCGATATTTCTGTTTCTAGTTAGCTAAGTGGTTTTGTTTTTGTTTTTACAGTGAAAGGCTGTGAAATTTTGTCAAATGCCTTTCCAAATCGTTGGAAAGATGTATGTGGGATTTTTTTTTTCCTTCGTTCTGTCACAGTGGTACGTTGTTAGACTGGTCTATGTCTATATGCAGAACCATCATTGTATTATAGGAGAAAATCTCACTTGATACAGTATCTGATTCTTCTAAATGCAAGTGAAATCATTTTACTAATATGTTCCTAAGAATTTTTACATCAATAATCACAAGAAATACTGGTCTATAGTTTCATATTTTGATGCATACTTTGCTTTGGTATCAGAGTAATTCAGTCCTACAGAATAAGTTAGGAAATATTCCTTCTTCAAAATTTTTGGAAATGCTTTTGGCAGTTTCATGTCCATGGAAAAACCCTGTTGAGTCTCACAAAGACATGAATATCTTATGATAGTAGATTCCAACCTCTCACGGAACATGCATGTTTCCAAGAAGCACACACACACAATTAAAAATACCTTTAAGAAGATGCAGGCCAGGAGTGTCCATGAAGCCCATCAAAGCTGTCAAGGCCTGGACATGCCTAAGAAGGTCAAACCTAGATGCCCACAGATGTCAGTCATGAGCTTCATGAACTTCCATTCATTGCACACCCCAGACTTGGGAAGTGAACTCCTGCCACATTGCCAAGGCCCTCACATTCTGCTGAACAAATGCCAAGGCCATGGCTGCAGCTCAGGCTTCCAGTATACCCAGACCCCATAAGGACACTATAGTGAAGGCCTCTGCCTCCACCTTATGAGAATGAAAGGGTTGGTGGGACTTTGGAGTTGCCAATGTGCATTGGCTACTGTCCTCCTTTGCTGTCCAGTCTTACTGTGAGTGTAGCCTTAGGTCCAGTCTGCACCACAAATACTACTTTTTGTATAGTGGGTCCTTTTCTGTCTGCAGAAAAGCATGATTTGGCCAAAATATAAACAAGAGATATTCTTTCATTTTTACATGATTAGCAAGGCTCAAAATACAAAATTAAATACAAGCTATCTGAAGGCATTTAGAGGAAAGCATCCCTTAAATGGCCAGCCCATTGGATCAGTTCTCCTGACCCCATATGGCTCTCCTTGGTGGTGCACACCAGTTCTGCACAGTGTTGGTGTGGAGCCTTGTGTTTGAGTTGCACAGATCCCTGTTGACATGACTCCACAGTTGATCTAGAAAGGGATGTTCAGACTCCAGCCTTCACTTCCTCTGATGTCCTGAATCCTGAATTAGAATGCATCATGGCTCAGCCATTTGGGTGAGGAATGTAAAAAAAAAAAAAAAAAAAAAAAAAAAAAAAAAAAAAAGGCAGAAGAGAAATGCCCTGGCCTCGAATGCATGTGCTTTGAAGAATTTTTCACCCGGAAAGGCTGCTGGAGTGGGGATGACAGCTCCAACAACATGAGGCAAGCTGCCTGTTTCCAGATGACAGCTCTTCCTACATGTTTCTGCCAGCTGCTGATTGGTCGGCAGTTTTGAATAACCCTGAAAGGCATCTCCCCCCATGGTCTAAGAAATATGTGCCGGGTTTGCCTAGAAAATGTATGTTCTACAGATGGGAAGCAGTCTTGAAAATGGTTGCCAAACATCCGGAGCCAATTCCAAAGGCTAAAGTCCTGGTCCTGTGAAATAAAAATTAGGAGGCACAATAAACCAACATGGGTGGTAAACTCAATATAATTCTTATTGATATTTATAGGAACCTAAGGAAATGTCCTAAATCAATAGATGCTTCCTCTCATTTCTCATCACATAGGAAAAAGAAGGAAGTTGAGAACGATAGAAGTCCAGAAAGGAGAAGAAAAGTGTGGGAGTCCCATTACTGTCCATTCTACTTCTGAGGCAAAACGAGGTCTCCATGCCAGATAGGTTCTTCCAAGCTGTGCTACCTGACCTCAACACATATCCTACTTCATTTCCTTGTGAGTTAAATTGTCTTTTCATCCCAGTATGTTGTAAGTTATATAAGAGAAAAAGACTGGCTTTGTTCACACTCTTCATAGTCCTGGGAGAAAAGTAGCTTGGGTTCCCCAAAAGCAGAGCTAGGGAGAAGGACATGAGTACAAGGAGCTTGTTTGGAAGGTAATCACACAGTCAGACAGTAGAGAGGTGAGGGGAGTTAAGATAGAAGGCAGTCTGTCTTGGGGAGAGGAAGACCACATTATGACTGGTAATATCTAGAGCTCAGTCCTTCAGTCGCCAAGACAGACATGTTTCTGAGCCACCCCACCACAGAGAGTGGATGACTTCCATCCAAGTTATTCCTATCAATGAAGAAAGACTTCCCTCTCCCAAAGGGTATGTCTCCCAGGCATGTTCTGCCTGCCTGCTAGAACCCTAGAGAGAGCACTGAGTAGCGGGCCCAAGGAGAATGAATTATCAAGGAATACGGAGTCACCAGCAGCTCCAGTAGACACGTGCTGAAGGAATAAATGAGTGAATGGAGTAGATTATTTATTCTACTCCAGTTCCTGCTACAACCTGATCATCTGTCAGGGGCATTACTTTGATCTTTTCTCTTCTGTTTGAAAAACATAGAGTAATGCCCCATTCTCAAATGTGCACTTTGGTGGCATTTGCTGACGGAAGCACCTGTGGTCTCTATGCATGGCCAGTACCCAAAAAGGGTGCTGTGTTGCCTTCACTAGCCAATGATGATTTCCACACTGAAATAACCACCAGATCCATTTCATCTGTTCTGAAACATTCTATAGAGGATTTTAGAGGATAAATTCTCATCCACATTTGACTTCTGTCACTCAATACTATGCCTCAACACGCACATGCTGTGTTTAATATCAATTAGCATTTGTATGTGTGTATGTAGGTTGTGTGATGTGTATGGTGTACATGTGTATGCAGATACATGCACTCCATGCACACATGTAAAGGCCAGAGGAAAATGTCAGTATCCTATCTCTCCTATGTTCTATTTCCCTGAAACAGAGTCACTCACTAAACCTGGACCTTTCTATCTTTCAACTAGAGCGGCTGGCCAGAGACCCCCAGAACTCATCCTATATCCACCCTCCTTGGCACTGAGGTTGAAGGCAGGTATTATCATCCCTGGCTTTTTACATGGGTGCTGGGGATTGAACTCAGGTCCTCCTGATTGAACAGCAAGCACTCTTACCCACTAAACCATTTCCCCTGATTAACATTTTTTAGTTACTGTGCAGTATTCAGCCACTTCAGTTTGCAGTCAAAACATGGCAGGTCAGTGAGTTTCTGAGTTCTATCAACCTCTTCTCCTGAGAGAGCTGCATTGCTTGTCACTAGCCCCTGGATCCTCGGCCACAGGGCATTCTCACTTTCCATCCCTGCACTAGCTTGTTATGGAGGAACTGTCCCTTCTTCCTGGTCCAAGGAAGCCTCATCCTTCTCACAGCCATGAGTCAAAATTGTACATGGGTCTATTCAAGATTTGAGCACTGGCAAAAAGCAACTAAATTTGAACTGAACTGTCCCACCAAGTGGCCCTGAGTTTCTACACCAGTCTTGATACCTTGTTCCTTTTGAATCTGCTCTTTAAAGAAAGGTGCTGTGTTGCCCCAGCCCTGTGCGCCATGACTACAGCATACAGGGTTTGCCTGTGATCCGACATCGTGCCCGGGTGCTCTTCCAAGAGCAGAAATGCCAGCTCCCACTTGTCAGTTCTGTTCAGCAGGTTGCGTGTGGAGAGAGAACAGTGCTCTCGCCTGCAGCCAGCATCTGCAGATGACATCAGTATGTGACATCACAGGGGCATGGGGCTGGGTTGGGAGTGCTGCCCTGGCAGCCCCAACACAGAGAGCTCAGGCAGGGAGAGCAAACCCCATGTACTGGGACGGAGCTTGCTAACAAACCAAAGCAAAGTGAGCTGTCACTCAGCCATGAAATTGAATGGTCTCCTCTCTGAGGCAGAATGGCTAGGACTGCAGGCATTGAGTGAAATAAGTCAGAAAGACAAAGACTGGGCAGTCCCTCTAATTCATGGATATTTGTAAAAGTCAACTGGAATATGCAGTAAGGATTCCTGAAGGCTGGGTAAGGTCGGGGAGTGGGAAGTTGACATACAGTTATCCAAACACAGTTAGGTAGAAGAAATGAGTTCTGGTGTTCCACAGAGCTGACTCGAGTTTCACTGAGGTGGCTATATTTCACAAGTAACTATTACTTATTTTATGAAAAACAAGAAAAATAGAACTGAAAGCTGCTAATCACAAGGTAATGGATAGGCAATGGAAGCGTTATTTACTCTCATTTGATCAGGACCCATTGTGTGCATGTACCGCAATACCACCCTGTGTACCCAAGGAACATTGACAACTATTATGTGTTAACCCAAAACTAGTTTTTAATATTTAAAGAGATGGAACTGTTAAGCACACTACACTGTACTCTATAAACATGTATAACTTAACAATAAAAAGAAGGGGCTGAGGGTGTAGCTCAGTGGTACAGCACTTGTCTGGTATGTGTAAAACCCTCTAGCACTGTAGGAAGGAAAGAAGGGAGAGGGGAAAGGATTGAGAGAAGAAGGGGGGAGAGGGGGAACAAAAAATAGCAAACAAGGAAAGGTGAGGATTTGAATTTGTGGCTTGGATGGAGTGGATACAGGCGCTGCTGTCCACTGCCTAACCTTAGGCTTGACCAAGCCACTGTCACTAGACAGCAGAAGTTTAGGGTTCGCTTCCTCTGTTGTTCCCATTAGTGCCCCCTTCCCATGCTCCGCCTTCTCCACTTTGGGATGATGCCGTCACTGGCATCTGCTTTACTGTATAGTCACCTGGGCTCACCACCGCTCCACTTTGGACAATTCTATGACATGTAACTTGTACTATGTCTCAGCACTTCCCTCCAAGTTTAGCTCCAATGTCTCACAGAAAGGCCCCACTATTCCTTCCTCCAGAGTTCACCTTACCCTGGGGTGTTGTTGAAGTGTCTAAGAGTCCAAGAGGCACTCTCCTCCATGAGTGGAATGCACACCAGAGAAGGCCAGTGAGATAAATAAATACACTACACTGCCTCAATCCTGGTGGACATGTTTTGCTTCTAAATGTAAGACAGTCACAACAAAGTGGCAAAAGTTCTCTTTATAAAAGAAAATATTGAGCTTTCCTTCTATGGAGTCCTTACCTAGACTCCAAGCAGACAGGAAACATCCTTTACTCAAAGACCACGTTTAACAGCAATGATTTGTGTCCAGAGACAACCCAGAAACCTCCCTCTGCAGCCCTGCGCTCAACCCATGGACTTCTAGTTACTTCCTGAGAGCTGAGCCTCAAGTCCACAGCACTTCTCCCTCTGCAAACACTCTGGTGAGCATGTCTGGTGATATGGGCTGTGATGGGCCATCATGAAAGAAACGTCGCTGTTTAATTCCACGCCTTCTAAGCCAGTCCTCTTCTTAGATTCTTTCAGGTGTGAACTCTGTCACCATGAGTAACATGGGGACAGTAAAGTGAAGAGTGAGAAGAGAAATCCCTGGACTCACAAGGAAAGGCAAGGTGGTATAAGAAGACATTCCACTGCTCAACATTCTGATTAAATTCCATGGTTATTTCTGACTCCGGCTCCTCAGTTGCTTTTACACAGTAAGATGTCATGCTGTGTAAGAGATGCTAGAATAGGTTGGGTAGGTAAGGAAGCAATATAATGTGGGTGTCCTGCCCTATTCTGAGGTTTCAGCATCTCTCCTGAGGCTCCTAAGTCTCTCCCACCTCAGCCAGCTGAATTATAGCTTGTTTCATTCACCTGATGCCCCCACCCAACGTGGGGAAATAGAAGCCACTCCAGCAGATCCTTCTACAAGAGCCCACATGCTCCAACCTCATGGAGCCTGGTGTTGATCATCTGGTCTCAGTCACTTCACGTTTTATTGTTTCCTTATGATGATTCTTCACTTCGTTGTACTTGAACATATTAATGTTTTCTATTTTGTATGTATATTTTAATTCTTGACTTTCATCTCTATATTTGGGTTTGTTTTAAAAGTGCAGTTGAAAAAAATTTAAATCAACCAAAAATTTGCCAGACCTTTTAAATGTGGTCCCCACTACATTTTTGAAGTTGTGACTTTAAGGCTGAGAAATTTTTTTCTGGGGAATGAGAGTTCATCTTGAAAGAGAACAAGGTGAGGCTCCATATGGCGACCCTCTAGGCAGGGGGTAGATGGAAGCACCCCCATCTCCTCTTTGGGACAAGCTGCTCCCAGTTAACCCCTTGTACCTGGAGACAGCTCCACGGGGTGCAAAGTTGATGTGTACAGTGTTTATTTCCATGTAAATAGTCACAGGTACTTGGGGCAATGGTCAAGGAGCTCCAGTTGTCCACACTTAACTGGAATGAACCCTAAGGCTAAGAGAGGTTAGGTGAGTTGTTTGCGGTCACACAGCAGAAAAAAAAAAATAAAGGAATCCAACAGCTTCTAACTCAGAGTTTTGTGGTCTCCCATGAATACTACTTCTCCTGGCTTCAGCTAGTGTTCATCATCCAGGTAAGTAGTTCAAGGTCACTACATACAGACTATGTGGCTATAATCCAAAGACCTAAGCTGGTGCTTTTGCTGGTGTCTTTTGCCCCGAAGTTATTAATTATTATTTGTACTGACCTACCTACGGTTTTGAGGATACTTGTATTGGAAGGATTCTTCTTCCTCCAACACCTGACAAACTTGATATGCCTGGTGATCAGCTACTTCTGAACATCCTCTTAGTGCTAAACAGTCAGCCTCTTCTATGAGATGTGGTGCTCCAGCATGACCTGAGCCCATTCCAGGGCTTCCCCACGTGTGCTCAGCAGACTAGAGGCATTATCTCCTGGGAAATTATTAAGCTTCAAATTCTTGCCCTTCCCCAAAGGCCTACAAAGACAGAACCCCTGTGGGTGACCTCAGGACAATCTGTACTTTTTGTTGGTGGTCATGCTGAGAATCAAACCCAAGATTTCATGAGTTCTAGGCAAGTGCTCTGACACAAAGGTGAGTTCCAAACCCCCTCCGACTGTTAATAAGCTCTCCAGGTGCCTTTGATACTTGCCATACTTTGAAGTAGTTCTCCCCACGTGGAAGATGCTTTTCCATGTTAGAAGATAGACACCCTTGTCTGGATGGACTTTTACTGTCTCCAACGAGCTTCCAAGACAATAAGCACTAGTACCATGTAGGAAGTTCCATGGATTAGCATGGATTGAATACAAGTATACAAATGGCATCAGGAAGAATGAAAAGCACAGAGATTAAAATACTCAAGATAGGACTGGAGAGATGGCTTAGCAGTTAAATCACTTGCCTAAGAAGCATGGGTTCTAATGTTCACCTCTTCAGACCCCATTGTAAGCCAGACGCACAAGGTGGTGCAAGCACACAAGGTTGCACATGCACACAAGGTGGTCCATACATCTGGAGTTCAATTACAGTGGCTGTAGGCCCTGGCATGCCAATTCTCTCTCTTATTCACTTGCTCTCGCTCTTGTTCTCTCACATTTAAAAAAGGCCAATTTGTTGGGCTTGCCTCAAAAAAAAAAAAAAAAAGTCACGAGAACATGAGAATTTCTGAGACACTTACATAAACTTCCCAAGGAAAGAACCTGAATTCTAGGGATATAACATGGGCATTGAGAACCAACCTTGATTAATGATCATCAAGGCTATCAGCCTCAACTTACCTTAAAGCCTCCCTACAGTCTAGTGGGGCCTCTCCACCTGTTCAAAGTATCAGCCACCAAAATGGGACAACATGGGATCTGTCTTCTTGCTTTTAACATTCCCTATTTCGCTTTTAAAATTCGATGTCAGATATTTAAGATAGAATCCTTAGATAGTCCAAACACCTTTTATTTTTTATATTAAGAATCTTGAGTTTCATGCCTTCATATTTATAACGCTACTAACTTCTGGGTTAAGTACATGACTTTCTTGCTTGTTTTAGCATTGAGACTGGCTTTGGAAACATATGAAACTGAATCAACAAGAGGGCGTATATTTGGCTTTTCTGGAACGTGCTATATTCCATTTTCTCACTCCACATGATTTCTCAAATCTATATACAAGTAAAAAGATTGGACTTTTCTCAGAATTGGCTGCTTTCTTCCTGGTTTGGCTCCATTCTTGTGAGAAGAGAACAGAACACTGGAGCTGCAAATTGTCGCCAAAGTGAATAAAAAGAATCCAGCTATCTGGTGACTGTGCATCACCCATCTTAGATGTAGGAGAGCTCAGGCTAATTCTGACTTGGACACTTAGCTAACTCTCAGTGTCTAGACATCATCTGGAGGAAACACATCACACGGATCCAAATGTGAAACTCAGTTTTCTTAGATGACATACTATGTAAAAAAACACAAAAGAGTTTTACAGAGAGACTGTGAAAGTACTTCCCTAGTTTCTGCTGATGATGTCACTGCCCTGTTATTGAGGGAATCTCACTGGAAGATACATTTATACATATGAACTTAATTGTTTTGATCTGATAATTGACTCTGATAATCTGTTTTTGCTGTTGTTGTTGTTGTTTATTGTTTTTCTTTCGTCTGTGACTCTGTTTCTTAGGACCCCAGAGAGGACATTTCTAGCAGATGTTTGGGTGTCCTGTCACACTCCCTCAGCACCTGCCAATCCTGAACCTAGTTGTCATTGGAAACTCATGTGAACTCTAGGAGAGATCTAGGGTAGAGTGGATATTCCAAGCATGTAATGTGCCCAGAAACACTCTCAGCTAGTGAGAGATAGGATTTGAAGGATAAATACCCCCATCTGCCCTTCCCCTCAAGTGGGGATAACTCTGAACTATGTTCTACATATCCTTGAGTACCAGAGTCCCACAAGTTTCCAGGGTCCCCTGCTCACTAAATACCCATAATCCCCTGCTTCCCTCCTCTGTCTCACTCTTCACCCTCCATTTGTGACCCCTGGAATCACCTCCTGAATAAACCACTTGCACATAATCCTTATCTCAGTTCTGTGCCTGGGAAAGCTGAGACAAAGATAAGAGCTCCTATAAGAGCTGGAAGTGACCTTAAAGAGAAGATCCAGGGGATCATGGAGGTCATCATGGAGAGGCAGTCAGTGTTTAGCTAAGTAGCAGCATGTGGGAGAACCCTGGCTCCATATTTTCACACTAAATGGGACAGAGCAACTAGCAAGTTGACAACCAATGTAGTTACAACAGAGGCAATGTGACTGTGTAATTAGGATCAATTCTAGCTGTCCCAGGACTGATTAAATTGGGGAGAAATCTTAAAAACCTAGTGGAAACCCAATAAAAATTCAGTGCAAGATAGGAAACCCTAGATGAAGGCAATATTTCAGAGTTCACAAATTTCTAGAATTTTCCTACTCACTGTGTGGTCAGTTTGCAGTTAAAATATCTTTTATTCCACTCCTTGAGACATGGTGGAGAAGAAGTAAGTGACTTTCAGGTGAGAAGACCTAGTTAACAGAATCCCAGACAGGTGGTTAAAGTTAGCATCCTTAGTGGCAAGACTTGATGACAGCATTACCGGAGATGTCATAGGAACTCAGCTCCATATTCTGATTCCCAGGAAACTGCAAGCTTATCCAACCATAAAGTACATGTCAACAAATGGAACTTAAAGACATCATTAAAATTTCTGCCTAGCATACATAGACTATCAAGTCATTAGAACAACAAGGCAAGTCTGGGTAATTGCCATGACTTCAAAGTGTTTGGGCAGATAAGAGAACTACCCAGAGTGCTATATATATTACCTTCTCATTGCTCATCTGACCAGGGCAGTCTATGGAAGGAAAGTGTTTACTTTCAACTTATCATTTCAAGTAGAATTTTCATCATGACAGGGAAAGTATGGCAGGAACATCCAACAAGGTGTCACATCTCCATATCAGCAAGAAGGAGGGAGAGAGAATGAGCAGAGTTAGTGCTGGCAAGCAGAGCTGGACTATAAAATCCCAAGGCTTGCCCCTAGCAACACATCTTCTCCACCAAGGTCCCACCTCCCAAAGGCCCCACCAGCTGGGGGTTAAGTATAAGGCTTAATCACAAACACATGAGTCCATGGAGAAAATTTTGCATTCAAATCAATACATGATGTATGGGTTATCCTAGGACAGACAGGGAAAGCAGGCGGGGAGAGGACTAATGAGATTCAAATAAATCCTCATTATACTTGTAATTAAAGAATCTTCTTATGTAGTTTTTTTTTTTTTTTAACTATAAGGTTTAGTTAATAATGATATTTCAATAGGGACTCATTAGTTCCAAAACAAATGAACTTTAATGATGCAAGATGGCACAGCAGGGGTGAGGCATATACAAGAATTCTCTATAAAGTTTGTAATGCTTCTGTTAATACAAAACTATCAAAAATTAAAGCTTTAGAAGAAAACTAAACAGTAATCTCTATATCTAAAGAAAAGAGGAAGTAAAAGTTCTAGAATGAAGTAAATCCAATCTGAAATGAACTTTCTCTTTTATTACCAACCTGGAACAGGTATAAAAGTTTCAAAGACTCTGGTTTAACCTTGAGCTGATGTTTCTGTTGCTTCTTCTCTCCCTCGGTGCTTTCCAGCTTAAGTATCACTCCTTCAGACATCTTTTCAGGACATTGACAGAAAATTTTTACCTCTGACACTCACTCTCCTCTGTTGTCCCCTCTGACTGTGGATACCTCTTCCCAGCTCCATGTTCCACAGCATCATGGTGGAATTTAAACTCAGCCACAGGGAAGTATTTATACCACAGAAAATGGCAGACCCTACAAATTATGATGCTTTTTGTTACAGAGAGCTAGTTTACCAGCATACCACCACCTGTAGTCTATGCCATTCCATGTGCCACTTGATCTATTCTTGTTTTTTTTTTAATTTTTTTCAATTTTTTTTTATTCCTTTGAGAAATAAAGAGAGAGGAGAGAAAAAGAGAAGCAGAGAGAGAGAGAGAATGGGCATGCCAGGGCCTCTAGCTACTGCAAATGGTCTCCAGACACATGTACCACCTTGTGCATCTAGCTTACATGGATACTAGGGAATCAAACCCAGGTCCTTAGGCTTTGCAGGCAAGTACCTTAACCACTGAGCAATCTCTCCAGCCCCCTCTTCTTGTATTATACATCGACATGCTGTGCTACTGCATCTAGAACAGACAACATGAGGTCCTCAAGAATTAACATGTGCAATGAATATGCCCTCCCGCCATATTGCTAAAATAAGAGTGGCAATTCCGTGGCTGGCTGTGTAGTCCAAAACCTCACCAAGGACACCACATGTAGTAGTGGCTGAGCAGAAGCCATTCTTGGCTCTTAATAATCGCTATGGCTGATGACTCATCTTGAAGTAATCTATAAGGCAAAACCCAGATTGAACCTCCTTAAATTCCACTGAGTGTCTGAGTGATGAGTGACAGCTCTTATTCCTGGGATTGCTCTAAGCCCAGGGGTGTGGTATGGGGTCCTAGACAAAACTATACTGTTCTGTGATCCAGCATGTTTGTGAGCCCATATGTGATCCCAGCATGTGAGATGCTAAGACAAGAGGATCAAGAGGTCCAGGCCAGCTAGGTTACATAGTGAGACTCTGATTCAATGAATCAAAAAAAAAAAGGCTGGAGAGATGGCTTAGCAGTTAAGACACCTCCCTCCTAAACCTAAGAACGCTGGTTCCAATCTCCAGCGGTTCCAATCTCCAGGTCCCACATTTAGCCAGATGCAAAGTGACGCAAGGGTGCAATGCTGCACTTGACCACAAGGGGGCGCACTCATCTGGATTTCATTAGCAGCAGCTGAGCAGCTGATGGTGCGCCCATCTCTGTCTTCTTCTCCCTCTCTCTCTCTGTCTCTCTCAAAAAAAAAAAAAAAAAAAAAGGTAAGTTTGAGAAATACAGATCCAGCCAAGTGAAACACATTTTTCCAACTCCAGAACCTCTCCATCTTTAACATACTGACACATTGGGATATTTGAAGGTGGGGAGGTAGGCAACAGTTCAAAACCTATGTGGGTATATTAGCACATTTTTGTTACTCTAGTGAGATGCTTGAGGCTGCAAGAGAAAGAAAAAGCTGGAAACTCAAACAGCATAGGGCCAGATCCAATGAAGGCACCCTTGGCTACATTACCTCATAGATGGGAGAAGCTCCTATGACAAGAAGCAATCATATGGGCAGGCAGAAAGCTAAGGTGAGAAGGAGGGCCAGTCTTAGAGCCTCCCACTAAATTCCACCACTGAATTATCCCATCACCTATATCACCACCCTAGGGACCAAGCTTCCAACACCTCAACCCTTGGGAGACAAATCACATCAAAACCATCCCAGTGACTATTAGACCTCAAGAGCTGAAATGGTTCATGTGGGGACACAGCAGGGGAAATTCAAGCATCAAACTTACATCTCCTGTTGGAAGATTGTCTCATCAGTTCCTCTGCTCATCCTTTCTCTAGGCTGATGCTGAAAAGAAAAGGGGAAAGGGTGGGGACAGCCTTGGTCTTTTAGTGTCTGGGTAATTTACTAGCTTTCAGTTGATTTCACAGTCAAGTCAGTTCACAGAGGAAATAATTTGTTCTCATCATGCTGGAGGCAAATGTCTGTATTGTTCTTCTCTGTCAGATTGCTTCATTTCCTTTACATCTTCATCCCTGTGAAGCTGAGGGAAGAGTAGCTTTTCATCCTACAAACAAGGACAGTCCACTGTCAAACTGGAAGCCACATAAGATATATGTATGTGTGTATGAATATATGTGTGTATATATATTATATGTAACATATATGTGCTTTTATCTCTTTCTTACATATGTATTGTATAGCATGTGTGCATGTTCATAGATATATGGGCACACAAGTGTATGGATGTGCATACATGGCCATACATGTCCATACATGTCCATACATGTATATGTGGAGGCCAGAGTTCAGTGTCCCATGTCTTGCTCTACCTCTCTCCAATTTATTTATTAAGGCAGTATCTTTCACCGAGCCCAGAGTTCACCCATTCAGCAAGTCTAGTGTGGTGGTTTGACTGTAAAATGCCTCCCATACCCTCGCATGTTTGAATGCTTAATTCCCAGCGGGTGCTGTTCAAGAAGGTTGTAGAATCATAGGGAGGTGGAACCTTGCTGGAAGAGGTGTGTCTCAGAGGGGCAGGCCTTGGGATTTTATAGCCCAGCCCAGCCCCAGTCACCAGTACTGTCTCCTCCCTGCTGCTGTGGAGATGTGATGCCTGACTCTCTGCTCTCGCCATGCTTTACCAAATTCCCCCTTGAAACTGTAAGACAATGTAAACCCTTTCCTTCCATAAGCTGCTTCTCATCAGGTGTTCCATCCCAACAATAAGCAGGTAACTGCATCTAGCTAGTCAACTTCCCAGTGGATTTGCTTGTTTCTGCCTGCCAACCACTGAAATTACAGGCAGGCATACCTGGTATTTTTTTAATTTTTTTACAAAAATATGTTTCATTTATTTATTTGAGAGAGAGGAAAAAGAGGCAGTGTGAGAGAGAGAGATAATGGGCATGCCAAGACCACTAGCCACTGCAAACAAACTCTAGACATATGTGCTACCTTGTGTATCTGGCTTATGTGAATACTGGGCAAACAAACATGAGTCTTTAGGCAAGCATATTAACTACTAAGCCATCTCTTCAGCCTGATTTTATCTTTTAAGAATCATTTTTGCAATGATTATTTTATTTTCTCATAAGAAAAACTTGTGAGTCAGTTTTATTTTGCAGAGGAAAAATTGTAACAAGAGGGCTCAAAATGCTCAATAGGTAATCAGAGAGCAGGGAAGTCTCACCAACAACTCAGCCTCAATTACATGTGAGAAAGGCCAGGGAGGTTTTGAGTGTGTTGAGATCCTACTTGGGGATAGATAGCCTGGGTATTTGGACATTTATACATGAACACATGTGTGCATGCACACATACACACACACATGCTTCTAACATACAATTCTCATTTCCACACTTGGGTTCCTTTCTAAGAGGCAACCCGGTTATATTTACATACACATTTTTTCCTCCCAGGCCTTCCTTATTTCAACCAATTTTTATGAGAAAATATATATTTACTGAACTACTTCCTCTTTGTCTGGAAGGGTTAAAAGCATCCTTTTATAGTGCCAGGCCTGGGTTCCATCCAAGCACCACAAAAAAGGAGGGAGAAGTTCTTCTTCCAACCTCATATCTATCCCATATCAAGTCTTCAGAGGCAACATTCTAAAGCTTTGATCAAGTAATAGTGGCACACACCTATAATCATAGCACTTACGAGACTGGGTGGGAAGATTTCTGTGAGTCCAAGGGCAGCTTGACCCTGTCTCAAAAGAGGAGAAAGAAAGAAAGAAAGAAAGAAAGAAAGAAAGAAAGAAAGAAAGAAAGAAAGAAAGAAAGAAAGAAAGGAGAAAGAGAAGAAAGAAAGAGAAGAGAAGAGAAGAGAAGAGAAAAAAAGAAAAGAAAGAAAGGAATAGTAAAAAGAAAGAAAGTTATGCTTTCTTGGTCCTGTGATCTCACATCCTCACATCTAGAATCTATCCTATAGCAATGTTGCTTCAAATGGGCAAAGATGTTTACTAAAGAATTATTTCTAGGGCTGGAGAGATGGCTTAACATTTAAGGTGTTTGCCTGCAAAGCCAAAGGATCCCGGTTCAATTCTCCAGGACCCACGTAAGCCAGATGCACAAGGTGGCACATACATCTGGAATTCTTTTGCAGTGGCTGGAGGCCCTGGCATGTCTATTCCCTCCCTTTCTCTTTCTCTCTTTGTCTCTCTCTCTCTCCCTCCCTCCCTCTCCCTCTCTCTGCCTCTTTCTCTGTCTCAAATAAATGAATGAATAAATAAAGTATATAGAGAGAAACAATGGGCATGCCAGAGCCTCAAGCCACTGTAAACGAATTCCAGATGCATGTGCCATCCTGTGCATCTGGCTTACATGAGTACTGGGAAAACAAATATGGGTCCTTAGACTTTGCAGGCAAGTGCCTTAACCACTAAGCCATCTCTCCAGCCCCTGTGCAATATATTTTTTATTTTTTAAACTTTTAAAAAAGATTTTATTTGTCTTTATTTGAGACATAGAGAGGGAAAGAGAAAGAGGGAGAGTGAAAATGGACACACCAGGGCCTCATAGCCACTGCAAACGAACTTCAGAAGCTTGCGCCCCCTTGTGCATCTGGCTTACGTGGGACCTGGAGAATCGAATCTGGGTCCTTAGGCTTCACAGGCATGAGCCTTAAATGCTAAGCCATCTTTCCAGCCCCGTGTGCAATACATTTTAAAATCAAATATGGTAATACCACCAGTAGTTTTTTTGTTTGTTTGTTTTTTGTTTTGTTTTTGTTGTTTTTTGCTGAAGACATTTTTGGCTATTCAATTCCTTCTGTGTTTTTATATGAATTTTGAGGCTATTTTTTTCTATTTCTGTGAAGAATAGTGCTGGAATTTTGACTGGAATTTCATTGAATCTGGATATTGTAGGATGGACATTTTCATGATACTAGTTATTTCAATCTATGAACATGGGAGATCTTTCCATCTACTCATGTCTCCTCCAGTTTCTTTCTTCGGTGTTTTAATGTTTTCATTGTAGATATCTTTCACTTCCTTGATTAGGGATATTGCAAAATAATTAATTTTTGTGGTGATTATGAATGGGACCACTTCCCTGATTCTTTCTGCATTTGTTTGTCACTGGTGTATATGAAGGCAGTTACTAATTTTTGTCTATGAGGAATATTCCACAGCAACAGCACCATAGCAGAGAAGGAATGAAAAAGGAAAAGAGAAAGGGAAGGAAGGAGGGAGGGAGGGAAAAGGGAGGAAAAATTCTTGGCCTTGTCCAACTGAAATTGATGGATTCTGTTTGGCGCACTCGTTGGGGGACAATAGACACTTAAGTCCAGTTTTATTCAGATACATGGATGAGCTTCTGATCTGGCCCATGCTCACTCATCAGACCCATTTTTGAAAATTGACCAGACATGGGATTCCTACCCAACATTTGAAGAAGAGACTATGTATTCTGTAGAGGAGACAGGGAAAGAGACAGAGAGAGGAATCTGTAAGTGTGCTCCTCAACACAGCACACTTGCACCAGGAAGAAGGCAGGTGATGACTTTCTCTTCCCTGGCCTATGTCCTCTGGATAGGACTCACACAAACAAGCTCATCTCACTGAACTGGGCTGGGCCTCAGGCTTTACAAGTCGATTATTACTCACCTTTCACACAACACTCAGGTCAACTAAGTGCAAGGCAGCCACTGTCTTGCCAGTGGCTGAGGATACAGATTCTGATGTTGTGCAGGAGAAAGCTCCTCTCTATGCTGGACTTGCTGAAGAGACATACTGCTCCGTGGTGACGGTGACTCCTCACGGTGCTGGCTAGACACCTCACCTCCCTGGAGCTCTTAGAAATTATACTCCACTGAGTAAGGATGTCAATAATTCATGGGAGCTGCATGAGCAGACATTCAAAATACACAGAGTCCACAGAATGCTACCCCAAATAGACAAAGTTGAGCACTGTCTACTGACATGAAAACATCTAATGCGTTCAGGGACAAAGGAGGATAAGTAAGAGTTAGTGGGATCCGATTTCCATATATCAAGTTGAATTGCCTTCAGAATAAATGAATACATGAAGCCAGGCATGTTTTAGGGTTTGTGTACAGATGCTCGGAGGTTGCGCTAGGATTTCTGCCAAATGACAACTGGGCTGTCTGTGTGGTAGGATTTAGGGTATAGTTTCCTTTTTGGTTTCTGTTGTGTTTTGTTTTATATTTTTCTCTCGTGTGTGTGTGTGTGTGTGTGTGTGTGTGTGTGTGTGTGTCAGAAAGAGAAAAATGAACTAGCTCCATTTTCAGATAGAAAAGGGGGAGAAGAAAGGATGAGTGGAGAGAGGAAAGGAGAGGGAAAAGGTGGAGAAAGTAAGGAAGAAGAAAGGAAGGAAAAGAGAGAAGGAAAGGGGAAGAAGAGGAAAGAAGGGAGGGAAAAAGAAGTAAAAGAAAGGAGGGAGAAGAGAAAAGGAAAGAAGGGAACAAGCGAGGAAGTAACAGAAAGACAGTCTTTAAAGGCACCCCACCCCCACCCCACCCCAGTGTGGTTCCCCTAAGAAGCAGGCTCCATACTGTGACAACCCTGTTGGGGAATTCCTGCAGAAGACCCAGGCATATGAACAAACCCTCTTTCTGTTCCAAGATGCCTCCACCCTCCTCATAGAGTGTATTTTCCTTTTCCTAATTCTCTGCATGAGAAACAGTGATAGTCTTTTATGTCTGACTTCAGTAAGCACAAACTGACTGCCAAGTCCATTGCCAGGAACTAGACATGACCAAGAAGAATGATTCCCTGAAGCTCTGAAGAAGCTTTTGGAGACATAAACCCACAAACTAACACCACCACTGATAATAGTTTGCTCTCTGGGGAAAGGTGATTTGGTTTCCTGAAGTGGGTTCACAAGGTTCCCAGATCAGATGACTGTGGAGCCAAAGCAGATACTGCATGGGAAAGACAGGACCCAGGATGCACAAGGAAGGAAGAAGGGAAGGAGGATAGGAAGGAAGGAAGAAAAGAACAGAGGACAGGGTTGGAGCAGGTGGAAAAGGAGGATGGGAACCTCAACCTTTTGCAGTGGTGTGGCTTTTAGGTGGCACATAACAGGCTAGGTGAGGAAGTAGCCAACGTCATCAGACTTGTTCAAGTTGAGAGCAATGCACATGTCTCCCCCATCTGCTCTCCAGCACCCCAAGTTTAGAGCATGAGTGTGAATGTGTGACCTGCTTGAAAATCTATGACAAAGTGGGGAACCAGTTCAAAATGCAGTAGAATGTCCCTGGGACAGAGGAACACAGGCACAGCCCATCCCCAGGACTGGCCACAAGCTCTAATCTGGCTCTGCAGTCCCAGCTTCAGCACTGGTGGACACAATAGAATGTGCGCACGCTTTTCTTCTGCCTCCTCTCCATGTAGCCTTTCTCGTGGCAGCCCTGCTGTCATCTAGGTTTCCTTCAAAAGAAAATAAAATTCTTACATGTCTGTCACCACGGCTCCTTGCAGTGAGAAATAGAAGGTAGGGCTCCTTTGAAAGAAAAATGGCAAGACAGATGGATGGAGTATTGGGTAACTGCAGGTATTGGCGTGCAGGTTGATATACCAAGAGACAGAAACCTGCCCCTGCCTTCCATCTCCATGCCATGTTTTAATTGCTCCTTATGCTTCCAGATGTGGATCTTGGCATGAAAACCCATCCTCTTGTGGCTCATCTGCAAAGCTGCTGGGACCCTGAGTAAACAGGAGGACAATGGCATTCCACTGGCCCCACAGAAAGTCATCTGTTTGTGGGAGTGACACATTGGGCTGGCTCCCTTCAGCCCTGAGTGGAAGAGGCACAATGACAAGCGAAGGTCCTCTGTAGGCTTGTTTGAAGAACTTGGCCTGGAAACCGATACTCTCTGAGAGTGTCCCTTCATTCCAATGTCACTTCAGATGGGGCAGGTAAAAGGATTATGCAGGGGGCCCTGGCCCCCACCCATTGTCTGCACAATCCGATGCTGAATGGGGTAACTTAACCCCCAAAGAGATAACCAACTGCTGTGTGTGCTCACATTTACAATGGGCATTTCCCATGAAGCAGCTCAGCTCTTTTCCGGGGCCTCTCACTCCATTAACACGTTGGTAGCAGAAACTGAAATGGCTGTGAACACTAAAGTAAGGTTATCTCAGAAGTCTTGTTCCTACCCACCCCATGCCCTGTATGGAAGGAGATGGTGAGACCCTGGCTAAGACAATATTCATGTCTCACGGGGCGAGGGGAAGAATTTTTTAAATTGTGAACTTGGCTTGAATTTTTCAATGTATTTTTTTAAGAAAGAAAAACATGTTGTCAACTTGAAAGGAGAAAAGGTGTTTTGTGGCTTTTGTATTATTGAGGCAAATGTAAAAGGCATGAGTCTAGCCTGTGACCTCACTCTAGAATCTACCCCCAACTCCAACAGCCAGCCCAGACTTACTCCAAACCTACCAAAAGTATAAAATCCCTCCTCTTAGCCTGAACAATCTGTGGTTCACCTTTATTGATAGAAATTTCCCACAAAAATAAAATAAAATAAAATAAAATAAAATAAAATAAAAAGATCACTATTGTTTCCAAAGCATGGCCACATAGAAAAGAAAGCCAAGATTTTTCATAATCTCACCTTCCAGATAATCTGTGTTGACAACTAAAAAATATTAAGTAACATCCCACACACGGTGAAAAAGAAACCAAGCTTAATGGAAGGTACAAATAGTTTTAAGCAAAATAAATACTTTTTCTAAACAGGACCACTACTAATAATCAACGTGAGTTTCCTGCCAAACCGGAAAAAAGAAATGTGCATAGCAGCTAATCCCCCGAAGCCTGCACTCTGCCACCACAGTGAGAGCACAGGGGCTGTGCTGGTTCCTGCACTTCAGTGCACTTGCTGGAGGGTCTCTCGCCTCTGCATCTGCCTACGTTCATGGCTCATTCCCTAGATGCAACGTAACCCATCTATCCAGTCTCCCGAAGGTGGCTGCATGGATTAGAATTTCCTCAGATGCATAATGAGAGAAGTGATAGCAAGTGAGTGGGTGCCCAGTATTCTCAAAAGAGTAGCTGAGTCAGGCATGGTGGCATACACCTTTAGTCCCAGCACTTGGGAGGCAGAGGTAAGGGCTCACAGTGAGTTTGAGGCCACCCTGAGACTACATAGTGAATTCCAGGTCAGCCTGGACTAGAGCGAGGCCTTACAGCAAAAAGCAAAATAAACAAATAAATAAACTTTTTTAAAGCTGATTGGCTGGGAGCCATTGTCACTATTAGCCCTTAGTGCTGGATGGTTTCCTATCACAGACTGACATTTGTGATGGTTGGAATGTATAACGTTCCCCATAGGCTATGAGTTTGTGATTGAGTCTCATATTTAATCCCCAGTTGGTGAAGCATTTGGAAGGTGGAGCCTTGGAGGAGATGTACTACTGGGAGCAGACGGTGAGATTTAATAGTAGAGCCCATGTGGTTGTTCAGAGCAAGCTCGTTCTGTCTCCTTGCTGCCTACTCATCAGTGGAGAGGTGATGCCTGCCTGGCTGCCTGCTCTTGCCAAACTTTGCCTGCCATGATAAAGCTTCCCCTTGAAAGTACAAACCAGAAACAAACACCTTTCTTCCATAAGCTGTTTCTGATCAGGTGTTTTGTCCTAACAAAGAGAAAGTAACAGCTATACCAGTATACATTTCAGTTAGAAACTTTTTAAATCTTACAAATATGCCAGTACCGGAGGAAGACTGATATGAAAGTAACCTCGAGTTTTTGAGCCAAGTGATTCAGAACACTTACAAAGAGGGATACACAAAGAGCCCACAGTTGGGGCAAAATAACATTTCCTAAGATATGTAGAAATGCTGCCAAATGAAGCTATAGCTTGAGTGCTGCTCTACAGAAGCACAGACAACCAGGCATGTAGCGTATGCCTATAATCCAAGCATTTAGGAAGCTGGGACAGGAGGATTTCGAGTTCAGAGTCAGCCTAGGCTACTTAGCAAAACAATAACAACTAAAAAAGGAGCAAAGGGCTGGAGAAATGGTTTAGCAGTTAAGGCACTTGCTGGCAAAGCCAAAGGACACAGGTTCTATTCCCCAGGACCCACATAAAGCCAGATGCCCAAACTGGTGCATATGTCTGGAGTTTGTCTGCAGTGGTTAGAGGCCCTGACGTGCCCATTCTCACTCTCTCTCAATCTCTCTCCTATCTGCCTCTTTCTCTCTAAAATAAAGAAATTAAATTAAATTAAATCTTTTTCTTAGAAAAGGAGCAGAGAACCACGTTGAGAGACATATTAGCGAGAAGACATGATGACGAAGGATTGACTGGCTGATGGAGCACTCGAGGGTTATTGAGCAGAGAACCAGCATGAGGGGGAGCTCACCAAGGTGCCTGCTTGCTCAAGAAAAGGCAAATCAGACCAGATGTGGAGAAAGTCTTCTTTTAGCCAACATTCCCCAAGATAGTCTTCCCACCTGTAATAAGGCCATTATATCTAGGCATTTAAAAAAAAACACACATAGAAGACTATGGCTTGAAGGACCAAGCCAGAAAAGATCAGCTAACCCAACTGCTCTTTCTATAATGGTAACAGAGCCAATCCTGGGAAGGGCCTTCCAGCATTAGCCCAGTGTGTGCTCACATCCCCTGTATTTGTACAGAGCCCCTAGATACACATTAATGCTCAAAAATAAGTCAAGACATGGGTGAACTTGGGAACAGTTAAAAGTTTCTTAAGATTAACTCCTATAAATGATGTCATGCAAGTATTTAAGGGCCTCAGAGGTCGAGGCACTTTTGATATGAAGGGAGCTTGGCCTACTTTATGTTGTAGCTTGTCCCCTCTAACAGAAGAGCTTATTAATGGGTGACTGTGTTGCCACCTGTCCCTACCCCCTTCAACAATATTGCTTTAGCCACATTTGATAAATTAGTGCTTTGATATCAAGTATATTGAAATAATTCTCAACCAATAAAATAAACATTATTAATGCCTTTGTTTTCAGCAAAAGAGCCCAATACCATAAATTTTTTTAAGTTTTCATTTAGGGGGAACAGTAGGGATTTAAAGGATCCAAGAAAAACACAAAGATGCCTAAGTAAGTTGAGCTCTGAGAGAGATGTGTTCCTCCTTCATCAGTTTCTTAGTTTTATTACAGTAAGGAGCTAGGAATTTTCACAAAGTCATTTCTTAGGCATCTGCATAGTTTTATTTAGAACCAGTCAGTAAGGGAAAAGAGTGTCACAGTCAGACAGCTTTCCATGTGAGTGTACAAGTTGCAGTTCATGGTGTCCTTGGCACATGTGTCCATTAAAACTGCTGTGGAACATAGTTTGTGATAATAATTTATTAATGAGTGCCAAAGGAAACAACAGAAAAGCTATGAGCACTCATCTCACAAGTGCATGACCATACTTAATCCTACTGCACTTAGCATTTAACTATTATAAGGAAAGTGAATTTTGGTTTGTTCACGGCAACCGATTCTCTTTGCACTTAAACAGGAAATGAGCTTCAGTTCCTTCCTGTTCCTTTTAGCTGCGTAGGATGGCGATGCCTGTTGCTTCAACAACCACCTTATACCAACTTACACCAAGCAGTGAAAGCCACCTGCCGAAGACGGCAGAATGATGGGATACTGTGTAAGAAGCACCAAGGTTCTCTGGAAAGGGAAATGCTCCCTGACACTGAGGCCATCTTGCCTACCCTGCATGACTATATTTTATATAAAGAACCAAATAAGGTTTATAATATCTAATTTTTGATGAATGACAAGAAAACAAGTTTGTAGTTACAAATTATGTTAATCCTATATATTCCGTTCAAGTGTTCTAGCAGGGCTGTCATACAAAGAAATTTTTGTTAAAATGTTTTCTCTGAGAGTAATACCCTTTGGAAATTGCTCCAAATGCTCTTAGATCCCACACTGTAAGGACAGTAGAGCTTTGCAGTTTGTGTTTTAGTCATGAATCCTTCCGGTGAATTCTATGCATGGTAAAGTGAGTGGACTGTTAATACTGTTGAACCAAAAGTCTCCAAAAGTCAGGGCTGAGAAGTTACGTTACATTCCTTCCTGTCACTGAACATCTGTGTGACACTAGTGACCTTACGTATTAAGTCTCATTGTCCCAGATGGGAAGATGGAGAATTCACACTGTGCATGTCCTATAGTTACTGAAAACATTTGGGGCTGGGGAGATAGGTCAGTGGGTAAAGTGCTTGCCATACAAGTCTGAGATCAGATTCCCAGAAACCATGTTAAATGCTGGGCATAGTGGCATTTCTGCATCCCAGCACTGGGGAAGCAGAGCCAGGGAATCCTGGGGCTTATTAGCCAGCTAGTCTAGCCAAATCATAGAACTCTGGGTTCAGCAAGACACCCTGTCTCAAAGATTAAGGTGGAAGAGTGACTGAGGAAGACCCCCAACATTGACCTCTGGCCTTCATACACACACATGTGCAGCTGTGAATGTGCACATGCATCCATCATACACGCATGTGTGCCCATACAATGCAAACACGGATACACACATGGGTATGCAACACACACACACACACACACACACACACACACACACACACACACACACACACAAAGATTTACTGGGAACATTTTAATTTGTGTTAATCTTTTAGTTGCTAATGGTTTTCTCTTAAACATGGAACAAGTAGTAAAATCAGAGATTCCTGCTGTGTGTATTTCAAACACATAGAAGCACTTTAACCAAAAAGCATTGACTCTTCACTTGGTCCCATAAGGTGACTTTAGGCAAGGCACCTCTGCCTACATTTATATGTCTCTTTTAAGCACTGTCATGTTCCACTCTCCCAAGTAGCACCTAGAGGTCTCCAGTGATTGTCCTAAACCTGCAAGTCATCTCAGGTTCCAGAACCAACAGGACTGACAAACGCCTTTATGACAAGGGACCAAAATTACTCACAAGCAATGGTGAGCCAGCAGGCCAGCCCCAGATGAAGATAGTTATCTCTGATGGTGACGCTGTCCCCTGGAGTAGAAGAACTCACTTGGGATAGGGACTTCCTGCAACTACCTTACAGAACAGGAACTGAGACAATGATCCCACAAGCCACACCTTGACCAACACTGCCCTACTATGCATGCCTCTTACCCTGCCAAAATTCTTCATCTATTTAAACCTCAAGGTCATGTTAGTGTCCCCATAATGAACTTGAAGTCACAGTACTCCCAGTGAGCACATTAATTAGATCTTCTTGCTCTCTGTCATTACACCATTACCTATAATTTCAACTGACGTATTGGGACAGATGGTCAAATTTATCCTGTTGGGGTTCCCAGAGCCTTTTGCCCTAAAATTGTATAACATGAATAGCCCCATGGCTTGACAGAAAACAAACATGATTCATGAGTTAAGTAAAAGTAGAGGGATATTGGAGGGGTTCTTTGAAAACACGGAAATAGAACTGAAATAGAAGGAAGATAACAGCAATCATAGTTTTTGTTGTTTGTTAAAAAAAAAAAATGGTCACATATTTTAAATGCTATCCCCCTGGCTCCATCCCAGCCACTTTGTGTGTTTGGCTCATTGAATCTTGCTAAAGACTCTGCAGGACTCTGAAGCATGTGCTGTAGCGCTGCCTGTCTGACATGGTAGAGACTGGCCCTGGGAGCTAACGAAATAAGACAAAGCCACACAGCCCTTATAGCCTGTCCCTGGAGATCAGCTCTAAAATCTCCTCCTAAGCATAGCTTGGCAGCCCTGGCTCTGTTTCTGCTTCTGCTCAGGAGTGTCCTGTCAGGAACAGGTGCCAGCCTTTTACTCAGGTTAGAATGAAGGGGGAATTAAGTGAGTGGCTTTTACTGAGCTCTTATGATGTATTTTGGTGTGGGGGTCTTCCAGGAGCAACCCTGAAGTGAGGATTGGAGTATAGATTTCTCAAATGTACTGGATGTTTGGGGATGTCTACAAGAAAAGGAGAAGTAACAGAAGGGAGGGACCCACCTCAGGTGAAAACTAACCTGGAGCCTGAGTCTGGAAGGTGTCCTGCCAAAGCCACTCCATTGTCGCGAACAGAGCTCTTGGAGGAGCTGAGGAATGAGGACTGATTTTTTCTCCCCCTTCCCACGTTTCCAAGTCCTTGGTGCCTTATTCAAGGAATTGGGAAAGGTATGCATAAGCAATTAAGCAGCAAGAAATATGATTTAAAACAAAGCAATAGTAAAGGTTTAAATACACTGTCCAAGGGGCAGCCAGCCACTCAAGCGGTGAGTGCTCAAGGACTCGAGGAAATAGTCTGCAGCGTCTCTATAGGAGTTTTAGATGGGCCAGTTGCTAAGGATGTACTTTGAGTTGTCCTCCAGTTTGTTGGTTTGTTGGTTGGTTTTTCATAAAATTATTTATTTATTTATTTGCAAGGAAATAGAGACAGAAGAGAGACAGAGAGAGAAGGAAGGAGGGAGGGAAAGAGAGAGTAGGCATTACCAGGGCCTCTAGCCACTGTAAACAAACTCCAGATGCATGTGCCACTCTGTGCATCTAGCTTTATATGGGTCCTGAGGAATCAAACCCAGGTCATTACTGAGCCATCTCTCTAGCTCTGTCCTCTGGTTTGATTGACAGGTTTGTATTATATGACATTGTCTCTACTGATTCTTCTTCCCATCATGCATCTGATACACAGGCATCAGATGCTAAATAGGAATTTCTCCCTAAAAGTTCCCTTGGAGGGCACAGTTGGCCTTAGTGCACATGTATCCAAAACCAGTCCAGGCTGGAATAGGTACTGATCATGAAGAAAGGTCACTAAGAAGAGGAGAAAACTAGTTCATTGTTTAGAGAAGAGTGTACATATAGCCCATATGCACAGGTGTCGGGGGTGCGGGGGAGTAGGGAAGTACCAAGTTACTGTAAGGTTGCCAGGCCTCTTGCATAGAAGGGTGTGTTTACTGCTCAAGGCAAGCAGTATCCTGGGTGGCTAAACTATTACCCATGCTTGCCTGTCTCACCTCTGCTGCTTTGCCATGCTTCCCACCACAGAGCGACCTTCCACAGTCCTAGCACAACCCTTAAGCTCCCTTTGCTTCCTTGTAAAGTGACATGGTCAAGGCCAGAATTTGTACATTTGCGTGAGCTTCCAAGTCTTCAAGAAGGTTACATCCCTTACAAGTTTCAGAGGGAGTAGGGCTGGTGGGCCTGGACCTCTGCATTTCTAATGCAGTTCTCTGGAATTCTGGTGCCCCTGGTTCTGAGACCACTCTGTGAGGCCATCTGTCTCAGCCCTGTGGGATTGTCACTATAGTAAGTACTTTCTCATTGTTGTTGACAAATATCTGGCCAGACTGAACTTAAAGTTAAAAAGGGTTTAATTTGGCTTACAGTTCCCAGGGGAAGTTTCATGGTGGAGAAGCTATGTCAGACCAGCTATTCACACCAGACTACAGGCAGGAAGCAGAGCATAAAGAGAAAGTGGGGTTCTGCTATGAAACTTCAAGGCCCACTTCCCCGCCCTCAGTGACCCACTTCCTCCAGCAAGACTCCACCTGCTAAAGGTTGCACAACCTTCTCAAACAGCGCCACCAGTTGAGGATGTATTATTCAAACGCATGAACCTAAGGGGGATATTTTACATTCAAACTACCACATCATTGTTCCAGAAGAGGCCACTATACAAATTGTGTGTCTGTTCTTTGAGTGTCAGGAAGATTTGAAGAAGAGAGGACAAAGAACTCACAGGTTCATTTTAATCCAGAAACATCTAGCAAAATAAGATCAATAGACATCTCACTTAGCAGATTGCCCCTTCCTCCTAAATATCTACCTGTGTCAATTACACTGTCCTTTATTAGATCCCCAAGGAATACAGTAAATTTTTCTGGAGCTTAATATGTAGAACCTGCAGAACCTGAGTCCTATGGTGTCTTTTAAAAAAAAAGTGTAATTTTTGTTGTTTGTTCACAGGAAAGGGTATTGCTATGAAGTTCAGACTAGCCATGAACTAGGAAGCCCAGGATGACCTCTGTAGCAGTTACTCTCTCATTGCTGGGGAAAAAAAGCACCTGACCAAAAGCAGCTTATAGAAGGAAAAAGGTTGATTTTGCCTTATAGTTACAAAGGGCAGAGTCTATCATGGCAGAGAAGTCTGCATGGCAGGGACATCATTATCATCACGTGAGCAGAGAGGAAGTAAAGAGGGAGAACAATAATTCAGAATGGGCCATAGCATCTCAAAGTCCACACCCCACTGTCACACTTTCTCCAGCAAGGCTCTACCTCCTAAAGTTTCCACAACCTTCCAGAATAGCACCACCAGCTAGACATTAAGTATTCAAACTCATGAGCTTATGGGGCTCATTTTATCTTCAAACCACCACATCCTCAAGCCTGGGATCCTCTTTACCTCTGACCTCCAAGTGTTGGGATTGCAGACATGCATAATCATATCCACCAAAAACATATGTGCTTTCAAAATTACATTATTCTTTGCTTTTTGAAGGGAGGAATCAAGCCTGCATATTCATTTCACAGCCATGAAGAACACCCTGTCTTTAGATGGTCCCAGAAACCCATTTGTGAGATACGGCCCTCTCTGGCCACAGCTTCTCCTACAGCCTGGCTGAGATGACTGTGCACTCACACATGGATAACCATGTGTCTATAGATGAACCTGGAAATTATCAAAAGCCACCCCTGGTTTGCTAAATCCTATGCAGCAGGCTCAACTTAAATGACAAAGTTCTAGAGTCAACAACGTATCACTTTCACCATTCCCAAAGCAAGTGGAGTTTTAGTAACTTGAGAAAGAACTGAAAGATGCCCCTGATGAGGCCACTTCCTGGCACATGAACAAAGCTTGATTAATCTCTCCTCATCACTCCTACAGCTCCACCACTTGACAGGGGCACCAGCCACACACTGCAACCACCAGCTCCCCTTCCTGAACCCAAGGCCTCAATACACAGCATTTTATTTCAGCTTTCACTCAGCTCCAGAGGCTCAAGATTGAAAAGCAATTGGAAGATTTCCACTGCTTACATGTTATCTTTCTCTTTTGCTACGAAGCATTAAATTTCACCAATTACCAGTTACTTTGAGTCGCTGGATATTACCATTTAAAGACAAGAAATTAAAGAAATTAAAGAAAGAAAATGAAAATTTTTTTTCCTATCAATCCTAATTTTTGAGACAGAATTTAACCTAGGCTGGCCTTGAACTCAAGATCCTCCTACTAGTTTCCCCATTACTGAAATTACAAGCATGTGCCACCACACACACCTTAAATTAAATTTAGTTTTAGCTGACATATCAAAACATAAAAAAAAAAATAAGGCAGACATGGTGGCACACACCTGTAATCCCAGCTCTCCTAAAGCCGAGGCAGAAAATTACAAATTCCAACCTGGGATACACAATACTACCCTATATAATTAAATGAACAAGTGAATAAATAAGAATTTGTACATATGACTGTTACAACATATGTTATATCTTGATGCATTTATGCATTATAAAATATTTAAATCAGATTAAATATACCTATCTCTTCAAGCATATTCTTAGAGAGAAAACTTTTAATATGTTTTCTCTATATTCTTGAAACATGTAGCTCATTAACTGTGATCTATATCCACCCTTATGTGTTAGTAGAACTAGAACTCACCTTGCACAGCTGGCTTAGTACCCATAGATTTATTTTTCTTCTTCCTTTCCTAAAGCCTTACTGAAAGAAGTAGCAAATCTCAGGGAGCGGCTAATTTGATTGAATTGACTTGAATCACTTTAAATTCAAATATAAAGATTGTTGTCCAAGTGGAAGCTTTTGATCTACATGAAACAACTCTTGTCCCTTTATGAGAATACAGATAAGAGACTTTTTGATTAGATAGATGCCATATTCCTATCTATGACTTGGTGTCTGACACTCCTAGAATGCCCATAAGAATTAAAAACATGTGGGCTGGACAGATGGTTTAGTGGTTAAGGCATTTGCTTGCAAAGCCAAAAGACCTTGATTCAATTTCCCAGGACCCAAGTAAGTCAGATGCACAAGGGGGTGTATGCATCTAAAGTTCCTTTGCAGTGGTTGGAGGCCCTGGTGCACCCATTCTCTCTCTCTCTCTCTCTCTCTCTCTCTCTCTCTCTCTCTTCCTTTTTCTCTTTCTCTCTCAAATAAATAAATAAATAAGCATTTTTAAAAACTTTTAAAAAGCATTAAAAATATGCTACCCTGAGAATAGCTTATGCTTCCAAAGTCCTACTTATTTGAGAGAAAACTAGATTCTGTTTCAAGACAATAAATTCATGTGGTTGTATGAGTCAAAGAAACTCAGGGCACTCTCCTCCACTGATCTGAGGCAAATTGATGAACAATGAGCTATAAGAAATGCTGTTCACTCTCAGAGCATTGTCTGCATCGTGTCACCACAAAGAAGCGGTGTTTGTTTAGTGGCCCTTCAGTCCCTGATTCTGGTTAAAAGATGACAGTTACCATGCAACCCTGAAAACCACTGATGTACTTACTGTCCTCCCTTTAATTTTTTCTTTATTTTTACTTGTTTAGGGTGTGTGTGCATGTGTGTGTAGATGTGTGAGCATGCATGCAGAGGCAGAAGAGAATGCTGGGAATCCTCTTCTATGGTTTCTGGTTGTTTCCTTAGACAAAATCTCTCATCAAACCAGAAGTCACCATTTTCAGTCAGATTGGCTGATCAGGAAGCCCCAGTGATTCTTCTGTCTCTGTCCCCACATGACTGCTGGGGCTCACTGGTCAGGCTAATCAGATCCATCAAAGAAACAAAGCAAAATAATTAAAGAGGACACAACATCTTCCTCTGCATGCCCCCCCACATACACATGGGGCACATATACTTGCACGCACATATGCATACACCACACACACACCCTCCACACCCATACACATACACACACATAACAAAAGAAGTGAATCTGGGCTGGAGAAATGGCTTAGTGGTTAAGGTGTTTGCCTCAAAAGCCTAAAGGCCCATCTTCAATCTCTCTCCAGATCCCACATAAGCCATATGCACAAAGGTGAAGTAAGTGCAAGGTCGCACATGCACACTAGGTGGTGCAGGCATCTGGAATTTGATTTCAGTGGTTGAGGCCAATTCTCTCTCTCTCTCTCTCTCTCTCTCTCTCTCTCTCCTGTCCCTCACTCTCTCTTAAAAAAAATTAAAATTAAAAAAAATATTTAAAACAGTGAATCTGCTCCTGGTGCATTTCCTTCCCCACACAGTCACTAATATTTCCACTTACTTCTTCCACCATATCATGATGCAGCATGAAGACCCTTGTAGACACTGTAACTGTGCCTTTGGACTTCTTAGACTCCAGAACCAGGAGTGACATAAACTCCTTTCTTCATAAATGACCCAATCTGTGGTATTCTGTTATAACCACAGAAAACAAATGAAGAAAGGCACCACATCCTATGTGAGTCAATTTAGGAAACTGATTGCACCCTTCATGTACCCAGAGCCTTGAATTACTTTCATGTGTGTTGCTGTTAAGCCACAACTTCTTCTTGAACCTGTCCTATGGAACATCAGAGCCTGTGTTAGTCAGGGTTCTCTAGAGGAACAGAACTGATAGAATGAATTGTATTAAAAGGGAATTTATGGGATTAGTTTATGGCAGTCCAACAATAGCAGTTTACAAGCTGTTCAGTCTACGAGGCTGGATGCCTCAGCAGTCCCGATCAGGCACTGAAGGCCTGGAGGCTTCCTGGAGAGCTGCTGCTCTTGAGTCCACACTGGTCTTCAGTCAGCACTAGAAAGCAGCAAGCAGCACTGGCAGCCAGGTGGGAGGAGGGGATACTTTCCTTCCCAGAGCTTCCTTAGATAAAGCCCTCCCTCCCAGAGGGGCAGCCCCACTCTGGGGGAAGGGCTCATTCTGGGGAAAGGATTCGTCTTTTAATTAATCCTTCCTAGAAGCAACCTCAGAGACCCACTTACGAAGAATGTCTGTGGATTCCTAAACAGATCAAGTTGACACAAACCTTAACCATCACAGAGCCCTACACAAGACTTGATAAGCCTCATCGATTCCCACTTTGTATCAGCCAACATGTTAAAACTTTGGTCCTGAATTGGAGAAATGGTTTAGCGGTTAAGGTGGTTGCCTGAAAAGCCAAAGGACCCAGGATCGATTCCCTAGGATCCACGTAAGCCAGATGTACATGGTAGCGCATGCACCTGGAGTTTGTTTGCAGCAGCTGAAGGCCCTGGTGTGCCCATTGTATCTCTCTATCTCTCAAATAAATAAATAAATAAATAAATAAATAAATAAATAAATAAATAAACTATGTTAAAACTTTGGTCCAGCTTCCCAGGTTGCTACTGGTAACCTTGATCAGTCAGATGCCACCTTGATGATGAAAATGTTAATCCAGCAAATCAAAGTTTTAGTCACATATTGCTTTCTATCCACAAAAAGAAAAGAATATTTATAATATTGGAGAGAAATCAGATAATGTATACTCCCACCTAAATAGTGTAGGCAGTCACAAACAGGTTTAGTTGTATATAACTAAAGTAAAAATCAATCAATCATACACAAACCCATACACATACACACATGCACGCAAACGCATAAAAGGATGTTCATTACAAGCTGGTCTTGGTGGCACAGGCCCATAATCCCAGCTCCTGGGGAGACTGAGGCAGGAGCATCACAGCTCACATTGTGCCTGAGCTACAGAGTGAGTTCAAGACCAGTTTGGGCAACTTAGTAAGATTCTGTCTCAAAAATCAAAAATGGGCTGGGGAGAGAGCTAAATTAGTAAAGCATTTGCTTTTCAAGCATAAGGACCTCATTTCAATCCAATACCTATGTTTAAAAAAAACCAGGTATGATAGCACATCTTATAATCACAGATCTGGGGAGGCAGAGACAGGAGAATGCCTGAGATCTGCTAGCCAGTCATGCTAGGCTTATTAAACAAGTTCCAGACCAATGAAAAATCCTGTCTCAATAAAAGTAGAGGGGGGCTACAGAGATGTCTTAGCAGTTAAGGCATTTTCCTGTGAAGCCTATGGACCCATGTTCTATCTCTCTCCAGACCCCGTGTAAGCCAGATGCAAAAGGTGAGGCGCAAGGTTGCATATGTACACTAGGTGGCGCACGCGTCTAGAGTGATTGCAGTGGCTGGAAGCCCTGGCACTCCAATTCTCTCTATCTTTCTCTCTGTCTCTCACTCACTTTCTCTAAAAAAAAAAAGGTAGATGGTGTCTGAGAAACAATACCTAGGTTGTCCTCTGACTTCCACACACATGCACACATGTGTGCACTATTGTAGTTAATTTTGTGTTGCTGGGATGAAACACCCAATCAGAAGCAGCTGATGAGAGGAAAAGGTGTATTTTGGTTTATAGTCTTGTAGGGAACTTTCATCCTGGCAGGGAAATGATGGTAGAGCAGAGGCTGGACATCACATCTTGCCACAGCAGTTAGCAGACAGCAGCAAGAGTAAACTGACTTCTGGCAAGGGAGAAGCAGCACAACTCCTCCAACAAGGCTCCACAGTTGACATTATCACCAGCTGAGGACCAAGCATTCAACACACATGAGTCTATGGGAGACATCTGATTCAAGCCACGACATGCACCAACACACACACACAATTGAGAATACAAAACAATGGTAGAATGTTTGCCTAGAAATGTGTGAGGCCCTGAGTTCAATCCTTAGTATCACAAGAGTAATATTTTGCAGCATTATTTAAAGTAGCAAGTCATAGAAACTAAGCAAGCCATTGAATTAACACTCACATATTCATAATAACACATACCTATATAGAAGTTGCTACATGCCAGACATTTTTTTAGAGGTTTGAGGAGATCTGAGTCAGGCATCCCCCATAAGCTCATGTGTTCTAAATGCTAACCCAGCTGATGGCAATTTAGGAATTGGAGCTTTGCTGGAGGAGGTGTGTTGTTGGAGGTGGGCTTATGGGGGTTAAAACTAGTTACCCTTTGCCAGTGTGGCATGGGGAAGTTAGGTTGCTTGCCAGAACAAATCACTGATCCATGGAAAAACTGAGACTCAGAGTCAAAATGTAGTGTTCACTCTTGCCTCCATCATGATTCTTTAGTTCAGTGAGGAATGGGATACATAGAAGTTCTTAGAAAGGGTAAGACAAGTTCATAGGAAGTGCCTTGCTAAGAATTCCAAAACACATAGCCTAGAATAACAGAATTCAAGACATATTGCTATATTTAAAAAGAAGCCATATGTATCATGTATATTACACACACACACTATATATATATATACACACACACACACCATGTATATGTTGTTCGGTGGCCTTTTTATTGTATATACATATATATGATTCCATTAGCATTGAGAAAGATAGTTTAACTGGAACTGTGAGAGAAGTAAAAAACTTTAAGATTTTCTCTGAAATTTTTATTAAGAGTTCACAATAAGGGCTGGGGAGAAGGCTCAGGAGGTTACAGTCCTTGCTGTGAAAATATGAAGGCCTGAGTTCAGTCTCCAGCACCCACAACAGCCAGGCATGGTATGCTCATCTCTAACACAATGCTGAGTGGAGCAGAGACAAGAGAACCCCTAAGGCTCCCTAGTCAGCCATCTAATGGGAAAATAGGGAGTCCCAGGTTGAGCAACAGGCTCCACCTCAGTATAATAAAGCCAAAGAGTGATGGAGAAGGATTATGGAGTCTTCCTCTGGCCTCCATACATGTGAGCATGGGGCATGAACATCTGCACATACATGCATATATGTACATACACCACACACACACCACACACACACCACACACACACACACACACACACTCACACACAATAAATAAGAATTTTACAATGAAAATATAGTGCAGTTTGCTAGTGTCAATGACAATACCAACTTTTTAAAAAGAATGCTAAGCAGGTAGGATCCCATATGTCCTTGGGTATATATAGAGAGGCTTTCATTTTGGCCTGAGTTCAGCTGGCATATGAGGATAAGTTCTGAGGACTGGTCACTTTCAAAGATATTCATTCATCCAGTCTTTTACCCACAGAATTACATGATCATACAGCCCAAATTCTCCATATTTTCTACAAAAGGAAAAAAAAATAGGTCTTTAAAGATCTCTCTCTTCAAATTCTTTCTTGATCTATGATGAAATGTGGGCTCAGATCCTGGCTTCACTCTGTCTAGTGGAAGGATTTAGATCAGAAGCTTAACCTCCCTGTGCTTCACTTTAAAGATCACAAGGGTAAAAGCACCAGTAGTACCCATTCCATAAGGCCATCATGAGGCTTACATGAGACAATGCATGTCAAGCATTTCGTTTGGCTTAAAGTGGAGCCACTCAATGATGATAAATGAAAGTATAAAAAAGCATTTTTCCTAAAACATTACTGTATCCTTCCTGTGCTTTAGAAAAAGCAGTGTGGTTGGCTTACAGTGGCATGATTGTAATAAGCCCATTTCAGTCCTTGGAACCTCCAAAGTCCTGCTGAGCAGCCAAGATCTGCAGCTGAACCCTTGGCCCCTTGCCGTGTCTCCCTCCCTGTCACTGTTCACGATCCTCAAATACTTCAAAACCAGTGGTTTTATTTTCATGAGTCCTCTGTTCTGGGGTGTGAAGTTTCTGGTTGACAATTCAAACAATCAGAACACATTTGGAGGTTAAAGAGTTGGACTCTAAATGTATCTTACGACTTTCGTTCCATGCTGTCTGCCAAAGCCATGAGCAAACGTGAGCAATAATAGTGAGAATATGTAATGAAAGGAAATATCCCCAGAACAGAGCACATATTTGAAAATAAGTGCTGTTAGATCATCTAAATCTCTGCTGTTAAGCCTAGTAGTTCCATGAAAAAAGTAATTTTGTGAATAAATATAATCACTTTTAAATTACACCCACATATATATGTATGTGCATATTTTTTTTCTGTTATTTTTAATAAAGTATAGCCCTATTCTTGAGAATTAATCAGCTGATTAAAGTCACAGATTTTCTTACATATACTAACCTCACTCACAATATACAAGTCTGGGATATTTAAGTCCAGCTTTGGTTTTGAAGTACAATGAGAGATTAAACACATTTGTTAAATGATCAGAGTGCAGAAAGATGAATAACCTTTATGACTGTCCAACACTTCATGCTTATCTCACACACATCTAAAAACAGTAACTTGTCAAACACATTCAATTTGGCTTTGTTTCCTGTTCACCCATGGATTCCATTTGGTTTTGTCCTGCTTAGTCAAAGTATGGAATATAGTAAGTTCAGAGGTCTAAAAAGATGTGGGCACAAGCTCAATGAGTCCTGATAAGTATCATTTGATCAGAATCAAGTGAAGAATGTGAGGGGGTCTGGAGCCGCAAAGTCCAGTACGGCAAGCCACAAGTTCATGGGGTTGTTCACACAGACATTAACTAAATGCCTTCTGAAGTTCACTTCTTCATTCTCACTAGATACCCTGAAGCATACAATAACCACAAGAGGCTAAAGTTTTCCATGTTGTTCAGTGAAGTTATAGACCATTCTCATCACTCCAGAATATTCTTTTGGCTAATATTGGTTAAAGAATGTACTGTATCAGCCACATACATTTGTCATTGTACACTCAGTGTTGGGCAGCTACAATTTACACAAGGAGTGGGTCAGTTAATGCAGTGAAGAGATTATCAACATGTTCTTTAGACTTAGGAATGAATTACTTGATAACGCACTCAAGCGTGGTTTGTAGGTATATTAAGAAGACCAAGCAGAAAACTGAAGAGAGGTTTTTGTTAGCCTATCATAGCACAAATAATGAATTCGTTAAATGGAATCAGGTTAAATAGGTGAAAGTAATCAATTCATACTGTTGGAAACAAAAACAAATTTTTTTAGAGTGCCCATGTTATTATTGGTAGTTGCCAAGACAACAATTGGTTGAGTGACTTTATAAAGTCAAAGAAAGAATTAAACTATTCTTCCTGTATTTCAAAGTCATCACACAGTTAATGAAAAGTTCAGGTAATGAGTGCAGACAAATTTTTTAAAATCATTTTTGCATCCCTTAGTGAGATCAGGGATTGAAACTGTAAACCTTTGAGGGAGAGGGTGAGGCACGTCATCCTGTCTGCTCTAAATTTATGCTCCATTGTCTTGGGATTGGTTTTTTTCTATTCCGTGAAGCTGTCCATTGTGGATCTGAACTGTCAATGAAAATGAAAATGATGCTTAAATTTTAAGAAAAGAAATATTTCAAGCCAACCTTCCATTAATCATACTAAAGACAAAATAAAAGATGCTTTATGAAAAAAGATAGATAATGTGACTTTCTCTAAATGGAAAAGTAGATTATAGCAGAATATAACAAAGAAGATTTTTTTTTGCATTTTCCAAAATATCTATAATGAACATTGATTACTATTGAACAAGATGTGTGTGTGTGTGTGAGTGTGTGTGTGTGTTTTAATCTAAGGGAAGCATCAGTGCAATGTATGATAAATGTATCTTGAAACTAAAATATGCATTAATATGACACTATTATAACAAGTAGAAAAATTATATAAATCATCCCTTTTTTTCAGAAACATCTCATCAGAAAATGCATGCTCTTCTAGTTTCTACAGCACTCAGGAGTGTGTGCAAGAAGAGCCAAGCCATTGTTTATTAGAAGTTTCCAGAAGTTTCCTAATGTTTGCAAGACCATCATGGCCCCATCCTGAGAGTGGTAGGCAATCCCATCAGGTGTGAGAAGCAGGAGCCTCTAGCTTATTCCTGTAAATAGTGTCCTTTGTGAAATATCTCTCTTCTCCATCTTCTTCTTTTCTTTCTAGTGATTCTTATTCCATATCATCTTGAACTTGTGGACCACTGGGCTGATAGGACACAGGTTTTGAATCCCAGTTTGGCCCCTGCCCAAACCTGGGCTTATATGGAGTAGGTGCTCTAGGCTCAAATGCTTCCTTCTGTTGTGAACTTTCACCAAGTGCAGAAACACTGAGACTGAGTCATTTGCATTCCACTGGAAGAGGAGTTGTGGACCCTTACAGATGTGAAGGTATAATTATTAAATGTTGAAGGATTGGGTAAGATGATACTATGCCTGTGTGAGTAAATACATGGACATTAGGGAGCCATTTAGTAATTTGCAAATCATGTAAATTATGTCACACATGAATTACAAATTATTTCATGGTTTCCTGTTAACTAAAGATTTAGCATCGCTGCCAGGAAAACTTACCTTCATCCCTAGGAATAATCTCCCTGCAGACGGTGGCTAATGACTGATCATTTCCTATCCCACCCGCACACCACTGGCCATCTCTTTGTGAGTTCACAGCTGACTCTAGGAGTATTGCTTACACTCAGCAACAAATACGAAATGAATTAAATAACAGTGGCTTGCTCGCAGCACAACTAGGAGAACTGAAAACTTAAAATGTGCTGAGGCAAACTTATTTTCATAAGTGAATGTGGAGCAGTCTTACCTTTGTAGTGGTTAAAACAGCATCAGATAAATTAAAACTGTTCATAAATCCAAAGAGCTGTGTTGAGACTTGGTGACAGTGTTTAGTAAGCAGAATTACCTTTGATTTAACTTATCCCCCTGTCAGGATGAGGTATGGGTGGTAGGTATGAATCTTCTACCACAAGTTTGACTTGCAAAACAACTACGCATCTTGTGCTGAAGGTGTGAGAAAAAGTCTGGCTTTGTTTGTGGATCAGGCAAAGAGAAAGCCAAATTAATATCCCAGCCAATAATCCTTCAGCATTTACCTCCCCAAGAACTTTGGCTGCACTGAGTTTTACCTACCAATTTTCTCTAACACCCCATGGCCAAAAGATCTGTTGTACTGTGGGTCATCTCCAACCTGCTTGCTGGGAGGGTTTTAGTGAGACAGTATTTTGTTCAATAGGATTCAGCATGAGTTGAGTAGTGCCTGCTACATGCTAGACCGGTGGGCCAGAGAGCACTGGTGAGCAGACAGACATGACCTGCCCTGATGGAGCATGTGGCACGTTATAGAGCCATTCTAGTCACCAAAGGAAGCCAGATACAAATGAGTGCTTGTTTAAGTTTCTGTGTAAAGAGACTGTAGACTGGAGGGGATGACTGGCCCTCCTGTTGACCACGCACTGGAGTCAGTCTGATGAAGAGTTTTAGTCTAAAGAGGATATACTGTGTCTAAACTCCTCAAGGGCTTTTAATATGCATCATAAACACATTTGGGAAGGAGGGTGGGGGTATTCTGAGAAGTAACACCAATAGACATTGTGTAAATAATTGGCATTTATTTCTCTACACTTCCAGAAAACCCAGTAGTCTACACTATTGGTGCTCCACTCTACTCACATGGCTCCCACGTACTCCCACCTGGGCTGCTGTTTTCCATTGCAAACACATGCAACCACCAGCCTACAGGCTTTTCTTGGCCATGGCAGCATATGTGGCCACATAAAGGGCATGCTGGGCAATTAATATTCCCAGGAGCCGACTTTACCAGCGAGCAACTGGGTCAGTGGATAAATATTCCAGAATCACTGCTGGTCTCCCACTGTGGGGATGCTGGCTGTCATAACTGGCTACCTCCCCTTCCCTGGCTCATTGCCCCATTCCTCTGCCCATGTGCCCAGAGACCCAAGTAAAGCAGCACATTCAAATTCTGACTCAGAATCTTCATCTTAGGAACCAAAGTTTAAACAAGAGCAAATGGCCAAAGTTCACTACAATCTCAAAAGCAATCTTTTTTTTTTTTTTTTTTTAACATGGTAGGGTGCAACTTACATAAATAACTCAATGGGATTACTAAAAAAGTAAAACAAGAAAAAAGTGAAGATGGGTTAGTTCAATAAAAGGGTAACATTTGTTCCCAAAAATTTTTACATGAAGACTAAACTGGGTGGATTGAAAATTTAGGGCAAACTATATAAGCAGAAAATAAAATATCTTAATAGTTTCTGGTAGCCACAAGACTAATTAAAAATAATAAACAAAAAGAAAACCCTAATAGTTTAGAAGAAAAACATTCTTTTCACCAAGGACTCCTACACGGAGTTTCTCTTTGAGTATCCTATAAAAGGTCTCTATGAAAACAGTCCACAGTTTCATCACCAACACACAGGAGCCCAGAACATAGCAGCACACTCTGTCCCCAACAAACCCAGGTCAAAATTCAACCCAGTACACAGCTCTCTGTGGCTCAAGTAAGTATGTCTCATGATGTGCCTATTGGATGATATTCCAATTCGGGGTGTGTTGGGTCTATCAGAGTCATGTTTTTTAAATTGGGTTCTGCTTGGGCCCCTGGGCAGGTGATAGTGGATGAAGATTTAGAGGTTCAGTGCTTTATCCCAGCAACAGCCTAAATCTGGGTTTATAGTAGAGTATTGGTTACTTTTTGTGTTGCTGTGACCAAAACACCTGACCAAAAAAATATATATAGATATAAGAAAAAAAACTTAAAGAAGGAAGTATTGATTTTGGATCATGGTTTCAGAGGATTTCAGCCCATAGTGAGAGAAAGGAATGGCAGAGTTGCTCACTCTGTGGCCATGGGAACATATGAGGAAAGCTGGTTACATAGTGGACCAGGAAACAGAAAGAGAGATAGGAACCAGGGACAGGTATAACCTTCAAAGGTCCACTCCTAATGGCCTATTTCTGCCTTCTAGGCCCCACTTTAATTATGAGCACCACCAGCTAGAGAACAATCATTCAAAACATAAGCCTGTGCAGGACATTCGTGATTCAAACCATAAGAATCAGGTTGAATATAGTGTACCATTTCAAGAAAGGGTTTTGTCCAAAAATAATGAAACCAATCAAATTAGAAGGCCTCATCTCTCCTGCCTAGCTTTGGGAACAAGTTGAGCAGCACATTTTAGACTAAGGTGAGACAGGAACCTGGAGAAACAGCTTCAGAAGGCAGAGAGCTGGCTCTGGCTTCTCCCCAGGTACATACTGGTCAGCGCCCTTAAACCAAAGCCTCAGCCTAAAAACTCAGAAAACTCCAAGGAAGCCAGGACCTGCCACAGAGACCTGGTCCCTCCAGCTACCTGCAAGCCGCTGTTTGCAGCACACAGTAAGATCCTTACAGTGTGAACATAGTGCTTGGCTATCTTCCAGCATTTCCAAGGTCCTAAGATAGCTTTGAAACAAGCCACACCACCAACAGAGCTGACTGTACATTATATCCCTGTCCTATGCAGTGGTGGGCCAAATAGGGACTTGTCCAGGCACATGTATTCACCAACGGGTCCCTCCCCCAACACACTGCTCCTTTCTACCCAGTCCTGTCCAGAGCCCTCAGAAACCCCGTTTCTAGTGCAATCTTCATTCATAGCTCATCCAGAAATCTCAAGGCTCTTTTCTGGGTCCCTGTATGTCTCACCCATCCACAGCCAGGAGCTGAGAGTAACCCCACTCCCCGATTATCAACAGCAACACATCCAGGTCCTCAACTCTCTTAACCCAACACTGATCCTTCTGGACTCTTCGTTCATTGAAACACCTAATTGCTATGGTCCGAATGCTTAGAACTCCTCAAAATTCATGCACTGGTACCAAAGTGACAAGTGTAGAAAGTGCAAGTTTTTAGAAGCAACTCACTGATGAGGACAGAACCCTTGTGAATGAGAAAAGTGTCCTTTTAATTTTTTATTATTATTTTTTTATTTATTTTTGGAGAGAGAGACAGAGAGAGATAGACAGAGGGAGAGAAAGACAGAGATGGGCACGCCAGCAGTCTCTCAGCTGCTGTGAACGAAATCCAGATGCGTGCGCCCCCTTGTGGGCAAGTGAGGCATTGCGCCCTTGCGTCACTTTGCATCTGGCTAAACGTGGGACCTGGAGATTGGAACCAGGTTCTTAGGCTCAGCAGGCAGGCGCCTTAGCCACTAAGCCATCTCTCCAGCCCGAAAAGTGTCCTTTTATAAGAGACTCCAAACAGCTCCATCACCCTTTCCACCATGTGAAGATACGGTGAGAAGACTCCACCTATAAACTAGAAACAGAGGCTTGTCAGACACCATACCTGCCAGAACCTTGAACTTGGACTTCCCAGTTTCCTGAACCATGAAAAATAAATTCCTTTTTCTGACAATCCACCCAGCCAAGCTATGGCATTTTGTCACTACAGCCAAATGGACTAAGACCTTGGCAGTCCCTCACCCATGACCTTCAGCTGCTATGATGGGCAGTTTTCATACTGACTCAAGGTTCCCACTGATGGGATGCCTTGGCAACAGGCAGGATCCTATAGCCTACCCAGGGGGTCTCCTATGGGATTTGACCCAAGTCACACTCAAAGTAGCCTCTTTGGGGGGTATCTTCTCCCCCCCCTCCACACACACACACTTCCAACAATAAGCCAAATCTCCCAGGATCTTTAACTTCATGAGATTCCAAATACGAGGCAGCTTTCTGCCATGGCCAGCCCTGCCTTGACATTGTAACTACTTACCCACTTCCCTCTTGATTCTGAGGCCTCGGTCCTTCCTTCTACCTACCCTTCAAGCTCCATGGAGGCATGGCATCTCTAGTGACATACCACTCATCTGACTTGTCACCTGCAGGTCCTCAGCTCTTCCTTCCAATGACATCCCTTTCCATCCATCCTGCCTCAGCAACTCTTGCCCCGGCTTGCACCTTGGACCTTGCCTTCTTCCCGAGAGCACCTGAAACTGAAAACCACAAGAACCTCCTTATTTCTTCTCATTCCACCATCTCGCAACCCCACTAACCTTACCCTCCTTCTTGCTGAGATCTCTACCCTAGCAGGCTCCTCTTATCACATCTCCTGTGGACAATAGTCTGTGCCTTCAGCCCCAACACTGTAGATAATGTCAACTTCCTTGCCTTATATCTGCTGCAAGTCCCCACGGAAATCCCAGCTGCTGATCCATGCATGTTTCATCACAAGAACCCAGAGCCAGGCTGCTGGGCCTTGTTGACAAAGCCACACAGCTATCAGGCCAGAAGCATTGCTCACTGAAGGCCTCCAGCTTATAGCAAGACCCCAGAACTACACAAGACTCTTCCTTTCTTTGGATGAATCACTTCCTTTGAATAGTTGCTGAATTCATTTTCTTGTTGTTGTGACAAAATACCTGACAAGAAGTAACTAAGTTTGGAAGGGTTGATTTTGGCTCACAGTTTGAGGACATCATGGGAGGGCTGAATCATGGTGGCAGGTGCTTGAGGTAGCTGGTCACATTGCATCTGTAGTCAGGAGGCAGAGAGGGATGACTGCTGCTACCCATCTCACTTTCACCTTTCCATTCAGTCTGCCCACATTGAGAGTTGATCTCCCCACCTTGATTTATACCATCTATAAACTCTCTCAGAGGTGTGGCCAAAGTTTTTCTTAAGATGATTCTAGATCCTGTCAAGTTGACAATTTTGACCATCATAGCTGCTCCCTTCACAAGGCTTCAGTCATGAGACAACTCCATCCATGGCTCCCCTTCAGCAGCAGCTTATAGCACTGACCCCTTACCACCAAGCAAAAGCAAGCCTCAGATGCAAACCTGCAACTCAGCCCAACACAACCTGTAAGCACAATTTCAGTAGCTCTGCCATAGCAGGCATTTCATAGTTGTCTACTGAGCCCTGAAGAGGGGCCAGACATGGTGCCAGCCCTACAGTTCATGCAGCCCCACGTTCAGACCAGATCTCCCCCTGACTGCTCCCTCCATAACCTACTAGACACCACTCAATTGGCACTCAGGTATCTCCCACTCCATAGACTCAGCATGAATAGGTGTGTCCATCTACTTCTGTCTCCATCTACCCCTGGGAGAAAACCAGGATCTAAGAGTCATCCAACTTTTTCTGCATGAGTGTGTGTACATGTCATGTGTGTGGACAGTATTACAGTGTGGTATGCACGTGTGTGTGTGTGTGTGTGTGTGTGTGTGTGTGTGTGTGTGTGTGTGTATAGATGCATGTATACATGCAAAGGCCAGAGGGGAACTTAGGGTGCCCTTCTCTATTACTCAACCAGAAGAGATGGGGCATCTTCCTCAACCGGAAGTTAGTGGGCCCTGGCATTCTCCAGTTTCCACCCTTTCCCTCCTCACAGACTGGGGTTACAGATGTGCATGACTGTGATAGAAGTAATTTGACAGAGAAACTAGCCCCAGATGATCCTCTCAAACAGTTTCTGTTGCAGAAGCCTTTACCAGGGAGATGATAAGGATAAGTGTTAGTGTCTCAGAGCTCCCTACTCATCCCCTTCTCTTCCTTATCACCCAGCTAAAACTCAATAGAACTAGCCAATCTGGCTCCTTTCTTTAGCACCAGCCCACACCTCCACAAGGTGCCTGCTTCCACTGGGCAAGTCCCCAGGGACTTTATGCTCCAAGAACATGGGCATAAAAACTCAAATGCCATCTTGTTCTCTTGAAGTACGGTGTGTGCTGTCTGATATCTGCATCTCTGTTATCTCATTGTCTCTGCTTGCTTCTTCACACATGCTTCTCTCTCCTATTCTACCTTGCCTCTCTCTCACTCGCTCGCTCTCGCTCTTTCTCTGTGTCTTCCCTTGCTTCTGTGTTCACACCTAGCTCCCCTCCCCTGCTAATCCACTGCTTCACAGGGTTGTTGCTGGTCTAATCTGACTGCACCTCAATCCACCACTGATTCTCCTAGTTCCTTGCTCCTCACCATTTTCTAAAACTCCCACTCTGAGCCATTAATAAACTCCCCCCATTCCCAATAAATTCCCCATTTCCAAAGGTCTTAGCCCTCTAATTTGATATATTGACAGAAGGCACCTGATAGGAAGGGCAGGAAATGCTTCCTTTCAACTCTCCTGAATGGGGAGAAGGGTCTGCCAAAGCAGAAAGGAGGAAGGTGGGAGGAAGTGTTCCCTTCTGTTCACATTACAATTAGTTTCATTCCCAAGTTCTAAGAAACACAGCAAAGCTTTGTCTAGAATACCTGCAACGCTGTCTTCACATTGTCCACCACTTTCTTAAAGCCCTATGGACAACTTGCTACTGAGTGTTAGGAAAGTATGCATTGCATGAGCAGCAGTGTGGTTATGGAGTCAGAGGGAGTAAGCATGTATGCATTTAGATGGAAGTGGGGTGTTCAAATCCCAGTTAAACCTTTCATTTGCTAAGCCTCAGATTGCCAGGCTGAAGGAACGTCAGATGAGATAAGCCATGAAAACTGCCTTGCACAGGACCCAACCCAGACGCTGATTATAACCACAATACCATTTTCTCCCTCTCACTCGGTGATGCTGTTAAAATAATGTTGATTACATTTATAAGCCATTTTGCTGTTCTCCAATATATCTTCTTGTGGCTTGATTCACTCACGGGATCTTCAATAAATCCAAAAAATAAAATGTAACTGTTCCCATTTTAAAGGGATATGTAGTAGATGTGTATATACATACAGGATCATATCAATACACATCTGGTTCCTTGATATTTTTGAAATTCCAGATGTAGCACACATGCCTGCAGACACACACACACAAAAAAAATTAACACATTCATACTCTACTTTCACAAAAGGAATATATCCCCATATGGAACTAGGGAATGAAATAATTTCCTACACCAGTATGCCGTGTTACAGATGCAGCATCTGCCAATTGGCAGAGGTGCATGCTGAAAAGGCACATCGTTCTGCATAGCCAACAACCCTAATGGTAAATAGGTACCAGTTGGACTCACAGGGATGTTGTTGGTATTCATACTTGAGCAAGGATATGAGGTTCTAATGTTTCTGCCATTTCCTATGTGACAAAATATAAAGCAGGGCTACTGTTTCCAAGCTTGGCCTACAGTATGTAGGACTGATGCCTATGATGACTTGTGTTTCAACTCAGCTAGGTTAAGTGCCCAGCTATTTGATCAAACATCAGTCTACAGGTTGCTGTGAGAGTATGTTTTGGATGCGCTGAACATAAAATTCAGTAGCCTTTGAATAAAGGTGAGCCCTTCATCAGTTGATAGCCTTAAGAGAAAAGAATTGTTTCTCCAAAAAAGGAAGTCACCTGCTACATTGTCAGTGGACTCAAGCCTGCCAGCCTACCCTGCCAAGTGCAGGCTTGCCTGCCTCCACTGTCATACAAGTCAACTATTGATCTGTCTCTTACCAGTATAAACACTCAGGGCTGGAGAGATGGCATAGTGGTTAAGGCACATGCCTGCAAAGCCTAAGGACACCGGTTCAATTCTCCAGGTCTCACATAAGCCAGATGCACAAGGGAGTTCATTTGTCACTACAAATGAGGCCCTGGCATGCCCATTCTCCCTCTCCCTCTCTCTCTCTCTCTCTCTCTTTTCCTCTTTCTGTCTCAAATAAATTAATTAATTAATTAAATAAAATCTCTAAAAAAGACTGTGAAAATATAAATTTTAAAAAATAGTTTAAACACTCAGATGTAAATTTTTGTATTTTAAGATAAAGAAGTATAAAAATCAGGGAAATCACCAAAGTAGACATAATCAGAAAGTGAAAGAGAGACAGACAGAACACTATCCAGGATTGAGCCATGTTTTCCCTCTGTACACATATCTGTTCTTGTGAAAGCACACTAAAGCAGTAGCCAATGAGCAGAATCATGCCTGCTGAGCTGAATCAGTCCCCCAGTAGTAGTTAGTGTCACAATATGATCACTAGCCCTCAGCACCTATCTTTCAGATCCCCTCCCTCTGAAGATGCATCACCCTGGTGTGGGGGATGTGAGACTGGTGCTCATATTATTCAGGTTGGAAACCATCAGATGCAGCTGGAGGGTGGAGGGTGAAAGAGACAAAACTGAAGAGGGAACATGGGGAGTAGAACAAGATCCCAGGGTCTTTCTGTGGAGACTCTGGGGCCTCCGCTTAGGAGGAAGTGAGGAGTCACTAGAGGTGGACAGCAAGAGAGGAACCAGATTCAAGATGTGCATCTGCACACAGAGTGTTTATGTGGGGAGAACCAGACAGACAGAAAAACAGTTGTGTCTGCCTTGGGGCAATGGAGAATGGCCCCAGACTTGGGATGGCTATAGACAGAAAACAAGGAGAATGGGTTTGGGAAGCAGCTGAGGCAGATGAGGGAGAAGTGACTGCTGTGAGGAAAGGGATAGGAGAGGACACTGTGGTTGAGATTCCTCTAGCCTGCAAGCAAGCAGGTCACCACAGATAGGGGAGACAGGAGCAGGAACTGGTGTGGAAAGGAGGTGAAAAGAGAAATCAAGACATCAGCCAGGCGCCATGTGCTCACCTCTGATATGAGCGCTCAGGAGGCTGAGGCAGGAGGACCAGGAGTTTGAGGTCAGCCTGAACCCTATTGTGAGACCCTGCTGATAGAAAAGTGGGAGAGTGGGGAGGTAGGGATAGAAAGAGAGAAAGGAGGGCTGGAGAGATGGCTTAATGGTTAAGGCACTTGCCTGCCAAGCCAGAGGACCCAGTTTTGATTCCCCAGGACCCACAGAAGCCAGATGCACAAGGTGTCACATGTGTCTGGAGTTTGCAGAGGCTGAAAGCCCGGGTGTGCCCATTCTCTCTGTCTCTGTCTCTCTCTCTCTCTCTCTCCTCCCTCCTTCCTCCTTCCCTCCCTCTTTATGAAATTAATTAATCAATTAATAAAACTTTACAAAGAAAGACAGAGACAAGGTAGGAGAAGGTAAGGAGGAAGGGAAGAGAAAGGAAACTGGGGAAGGAGAAAGAGAAAAATGAATAACTCCACTTCATCTTCTAACCCTACATGCACCCTGTGGAATATCACCAGGAACATACCCCAGAGAAAATAGCACCCCAGCAACAGGTCTATGGAGAGAGGCGTACTATGGCATTTGTGCTAGGTTATTCCTGATTAAGGGGAGGTGCTATGAGCAATTGAAGGGTCCATCAAGAACACTACAAGGAAGTTAAAGCAAGAGTGCTATGCACAGAGAGCAACAAGGACCAGTGTTAGAGCAAAGGCAATGAGGACGAAAGAAAGAATAGGGCAACCCATTTTACTTTTATTTTCTTTTTCTGTTAGCATCTTGCTGCTGTTGTTTGCTTGGTTTTGTTTGTTTTTGAAGGGTCATAGATTGAACCCAAGACCTTTCACATGCTAGACAAGTACTCTGCCATTAAGCTAGAGCCCCACTCTCAAAATTTTATATTAAATAAGAATATATTTGCCTCAGGGCAGAAAGTAAAACACTGGCTACTGGAGGTTAGAGAGTGAAAGGGAAAGGGAATTGGGGAGACATCACGTAGATGGGAGAAATGAATCCTGGCATTCTAAGTATCTAGGGTGACTATAATCAACCATATTGTATCATTTCAAGTCAGAAGAGAGGATATGGAATATTCTCACCACATCAATTATCCTGAGTTGATAATTTGTGTAGACAATGTATATGTGTATTGAAAGGTCACACTGTACCCTTAAATGTGTGTAATTTGTAATCAATTAGAAAGAATTGGAGGGGGGTTCTGGAGGGATGACTTAGCAGTTAAGGTGCTTGCCTGCAAAGCCTGAGGACCCATTTTTGACTCTCCAGATCCCAAGTAAGCCAGACGAAAAGGTGATGCAAGAATGCAAGGCCACACATGCGCACAAGGTGGCAGATGTGTCTGGAGTTTGATTACAGTGGTGAAGGCCATGGAGCAACAATTACCTCTGTTTACTCACTCTCTCTCTCTCTCTCCCTCTCATTAAAAAGGGGGGGCAGTCTGTTGGGCCTGCCTCAAAAAATAATAATAATTTAATTTTTTTCTTCCTTTTATTGATAACTTCCTTAATTATAGACAATATAGACAATATCCCATGGTACTTCCCTCCTCCCCCCACTTTCCCCTTTGAAACTCCACTTTCCATCATACCCCCTCCCCGTCTCAATCAGTCTCTCTTTAATTTTGATGTCATCATCTTTTCCTCCTATTATGATGGTCTTGTAGTTTCAGGCACTGTGAGGTCATGGATATCCAGGCCATTTTGTGTCTGGAGGAACAATTTGTAAGGAGTCCTACCCTTCCTTTGGCTCTTACAATCTTTCCACCACCGCTTCCTCAATGGACCCTGAGCCTTTGGAAGGTGTATTAGAGATGTTTCAGTGCTGAGCACTCCTCCATCCCTTCTTCTCAGCACCTTGGTGCCTTCTGAGTCATCCCAAGGTCACCACCATCTGAAAAGAGAAACTTCTCTAACCAAAAGTGAGAGTAGCATTAATATATGGGTATGGACATTAAGAGAAGTGCTTACTGGGCAGTTTGGTGAGCATAGTATATACATTTAGCCAGACACCAGCAAACATTACACCTCTAGGGTTCATGACTACCCCTGTTGTAGGTTTTCAGTATCAGGAATGTGTTCCCTCCCATGGAGTAGGTCTCTAGTCCAATTAGAGAGCAGTTGGTTTCCTCAGTAACAGACGTGCCACTATTGCACCCATTGGCTCATTTGGCCTGGCTGGCCAAATTTAAAGCTTGCAGTGTCCACTGTTGAGTATCTCCATTGGTGTTTTCTCTCTCTCCCACTGAACTGCATGTAGTGTAGCTTTTTCTAGCTTTCTATCAGCTGGTCCACATGGAGGAGGCTTTCAGCTCAGCTCCAGCAGGATTTCTCAGTGACCTTGCAGTCCAAGTATGTGGAGTCTTCAGCAATAGGGTCTTACCATCTATTCCTGATGGCAAACCTAGGGCCTCGGCAATGGCCTGTAATGTTTTGGGGATATCTGTGATCTCCTGGCCCAACTCACAACTCACTGGCACAAAAAAAGTAATCCCATCCCTGGCACAAATTGTCTCGAGAATTTTCTTTAGTAACTGTTTATCTATTGCTTCTGAATGTTCCATTGTCCAGGAAAGTAGGTTTTTACATCTGATGTATTTATATCCTCTTATATTTTGTTTAGCCTTCCCTCCACCTATCCTTTACTCAGTCTCTTCTCCTGATCTCACTTAGGCCTTTTCACTCCCATTAGTCTGTTCTTCTACTTACATATATACAATACCATCTTATTAAGTCCCCCCTCCCTTTCTATTCTCTTTATATCCCCTTTCTAGCTTACTGGCTTCTGCTACTGAGTTTTATTCCGACTGTAAAGGATTATTCTTGGTGAGGTAACCCGGGCCCAGAAAGCCAAACATCACATGTTCTCTCTCATATGTGGATCCTATCTACAAATTATTGGACTTCTGTGTGAGTAGGAATAATTTTTAAGTATTTTTATGTAGTTATTTGCAATCAAAGAGAGATAGAGAAAAGAGAGAGAGAGAATGAACATACTTGGGCCTCTAGCTGCTACAAATGAACTCCAGATGCATGGATTACTTTGTGCATCTGGCTCTACATGAGTAATAGGGAACCAAACCCAGGTTGTCATGCTTTCCAGGCAAGCACTTTGACCATTAGACCATCTCTCCAGCCCAAAATTAAAATTTTAAAAGAAAAATAGGGCTTGAGAGATAGCTTAGCAGTTAAGGCACTTGCCTGCAAAGCCTAAGGACTTATGTTCAACTCTCCAAATCCACTTAAGCCAGATGCACAAAGGTGAGGCAAGCACAAGGTCAAATATGCCCACTAGGTGAAGGAGCATCTGGAGTTCAATTCCAGTGGCTGAGGCACTGGCACTCCAATCTCTCTCTCTCTCTCCTCTCTCTCAATCTAAAAAGAAGAAAGAAAGAAAGGAAAATAGTTTGAGTGTAAGAAGGCACAAATGAAAAGATAACTACCAAAGACTTGAGACCTATGTCCTGGTGAGGGGAAATGAGGAAGATAGGAGGAGCCAAGTGTTGGCACACCCAGACCAGCTGCAAATGTCCCTCTGCATCTGATAGATTTCTTGCCCCACATTCACCTCCTTCCTGCCCTGATGCCACTGGATACATTTGCATCTAGCAAAATACATTTTCATAGCTGAGACTGCTAAGTTTTTAAGGATGCTTTTTTGGCAATGGTCTTGCTTCTGCTTCCTTATAGCATGTCTCGTCATAAACAAGTTTCCAAAAAGCATTAAACCTTGCCGTTAAATTTTTTAATGGACTTGGAATATTGGACAACCAAAGAATTCTCTCTGATTTTCTACACTCGCAAAAAAAAATATGCACCAAAATACTATTAAGAATTTATTTGACCCAATCTAGTGGAATTGTGGCTATGCTTATACCAGTCTTGTGAGATTTTTTTTGCACAGCCTGCTTTCCCTTGAATGTGCCCAGACTCTGCCCTCAGCTCTTACCCTGGACAATTCCAAAAGTTGTCCCAAAGTTGCTTCTGGAGAACTGAGTTATAATGGAGATGGGAAGAGGCCCAAAGGTGAGGCTCAACATCATGGAGTCTGACTTGTGTTCACAGCTTTGACCCAGTGCACTGATTGCAATGTGAAGTGTCTCCCATAGCCTCACGTGCTTTGGGGAAGGTTGTGGAGCCTTTAAAAGGTTGGGTCTTAAAAGCAGGGCATGGTGGTGCACACCTTTAATCCCAGCACTCCGGAGGCAGAGGTAGGAGGATCGCCATGAGTTTGAGGCCACCCTAAGACTACATAGTGAATTCCAGGTCAGCCTGGACTAGAGTGAGACCCTACCTCAAAAAAAAAAAAAAAAAAAGATTGGGACTTGATGGAGCAGGAAAAATTTGTAGAATGGGTCATGAAATGCACACGGTGAACAGCACTGCTGAGACGTGGCATGAGGATAGACTGGCAAAGCCATTGAAAGATGGGCCATGGTTTGCAGTAGAGACCCAAAGATAGTTTAGATATACCAGGGCTGTTCAAGGGCTATCATGCTATTCAGCCCAGCTGGAGGGGCAGAGATTGAGAATCTGGAAACTGGTTATGACTTGCATTGCACATGCTTGACGTCTGCTTGATGGTTACTGAGTTTGCATTGTTCTAGTCTCAGCTGTGCTTTATAGCAGTTAGAAATGTTTGCTCTATGCCTTTAGAATGTTGAAAGTATATAACTTGTTTTGATTTTACAGAACTCATAGTTAACGATCTTAAATCTCTCAGACAAGACCATAAGGAACTTTAGATACCCCTCCCAATAGATTGAGGTGTTGTATTCAAGCTTGTTAACTTGGTGTCACAGTGGGCAGATCCTAGGGTCCAACCCTAAGGGGTGGGATGGATTTGGAATTCCAGTCTAAAGATATGCAAAGTGTGGGAGCTTTGCCTAGAGTTCCTCAAGGGTTCTTGCTAGCTTTTGGTGGTGGATTTTCTTTCTCTCTCTCTCTCTCTCTGCCTGGGCCTGTGAAAGTAAGCCAGCTTCTTCTGCCATTATGGAACTTTCCCTTGATCTATAAGCTTCAATAAATTCCTTCTTCCTCTCATAAACTATGCCTGTTTGGAAGTTCATCCCAGTGAGTGATGTCTACTCCACTTGGTATAGCTCTCTGCTCATTATCAGTAATGTTTTACAGTCTGCAAGTAAGGTCGCGAACTTAGAGGTTCATCTCCTGTTGCCACTGACATCCCCCAACAGTTCAAGAGCCTCCTCCTGATCTTAATTTCACTATTTTATACTCATCTCCAGAGATGTATTATCCAGGCTCTGCTGCAACAATGCTGCATGACAAACTGTTCTGATTTTTCATTTTTCACAAGGGCAAACAATTATTCCACACATACAAGGGGCTGCAGGTCAATTGTAGTTGAACAGGTCTAAGCTAGATGCCAGGCTTGCCATGTGTTTTCATTCCAGGACACAGGCAGAAGGAGTAGTGGCTATCTGAAGCATGCTTTCTCACTGTGAAGGGTGAAGCTCAAATGGCAAGGCCATAGAAGCACATGCAATGATGCCCTCTAGTGCAGCATGACCCATGCCTCCTCTGCCCTTATCACTGGTCAAAGGAAGTCCCTGAAAAAACCAACATGACAGGGTGCAGTGGTGTCCACAAACATCTGCCTGCACTGCTGGAGGGTCCCACTAGAGATGAGCAGTGTGATGAAGCAGAACTGCAATCATCCATTTACCATGGCCACATTGCTATTGAAGTTGATTGATACCCTAGCACTGGATTTGGCAGCATTATTTACTGTGTCTTTCTGTGTGAGAAGCACAGGATACAATTCTCTCAGATCTCAGCCATGAATAGTTGTATTCCTGGCAAGAAAGATCTCATGGAGCCTTTACTCCACACGTCCATGGCTTCCAAGAACTTCACCCACAATCTAACCATTCAGACTGCAGGCATCCTGCCTTCACTTTAAGGTCACTTGTCTTTTCCTTTTCCACTAATTTATCACTTTTTTATAACTTTAATTTTGGTCTGGATGAACTTTGTAGACCACTTCCTTTTCTCCCTCTGTCTTTGGTGAATTTATAGTCACTTAGGATCTAGAAAATATATTTTTAAATATCTTTTTGTTGCTAATAATATGAATGTCAAGCATAGAAAAAAATAATTTTCTCCCATCCCTGTCTCTATCTGCTGTTCCATATTTTAATTGAGTGTTCATGAAGAAGTCCTATCCATTGGGAGAATTCCAGTGGGATTTCTGGAACAAGAAAGCCATGAATTTTAAGTGGTGAGACATATTGTTTATTTTCCAAATCCTTGTACTAGTTGATATTATAATTAGTTGTTGTGAGAGTTTTGGTCTTCCCACAAGTCATCAGTACTGTGCATTCTTCAGGGGGTCCTCAGTGGATTTCCCCGATAAGTTAAAGTCTTTTGTAATGTGTGTATGTGTGTGTGTGTATACAAATACTTGTGGAGGCAGAAGACAACCTTGGGTATCAGTCCTCAGGTACAGGTACCATCCACCTTTACTTTTGCTGGAGACAAGGTCTCTCATTAACCTGGAACTCTTCAAGTAGGCCAAACTAACTATCCCATAAGCCCCCAGCATCTACCTGTCTCCACGTTCCCAAGTGCTAGGATTACACAAGCATTTTAGACATGGGCACTGGGAATCAAACTCATACACTTTACCAACGGAGCTATGTCCCCAGCCCTCCTAAGTGGAAATCTTTTAAAGCCATTTTTACTACTTGCTGTTCACACATTTTGGAAACTTTTATTGATTTTATAAGAGTTTTTCTAGAAACATTCAGGAAATTGATTTGGAAAAATTGCTGCACTTTCAAAGTATTTTTAAAAGAATGCATGGATAAACACATAGGTAAGTTTTATAAACAGATAATGGGCACTGAACACAAATACTGATAGAAGGGGGGGTGTATTCCTTGGATCTTTTCAGAAAGTTCTGGTTCTTATTTTTACTTTGAGCTTGTACATTCTAGTATTATGGTACCTCTTAACAATGTTAGAGCTCCTAATTCAATATGTGAAAATGGATTAATGAACTCTCCCCAGGAGAAGCCCAGGACCTTCTAGCATAAGACATATTTCTGAGCACTTGTCTAATAACCTGGATGAATGTTGCATTGTCAAACTTTACAGCCTAAATACACAGACACCACGGCAAGCCAATCAGCATGTTTCCAAGTAAGGAGAATCTGTGTTCAGTCTGTACCTGTGATATGCTGGTGGAGAAGGGAGGTCCCTGAGACAAAAATCCCATCTGCCTGTGATCTCAGCCCCTCAGAGCCAAGCACAGGCATGACCATGGCAACTTCACTTGAAAGCCAGTGTTTCCAGCCCCACATCAGTAAGAAAACCATGTTCCTTGTCCCCGCCACCCCTCCACACCCCAGCTTTAGTGTGAGCAGGTTGCGCTGGTATTGTTGTCGCTCGAAAGAGAACGACAGTGCTCACTGTGATTTGCCTCACAGGCCTCGGCTGGTCCTGGGGTGGTTTGCATTTGCTGGAGTTTAGAAATCTGCATGCCTCCTCTCTTCTTCCAAAGACCTAAATCATCCTTGATGATTTCAGATGACGCCGTATCTTCCGAGCTCTTAATAAAAGCATTCTTGTAATTGTTTCAGGAATTTTTCAACATTGGCCCGTAAGTTATGTTTGTTTTAACAGAATGTGAGCATACACAACTTCAAGGATTTGAGCAGATTATTTATAGACTATTAGGAGCATGAAACTCCATATGCAAACCAGTGTCAGTGGGCTGAGTTACAGCAGGGATGGCTCTTGGAGTATAAAAACAATGTTTCTGAAACCCTGTGATGACACAGAAGAATCATGTAACCACCACTCCCTACTTTCCAGTCATGCATTTTACTGTAAGTTACAGCTACATGTGTTTCGTCAGGCACACCTTGCTCTCTGTGGAACTTATTAGCTAGAAACAAAGGACCTGCTCACAACATCCCTGAATGAGACTTTTTGGTCACGTTTTAATTTGTGTGGTGACTTATTTCTTTTGTTCCTAGAATAATCATTTGTTTCACTAGATTCAAAGCTTACCAACTGTCCAGTAGCACTTCACAGTATCTGAAAAGAGTTTAGCCAATGGAAAAAGAGGACATACACTACATCTCACCTGGTTCATTCTTTGGTGGACTCAAATAATTTCCTCTTCTACCTTTCTTTCTTCTTTCTTCTTTCTTTCTTCCTTCCTTCCTTCCTTCCTTCCTTCCTTCCTTCCTTCCTTCTTTCTTTCTTTCTTTCTTTCTTTCTTTCTTTCTTTCTTTCTTTCTTTCTTTCTTTTGAGGTAGGGTCTCACTCTGGAAAGGGCTGACCTGGAATTAACTATGTAGTCTCAGGGTGACCTTGAACTCACAGAGATCCTCCTACCTCTGCCTCCCAAGTGCTGGGATTAAAGGAGTGCGCCACCATGCCCGGCTTTATTCTGACTTTCTTTATGCCTTTTGTTTCAGTTTTAAAGCCCTGTGGTCTGGTTGAATTATGGAACTTGGGTTAGAAAATCAGTTTTCTAGTCCTTTCTTTGAGCTGTATACTCAATAGAAAAAGTTGAACTGCAATTTCTTTCTTTGCTTTTTACTTATTGATAGTTCTTATACATGTATAAAATGTATTTTGATTATAATCCCCTCATATTACCTTCTCTTGACTCACTTCCTGTCCTCCCACTGACCCACTTCTTCCCAACTAGTTCCTCTTCTACTTTAATATCTTATTTTCTTGTATACAGGTATGACCCACTGAGTTTAATTAGGGCTGCTTGCATGAACGTGTGTACGGGATTATTTACCAGAGCACCATTGGTCCCACCAGTAGCTGTACCACTGCAGAAAATGTCTCCACTCCCCTCCCAGCCACCATTAACCACCTATAAGCTCCTAAGAGCCCTCAGAACAATGCAGGCTATTAATAATGCTCTTTATTGCCTACAAGAACAAGATGGTAAAACTTCATTGCTGAAAATACCACTTGTTTCCATTGCAGGACACTGAGAAATCAAGCTAGAACAAAACTGGAAGCTTTTTCCCTGCTTGGATTTAAAATTGAGGCTGAGGAGAAGGCTCAGTGGATAAAGTATTTACCACCCAGATCTTTAGTACCTGGGTTTGGATTCGCAGACCTCATGTTAAAAAAAAAAAAAGAAAGAAAGAAAGAAAAAGAAAAGAAAAGCCAGGGTGGCAATGTCACTGAGAAATCAAGCTGGTGCTGAGCTGAAAACCATCTCCCTGTAGACCAGCCAACTGAAATCTGGAAAAAGCTGCTCTGTATGCAGCCCTATGGGAGACAGAAGTCATCAGCAGTGAAAACAGTGGACTCTAGAAGCCTCAAGTTTGGCTAAACAGGCCAAATGACTGAACAGGTGCAATGTGGCATGTCTGCTCTGGGGGAAATCAACTGCTCTCTAATTGGACTGGAGGCCCACTCTTTGAAAGGGAGTACATGCCTAATATTGAAAACCTAATCAAAAGCCTATGGGGCTGGAGAGATGGCTTAGCTGTTAAGGCATTTGCCTGCAAAACCAAACAATCCTGGTTCAATTCTCCAGGACCCAGGCAAGCCAGATGCACAAGGTGGTGCCTGCATGTGGAGTTTGTTTGCAGTGGCTAGAGGCCCTGGCATGCCCATTCTCTCTCTCTCTCTCAAATATATATAAAAGCCTATGGCAGGGGAGGTCATGAGACCTAGGGGTATAAAGTCTGTTCTTGTCTGGCTAAATGCATATGTTATGCTCACCAAACTGTCTTATAAGCACTACTCTTAATGTTCATATTCATATATTAATGCTACTCTCAGTTTTGGTTAGAGAAGTTTCTCTTCTCAGATGGTGGTGACCACTAGGATGACCCGAAAGGCAACATAGTGCTGAAAAGAAGTGACAGAGGAGTGTCCAGCACTGAAACATCTCTATAACACCCTCCAAGGCTCAGGGTCCATTACAGAAGAGGTGGCGGAAAGAATGTAAGAATGTAAGAGCCACTCCTTATAATGCAACTGTCCAGAAAGAAATTGGCTTTGATATCCATGACCTCACAAGACCCTCATAATAGGAGAAAAAGACAATGACATCAAAATAAGAGACTAACAGAGAGGGGAGGGGATATGATGGAGAGTGGATTTGTGAAGGAGAAAGTAAGGAAAGGGAGGGAATTATCATGGTTTATTGTCTGTAAGCATAGAAGTTGTCAATAAAAAAATCTTTTAAAAAGCCAGAAGCTATGGTAGGCTTCTATAATCCCAATGTACCCACAGTGAGAAAGGAGACAGAGGCAGAAATAACTTTCCAGAAGCTTGCAAATAGAGTGGTGAACAGCAACAGGGAGAGGCCCTGCCTCAAAACGAGATAGAAGGCAAGAACAAACCCAATAGTTGTCCTTTGCCCTCGAGAGGGTCACTGTGGCTTACACTCACCTATACACTCTCACATGTGTGTGTGCATGCGCACGCACACACACACACACACACACACACACACAATAAATATATAAATTTGCAATTAGACTTCACCTGTCTGAAATTAATTATTGTTTAAGGGACTGGGGAGATGGCTTAGCGGTTAAAGGTACTTGCCTGCCAGCTTGGGTCAGCCTAGGTTCAAATCCCCATTACCCACATAAAAGCCAGATATACAAAGTAAAGTATGCACCTGCAGTGCAGGAGACTCTGGCCTGACCATTCTCTCTGTCCCCTCACAAATAAATAAATAATTTGGTGGGGAGATCAAGTTTTTCGAGGTAAGGTCTCACTCTGGCCCAGGCTGACCTGGAATTAACTATGTAGTCTCAGGGTGGCCTCAAACTCATGGTGATCCTCCTACCTCTGCCTCTCAAGTGCTGGGATTAAAGGAGTGTGCCACCACACCCAGCTATAAAATATTTTTTAATTAAAATAGTTGAAGCTGGAGACATGGCTCAGCAGTTAAGATGCTTACCTACAAAGCCTAATGGCCTGGGTTCAATTCCCCAGTACCCATGTACAGCCAGATGCACAAAGTGACTCATGCATCTGTAGTTCATTTGCAGCAGCTAAAGGACCTGGTGTATCCATTATCTCTCTCACTCTCTCTCTTTCTGTGTGTGTGTGTGTGTGTGTGTGTGTGTGTGTGTTTATTCTGTCTCTCTCTGTCTCTGCTTTAAATGAATAAATAATTTTTAAATTAAAATAACTGTATGAAATTGTTGTATGAATTAAGTCCAAAGAACAGCCAGGCATGTTGGTACATGCCTGCAATTCCAGCACTCGGAAGGCTGAGGCAGGAGGATTGTGAGTATGAGGTACAGCCTTTACTATACCTAGAGACCCTGTCAAAAAAAAAAATCCACAGATGACAGTAAATGGTGGTTGACTTTGGAACAAATGTTAACATTAAGTTAAACTGGGAAACATTTTGTTTTAGTTAAAAAATATATACCTAACACTGTTAATTCTCAGGACAGCCAATACCTGGATTTTAAAGTTGGAAGGGAACATGCTACAGGAATCATCTGGAATAACCCTCTCCGTGGCATTCCTGGTAGTGAACTAGCCTGGAACTGAAAATTCCATGCTTCAGTAAAAGAATGTAATGCTGTGTCCTAACACTTCACATTCAGACCAAGGCCTGGGGTCTCTGGTTACCATTGTGGTTCCTGGGGATGGGATAACAGATGATCATGCCCTGTCACCTGCCGGCCTCCAAATGCCCACCTGTATCAAGGCTCAGACAGGACAAAGCCTCTAGTCCTCAAATGACTGTCCACTGGCCCCTCCTCACTTTGCGTCCCTGCTCTGCAGCCTCTGCTTCATTTACATTGACCCCACCCATTTGACATGAGGCCACAGTGTTTTTCCATGTGGCCCTTCAGTATCTGATCCTGACCATGACCCTGCGACCACAGCCAACACACAACTCCTGATGTTCTCCTTTCTATCACCAGCAACCCCTCACATACCTTTGCACACCCTCAAGCTGCTCAGTCTTGATACCTCAGCCTGCACAATCTCCCCAGCTCCATCTTCTCTCACCCTCCCCCCTCTAGACCTCTGAAGTCTTAGGTGAGCACTTTGCCCAAATGCCCCCACTTTTAGCTTTACTCTTCTTCCACCTGTTCTCCCTCCTCAACACTCTGAGCTTCACCTCTGCCTATAGCCTTCCCTTTGCTCCCACAAACAAATAAGTCCCTGTCCCTCACTGTGGCCTATGAAGCACTCCAGATCTGGCTCTGGAGACCTCTCCTGATCCATAACCCTGCTTCTGTACCCCTCTCCCTCAGATCTACTCCACTACTGCCTGTAGTTCTTTCATGTCCACTGACCCCAAGGAAGCAATTTCAGGCAAAAGAGAAATCAATTGGCTGGTATCTTACTCAGCAGAGACTGTCTTATCCACACACCATAAATCAGGAGGCATAGAAAGCAGATATTTATTTTCTTACAGTTTTTGAGACTAAGAAGGTCATGGTGCCAGCATGGTGGAGCCCCAGGGAAGGACCCCTTTCCTGGTTCACAGGCAGCCACCTTCTCTCTGTGTCTTCACAAGGTGGAGATGAAGAGAGGGAGAGAGAGATGGAGAAAGTTCTTGGTGTCTCCTTTAAGATCCCTAATCCCATCATGAAGACCCCACCCACATGACTTAATCTAACCTTAGTTATCTTTCAAAGACCCCATCTCTAAACACCATTACATTCAGGCCTAAAGCTGTAACATATGAACTTGAGAGTGGAACACAGAAGCCTATAGCGTCTCGGAAGGATGGAGCTAGGGGACGGCTTTGCGTACAGGAGATAGGAACAAAATCTGCAGGAAGCATCCTCGGTTACTTGTATTCTTCTGCTCCAGCACTGTTCCCTTCAGCTCTTCAGGCTCCTTTCAGACACAAGTCAAAGACTGGCAGGCTTCTGCCTTCCATTCAAAGTAAGAACTGAAGTCCTCACCAGGCCCCACAAGATGGGTTATTGACCCAACTTCAGCCATTTCCAACATCTATGCTGAGGGGTCCACTCCAGGTACTTACCTAGTCTAGGCTCAGTTCTTTGATTCTGTTTTCTGTAATTGGAACCCTCCATTCTAGCTGTGTTCATGCCTCTCTCAGATCTCTTCCACCCAGGGGCTCCCCTAACCACACCACCTGAATGACATTCAGTCCTCAAACCTCTACTGCACCTACATGCCTTGCTTCATTCTGTTTGCAGGACGTCTCCCTCCTAATGTGGTGTTTATTAGCTAGTCATTTGTCTGTCTGTTGTCTGCCTCTTTTCACCAAAAGAGAAGCTCCCCAAAGACAGGGTTTTGTCGGGTTTATTCCCCTGTTCTGTCTCCAGTGCTAATGTGTGGCAGGCACTCAGGAAGACTTGTTCATTCAGAAAGTCAATTCCATTCATGAACAGAAAAACAGATGAGAGGAAAAAAGAATGTGGGCCAGCCCTTATTTCCTCATTGCTGGCAAAGATTTCAATTATTACAGACATATTGACTTGAAGTAAATTCTCTATGTCAGAGAAATTTCTGGTATTGCCCAGAAGTGCTTGAATCAACCTGACTGTGTTCAGTGGTGGTTCCACCCAATCAGCCCACTGAACACGGACAGCAGACACCATTCTCACATGGCCCATGCATGCTCCCTTCCTGAGGGCACCTGGGGCTTGTGGGTTCCCAGGGAACTCTTCACCTGCCCATTTTTACTTACTTGAGAAATCACTTCAAAAATCAAATGAGGATGACATGGCCACTGCAAGACCCCACAAGAATGACACAGATTTGCTATAGAAATATAAAAGTAAATACTCTGTGGCCAGGCATTCATAGTGAGATAGGAAGGCCACAAATTCAAGGCAAGGACATCCTTGGCTACAAAACAGGTTCAAAGTCAGCCTGAACAACTTCAATGAGACCCTATCTCAAAATAAAATGCACGGTCAAGGGTGTATCTCAGTGGTAGAGTCCCTGAGAATATAGGTTCAATCCTCAGTACTTCATAAACTAATGGCAATATTTTCTTCTTTGTTTTTTTTTTCTTTGTATTTGGGTGTTGAGGTGCTTATGTATATAGGTACATGTGTATGAAGGCCAGAGGGACAACCTTGGCATCACCCTTAGGAGCAATGTGTACCTTTTTTTTTTTTAGTGTTATTTTAGTTTTAATACTAGAGAGGGAGAGAATTGGTGCACCAGGGCCTATAGCCACTGTAATAGAACTCCAGACATGTGCACCACCTTGTGTACATGTGCAACCTTGTGCATGTGTCACCTTGTGCATCTGGCATATGTGGGATCTGGGGAGTTGTGTGGCGACCCTTCCCAAACCAGCAGGAATAGGAACAGCCACAAACGAAGATCCTTCTTGTGTCACACTTTTATTGGAGAGCACTTGGTTAACAGATGAGCTGATGGCGGAGGGCCCCGAGCACACCTTGCTGCAACTTTTATGCTATTTGTGCACACAAGTGATTGGCTGCTGATTGACGCCACAAGCATATGCCTCGGGATAGGCTGAGAACAAGCTCGTCATGATACAACTCAAGTAGCGCCAGGACTCATGCCAAATATGGAGTTGTTACCACATGGCAGGCAGGCCATCTTCAAGCGACTGTTCTGCTCCTACATTTCCCCCTTTTCTATTTCTTAGCGACAGGCAAGAGCAGAGGTCTGATCTCTGAACAGAAAGAGGACCTTCAAAGCTCCAGACCTGGTGGGTGTCATCCCGGTCCAGTACCTTTTCTCAGAGATGGGATTCTGGTACTAACCCATATGCAATCAAACATGCTCTTCGTGAGGCTAATAAAGGCTCACCTCACTTTGTCTCGCATCCTGTGCCAACTAAAGCCCACCCTACTTCCTTGCCCTCCTTGTGCAATGGGTATAAAACCCTAAGGGTGCAAGGGCCAAAGAAAATCAGGGTTTGTTAAGGGCTGCCAGCCAGACCCTGAGGGGAAGAGCCATTCTCCAATGCAGCAAGAGCCTGGGAAATAATGACCTTGTCTCTTCTAGCCTGAGCACGCAACCTGCAAACCATGCATAACACCAGGCCTCCAATAACACAAGCAGCAAACATCCCCACCCCCACCCACTCTTTAAAGTAGGAAAAAGCAGAAGAGATAGCTGGTGATATGGTGAAGAGATGATTTGCATCAGCCCAGGCACCAGTGCTCTGGCACTCTGACCATGGCCAGAGTTCCCCTTTAAACCAGGCAAAACTCTGTTGACAAAGTCTTATACAAGAGTCATCAATCTCATTCCACTGCAAAGTAAAACAAAGAGTTCCTTTTTCAACAAAGGAGCGGGACTCTCCCATGGGGACCACCTGTTGGTCCTTGAAGGAAGGAGGCCTAGTTCTTATTCGTGGTGAAGAAACGTGGAAACACAGACGCTTGATGATCGGCTTCCGGGAAGGCTGACAAAATTGTTCCTGAGGAAGGATGGACTGTTCCAGGCTTGGAACCCAGTGGAGCGACTCCTAGTCCTGTGGAAAAACACAAACAGCTCCCCTGGATCTTAACAAGATCCGGTCCTTTCCATTTGTTATCTAGGACATCTTTCCACATCACTACTTTCCTGGGTTCCTGCCACAGCTTGACTGTGTCTGTCAGCTGCAGACTTATCATTATTGTCCAAAATTAAAAATTAGGGTGAAGAGGCTGGGGTTGCATCTTCTGTTATCTTTTGTTTAAATAAGATGGCTTTGATACTTTTATTGGCTATTTAATGCCTTGGCCTTGTGCGTTATAAGGCAGGCCAGTGGTGTGCAACTTGCATCTGCGCATAAAAGGCCGAAAACCAGTAGATGTATATGCCGGGCCATTAATGGCTTTCCCCACGCTGCCCAGGCTTCCAGGCAGTGGGTTTTTACATGAGAAGCCTTCTCACCGCCAACAGCCTACTGAAGATAACTCCCGAGCAAGTATCCACTGAGACATGTAAATATTTCACCTTCCAAACTCAGGGAGATGAGTTACATCCATTTGCCAAAGATCACCAGGACGGAGGCCTCAGGGATTAACACCTACATGAGGAGGGCAGAAAAGTAGTCTCAGCCTGACCTTGAACAATGATCCTCCACCTCTGCCTCCTGAGGGCTAAGATTAAAGGTGTGTGCCACCACACCCAGCCCTACCTTATTTTTGACCTTCTTTGTGATCTATGTATACAGAACTTTACCTTGACAACAAATTGCGGATCACCTCTGGTTGAACTTTTTTTTTTTTTTTTTTTTTTTTTTTTTTTTTTTTAAAATCTCCTCCTCCTGTTGTGATTTAGATTCTGAACTACTCTCATCATCTGCCTCCAGCCACTGTTTACATGGGTACTGGAGAATTGAGAATCAAGGCTCTACAGGCAAGTGTTTAACAATTAAGGCATTTTTTTATCTTTATGTTAATGCAGGAAGGGTGGGACAATAGGATATAGCCATATAGACTTGAAAAAAGTTTTTTTTTTTTTTTTTTTTTTTTTTTTTTTTTTTTTTTTTACCTCTAGCAGGGCAATATGAATGTCTCCAGCTGTTTTTAATTTTTAAAGTAAATACTTTGGGCCCCGTGGGACACTTAGTTAAGAGCATAAGGAGCGTCTAGAGGCAAAAGGGGTGGAGACGGCAGCGGCTTGTCTCATGGCCTCATGGCAGACCGCCTGCCCGTTCCTAAGATATTTTTAAAGCAAGTTGACAAAAGTGACCAAAAATGACGCTCTGGAGGCGGGGGCGGCGCAGCCAGTGAGGCTCGGGGCAGTGCTCGGGCCGGGCTGGAGCCGTAGAGTCCCAGGCATCGCTCACAAGCGGAGCCTGGCGGACCAGTGACTTGTTCAAGGAAAGCTAACCTGGCTTTGGGACATTTGGGGAACTTGAGTTTGTATTTGATCATAGTTTACATTTACAGAAAGTTACATGGAGGAGCTGTCCTTCACCAGGGCTTTGAGCACATTTGCCTTAGGCAGTAGTTAGGGGCTTGCCTGGTGGCGGCTTGGGTGGCAGCCTTGGGAGAAAGGAGATTTTTCTTACAGTTTTTAAGGGCAAAAATGAACTTTTCCCTGGAAAAGCCTTTAAGGTTGGCAATTAAGGCAAGGAGGACTGAATTAATCCATGTGGCTAAAACAAAAGTTTTGTTCCAAGCGCCATGGAGGTTTTTTGTTTAATAGTAATATATATGAGTACAACATAAGCATCTTTTTAGGTCTACCCCGTGGTGAGTTTCTTTTTAGGTTTTGTTCACGTGGTGCTTCTAAGATGCCCCACTTAAATGAGGGGGCAGGACAAAAATGGCGGCACCGCAGAAGCAGTCTGTCGGAAACCCAAAAATGAGAGGAAAGAGAAAAGAACAAGAGATGTTGAAGTTTGGGACGGAGTCTTTATTTAAATGAGGAGGCAAAGCGTTTGTCTCCTCTAATGGAGGATGGGCGGGCATGAATGAGCCTCGCCTATCTCCTCAAGTTTTTCCTTTAGACTTTTTCCTTTTTGTCTCTTTTTGACTGGATCCTATTTTTCCCTTTTGTTTCTTCCTAGGCCTAGCATGTGAGTCCCCGCTAGTATCTGACTCTGAAAGATTGTCCTGATGTTGGGCTAAAGCTCCTTGCCCCTCCCCAATTAGCATGTTTACACGCATTGAGACAAAAATGAACCAGTCGCCAAAACGGTAATGTGCCCTTCCCTAAACTTCCTTCCTGTTCTGCCTGTTTTCCCAGGAGGGGAGTGTAAGGGATAATTTGTCTGATGGTTACTGTAGAAATCTGAATATAGCAAAGTCCCCTAAAGGTAAATAGACAGAAACAGAGATAAAACCCCAAACAAAACAGGCAAAAACAGGCGAGGGAAAGCCAGGGTCAGTCGAAAATCCATCAGAGAACAAAGCCGGGATGACTTTACGGCGTCTACCTCTCCGTGTGTCAAGTTCTGAGGCCTGGCGACGCAAGGCACCCTGTGGCACCACTTTGTGGCCCCTTCCCAAACCAGCAGGAATGCAAGATCCTTCTTTGTCACACTTTTATTGAGAGCACTTGGTTAACAGATGAGCTGATGGCGGAGGGCCCCGAGCACACCTTGCTGCAACTTTTATGCTATTCAAGCCTATGTGCACACAAGTGATTGGCTGCAGGATTGACGCCACAAGCATATGCCTCGGGATAGGCTGAGAACAAGCTCGTCATGACCATGCGCAGATTGTACAACTAGTAGCCAGGACTCATGCCAAATATGGAGTTGCTTACCATGAAGCCAGCGCCAGGGCTCCCTACAGAGTTGAACATGGTTCCTTAGGCTTCACAGGCAAGCACCCCAATGTGTACCTTTCTTGAGACAAGATCTTTCATTGGCCTGGAGCTCACCAAGTAGGTTAGACTGGTTAGACTGCAGGCCAGAAAGCCCTAGGACCCACCTGTCTCTGCTTCCCCAGTGGTGGGATTACAAGCATGTACCCCCATGCCCAGCTTTTTTACATAGGTTCTGGGGATGGAATTCAGGCCCATGCTTATGAGACTTGCAAGCACTTTTACCCACTAAGCCATCCCCCCAACCCCAATAATAACAATTTCTATGCATTGGCAAGTGAAATCCAGTTTTTTCTTTGTCTTTAAATTTTCTTTAATTATTATTATTTTTTTTGAGATATGGTCTCCAAGTATCCCAGGCTGGTTTCAAATTCATAACCCTCCTGCCTCAGGTTCCAAATTTCTGGAAATGTAGCTGTGCACAAACCACCGTAATGATTAGTTGATCTCATCACTATGATAAATGACAGTGTTACATATTTCAATGAATTCAACCACACCTCCACATGTCTTTTCAAGTCCATACTTAAACAAAGCAATACACAGTTTTAGAAGTGGTAAGTTGATTTCTCTAGAAAATCATTAAGGTCTAGTAAGAGAGGGACTCTGATTTAGTTAGATAAGCAGGGGAAAGCAGAGAGAAACATTTCCTATGGAGTACTACTGATCTGACATTGGCAAAGAAGGTAGCAGGTTCAAGTCACTTGGGCAGCTTGAAGCAAGTTGTCTTCTGTAGATGCCTATGTTTAATGATGACAGGGCATTAATAGCAGGATTCTGTCTTGTGTTCAAATGCTCTCTATTTACAATGCTCTTATGTCTCATAAATCCATGGTAAGCCAAAAACACACTGAATACAAGTAACTGACACAACATAGCCCAGCCTGCCTTAAGCATGCTAAGTAGATTTACATCAGCCTGGAATGGGCAAACTTATCTAACATACAGATAACTTATCAGATACTTACGTCCCAAAATATTGGCAACACAGTACCTGTGTTGAGCTTGTCTGACTGGAAATGGTAGGTTGACTGGATGTTGGCTTGCTGTACTGCCCAAGAATCAGGAGAGGCTAGGACTACATATTGACCACCTGGAAACAAGTCATGATTCACAATTCAAAGTACAGTTCCTGCATACAGTATGTGCTTTGCTTGCTCACCGCTGGGAAGTCAAAAAATTCCGTCAAACCATTCTGTCAAGAACCATCTATATTAACACAGCTCAGCTTTAGAACTCCATGGAGTGGTTATTAATATTACCACAGCCATACAGATGAAGAAAACTGAGATACAGAAGGGTTAAGTATCTTGCCATGTGTTACATAGTTCACACGTGGGGGATCTTCTGGACTCGGGCCCACAGAGTGTGCTCCTATCCACCGCTCTTCATTGCTCCTCTGAGAGTGCCCTCGCTGTGCTTTGTGGGCTGTAATCACCATCTGAAGGCATTGCTACGGATGCTCACAGAAGAGCACATTCGCTGATTCTAATGGAAGTTTGGGGGCTATGGGAAATGAGGAACACCAACATGAGGATCCTCACTCATATACCCTGGCCAGGCCACCTTCAGTCCAAGTCTCTCTTCCCACCAGCTGCCTGACTCCATGGGCTTCTCAGCACTCTGCAGGAGTCCCAGGTTGACTTCAGCCCCCGAGGGAAGTTGTGTCCCTGATCTGTCCGGTTTCAAACAGAAAAAGAGAGAGTAGCCCTGGCTTTGCCAGTCTGTGGGTCAGATTTTCCTGAGGGATTTGAGTCATGCATGGAGTCTTCCCTACATTGACTTCTAGGTCAAAACCCAGAATAATAGCATCTGTGTCAGAACTGTGCCCAGCAGAACGCCATAGGGCTCAGTCCCGAACTTGAGTTCATGCCCATCTCAGGATACACTGGGCACCATGTCACTGCCTCCCTTCCTTCCCTCAGTTTCCAGAGCACTGCCCTCTGCTGGCCTTCCTGTTACCCCAAAGACTCACTCTCTCCCTTCTCTCCCTCTTCCTCACCCTCACTGCCTTGCTCTCTCACTCTCTCATTACAATTTCAATGTCAAATGTCCCCCACAGCCTCATGAATGCTTAGTCCTAAGCTCCTGGCGCTATGTTAAGAGGTTGTGGAAACTTTAGAAGGTAGAACCTACCTCTAAGTAGTAGGTCACTGATGGTTGGTCCTTGGGGTCCTCTGGCCACTTCCTGTCTCCCTCCCTGCTTTCTTTCCACCAAGAAGTGAAGACTATCCTCCACCACATACTTACTCCAGAGTCATGATGTTCTGCTAAGGGCATGGGGCCAAGCCATGGGCTGAGCACTCCTGACACTGAACCAAAATCAATCCTTCCTCCCCTCACAAAATGAGAAAGTGACTAATTCGGCCTCCTTTACTGGCTCCTCTTCCTTTCCTCATACTAAAGAGGTGCCTCACACTCTCTCCTCCATTCCCTTCCTTGACCTGTATTGAATCACCCATTTCCAGTCACATCAACTCCAAGGTTTAAGCACCATCCATGTCTACACTGGATCCCAGGCCTCTCTCTGAATTCCTGCCCCCCACCTGCCTTCTTCATCCTCTGTTTAGAAGTCTAACAGAGTTCCCTCACTCATTGCCTGTGCAAAGTGAAGTCTTGTCAGCTCCTAAAAATGCTTGCTTTAACTTCATAGCTACCCATGGACATGGCTGAATGCGGTCACTTGTTGCTGTTCTGTTGCACAGTGACATATTGATTGTACTAGAAATCCCTTTGTGGAGTCATACATGGGACAGTTACAATTTCTACATTTTTCCCTTATGGTTAGACCTCTTGCTCTGTGACATTGTTATGTTATACACTAACCACTTGGGTGTTCTAAATACAGTTTATGTTGAAATAATATATTTGTTCGTACAGTATTGATTAAATTCTCATGTAGACTTTAAAAAACTGCTTGCTTGAAGTCCAGCTTTTTCCATCTCAACCAAAGGCTGCTGCATCTTCCAAGGTTTTCAGTAAAAATACTTGGAGACCTCCTTAAGCTCTCTCCTTCACATCCACATTCAATTTGTCAGTAGAACCTGTTTCTTTCAGGCAATTAAAACACACACACACACACATACACACACACACACACACACATACACACGATTTTAAAAACAGCTTAGATCCGCGACTCTGCTCCTCACTGCTGTGCTAGGAGAGTCCTTAGACCCGGAGCCCTGTGTGGCCAGCTCCCTCCCCTGCAGCTGCCTCCTCACAGGCCCCTTGCTGGGCCCTGCTCCCTGCCCCCTCCCAGCCCTGTGCTTTGCCTCGGTTATATATCTGGTGTCTGGCTCCCTCCGTTCTTCACATCTTTAATCAAATGGCACCTGGCCAATGACAGTGATCTTCCCTCTCCTGCCCGGCATTCCGATCTATTCCTCTTTCCCTTTTCGCATGGACTCATGGCTCTTTTCTAACAGACTCTACACAGGCCCAACTTGGATGGATTGACTTATCTGTAACTTGTTTTTTCTTCATTTCTAGGATGTTGGGGAAATGATACATACTCCGTAGCAACTATAAATTAAGATTTCAGGTTGTCTCTTTCCTTCTGGGAGCTGTAGCATAGGGATACTTCCAGTCAGCTCCAAGATCACAGGGGGAGCAAGCAACACTGCAGTTTTCAGTGTCTCACAACTGGTGTTTGGTGGGTTGGGTGTATTCAACCATTTTCACCTTATGATGTTTTCAGTGCGTGATGGTTTTATTGGGATGTGGCCCCATCTTAAATCTAGGAGCCCCTGTGTCTACTGCGTTTCTTGTCTCCTCTTGTTTGGGACAAGCCTTACACAGACCTGCATTTTTGTATTCACCACTGTATGCTCAGCATGGAGAACAGTGCCTGGCATGCAGTCGGCACTCAGTAGAGGATGAATGAATAAATTATGGGATAATCACCTGGCTCAACTGAAGCCAGTGCCACAGAGAAAAACAAACACTTCATTGGCCCCTCCTGACTCTCAGGTTATTCTCCAAGAATTCTTGAAACTGCACATGGGTCTTCTCAGGGGCCCGTTGCTGCTCTGACCTTGTGAGGCTTCTGACTCAAGAAAGAAAATGGGGGCTGGAGAGATGGCTTAGTGGTTAAGGTGTTTGCCTGCAAAACCAAAGGATTCTGGTTCGATTCTCCAGGACCCACATAAGCCACATGCACAAGGGGGTGCATGCATCTGGAGTTCGTTTGCAGTGGCTGGATGCCCTGGCACACCCATATTCCCATATTCTTTCTCTCTTTCTCTCCCTCTCTCCCTCTCTCCCTCTTTCTCTCTCTCAAATAAATAAATAAAATATATTTTTTAAAAAGAAAGAAAGAAAATGAACTGAGAGGTCCCCACATATGCCTGTCCTCACTAGCAGAGAGGGAACAGGCTAACAGGATCTGCTGAAACTCCCATTCATTCCCAAACCCTTGCCCTTGGCAGCTTGGTGCATTGCAAGTCATTTTCAGGAGGTCAGCTTGTAATATTGCTGCCACCAGAAATGAATTGGCTGGAGAGAACTCTTTAGTGACCTGTCATCGAGGGGCGGCACAGGCAGCACTCAGCCCAAGTGGATTTGCAGTGGCTGATCAGTCTTCCCCAGCCTTCTAATTTATGGTGGGCTGTATAGGTTGGGAGTTCCCAGCTAATGGCTTCCTCCTGTGCACTGTATGCTAGTGACTTCAAAGGAGCATTGCTAAATGATGGAGAAGGTTAGGGGCTCAGGCCTGCTGTCTTGACTGCCACAGAGGTTAAACAAAAATTGAAACTTTAGTCAAAATCAATGAAGTCTTTAAAAAAGAGGAGGTAAGGGCAGAAGGAACACAGGTTTGGGGGACAGTAAATTGACTGAATGCCTGCCTTTCCCCTTGTATGATCTCAACATGAATTTTCATGTTGGATCCACCATCCGTGAATGTTCAATGCTTCCAAAGAGAAATGACAGCATGAGTTATCAGAAGCCTTCTGAAAACAAAACAGCCAATCAAATCAAGACAATTCTGCTGGGTTTTGCAACTCATGGGATACTTTCTGTTACTGTGTGATTTGTTTTTGACTCATAAATTGTTGCTATTGTTGTTCGTTGTGTTAGTATCTACAATTCTCCAGTAGCTTGTCAGTTGTTGAGAGGAATAAAATTCCTATAAGACATAATTTCTTCAAAACATAAAAATTTGAAAGTTGCTAGGCAAGAGAATGCAGCTGAGGATGAATTCTGGAGACGTCATCTTCACCTAAAGGAAGTCCTGACATTCTAGGTCACAGGATGAGAAAAGCAAAACTTTGGAAATCTGAGTTAAGGGTCACCTTGCTGTGGGCTTTTGATCAAATTGCTGGAACTTGTTAAGTCTTGGCCTAATCTATAAAATGGGATTATTACTTGCATGACAATAATAAAACACCCAAGTCAGGTGGTATTTGAAGAAAAGAGGCTTATTTAGCCCATGGATTTGGAGACTCAAAGTCCAAGGTCAGGTGGGTCCACTGGTTCAAGCTTTGAGGGTCTACCAGTGGAGAGCATCATGTTGGAGACAGCTGGCTGTGAGAGTGAGAGACCCTGCATCCAGACAGGAGACAGGGAGGGACTGGAATCTCACATTCCCTTCTGAGGACATACCTCCAACTAACCTAAGGACCTCCCAGTTGTCCCCAGCTCTTAAAAGTTCCACCATTATAAGACCATCACAAGGGGGACCAAACTCCGACACATGAACCCTTGGGGAACAAATCCAAACCACACCATCATCTGAGTCTAAGACTTGTTTGGAAAAACCAATGAAAAGACTTGCATGAAAAGGACCTACAGGGGTTGGGGAGATGGTTAAGTGGGTAAAGTGCTTACCTTGCAAGCATGAGGGCCTAAGTTTGGATTCCCCCGTCAATATAAAAATGTTGAGCATGACAGCACACAGCTGTAATCCCAGCACTGGGGAGGTGGAGACAGGGAATCCCCAGGGCTGTCTGGCTGGCTGAGCCAGCTGAATTAGTGAGCTCTAGGTTCAGCGAGAGCCCCTATCTCAAAGAATAAGGTGGGAAGAGATAGAGAAAGATATGCACACACACACACACACAAATACACACAAATACAAAAAAGTACCTGTCTAGATCTTTACACATTCTTTTGCAATTATTTCTTTATATAAAGAAATAATTCATTAACTGTGAAAAGACTGGAGCATCATGAGGACAGACAATATCTGTTTCTCTGTCATGCCTGGCTGAGTAAGTTCTCACAACATGACCTGTCTCTGCTGACCTCTCACATCCTTGCTCATCATAAGCTAAAAGAGTAACTGGCCAGCACAGAAAAAAGGAAAAAAAAAATCTGGATGATGGAGATGCTATAGTCTGGACAGAAAATATTCCCCAGAGGTCCATGTGTTAGAAGCTTTGTCCCCAGCCTGGGACACTATGAAGAAGTGGGAAGAAGTTAAGTCATAAAGGGTGGGCCCTTGAAAAGAATCAAGACTTTGGCTTTCTTTTTTTTTATTTCTATTATTCTGATTTTTTTAATATATATTTTTATTTATATTATTCTGATTTTACATTCATAGTATTGGTTCCATTGTCCTCCTCCCTGTCCTCCCTCTTTCAAAGGGACCCTTGTCAATGGGGAATGTGGGTCAAGCATTGTGAGGTTAGTTAAGAGTTCTGGGGGATAGCCCCAGTCTCTGTGCATAATGCCCCAACTATGACTCTAACAATCTTTCAGCCCCCCTCTTCCGCAAGTTTCCCTGAGCCACATCAGGGTCATTTTAGTTCTGCTTCAGTGATGTGGTTTTGGGAGCCTCTGTGTCTCTGGATATCTGGCTTAGTTGGAGTTGGATGGTCTCTGTGTTTATCTCCTTCAGCCTTTTTCTGGTGTCATGATCGCCATGAACGCTGAACTCTTGCCCTTCCCCTGCGTTGTTCTATGGTTTCAGCTGGGGCCCTGGTGAGGTGTGGTTAGCTGATCCTCCCTTCAGGTTCGATGTCCACCTGAAAAAAGATAAGCAAATTCTCCATCGGAGAGAAAAGTTAGTACTAGGTAGAAGGGATGACCATCTATGTTTTGGAGGGAAATTTATATGAGTTGGCTCTCTTCTAGCCCACATTTGGTGGTAACTTGATCTTGGAGACTGAGCTCATTTTTTGTACCTGGTTTTGACTTATTTCCCAGTTCCAGCAATGAGTTCCATTCCACTGAGTGGATCTATTAGCCAAATCAAGAGCAGTTGGTTACCCACCATGGCTGATTGCCACTATATTATTCTGATTTTACATTCATAGTATTGGTTCCATTATCCTCCTCCCTGTCCTCCCTCTTCCAAAGGGACCCTCATCAATGGGGAATGTGGATCATGCATTGTGGGGGCCGTCAAGAGTTCTGGGGGGTAGGCCCCAGTCTCTGTGCTTAATGCCCCAACTTGTAGCTCTAACAATCTTTCCTCCCCCTCTTCCGTGAGTTTCCCTGAGCCACATTGGGGTCACTTTTGTTTGGCTTCAGTAATGAGGTTTTGGGGGCCTCTGTGTCTCTGGATATCTGGTTTAGTTGGAGTTGGATGTTCTCTGTGTTTATCTCCTTCAGCCATTTTCTGGTGTTGTGATCGCCATGAACGCTGTATTCTTGTCCTTCCCTGTGTTGTTCTATGGTTTCAGCTGGGGCCCTGGTGAGGTGCGATTAGCTGATCCTCCCGTCAGGTTCATTGTCCATCTGAAAAGAGATAAGCAAATTCTCCAATGGAGAGAGAAGTTAGTACTAGATAGAAGGGATGACCATCTATGTTTTGGAGAGAATTTTATATGCGTCGGCTTTCTTATTCCTTTCCCTCTTCTCTTGCTTTTTAGCTACCAAGAAGTGAGCAACTATCCTCACCACATTCTCCTTCCATGAGGTACTGTTACCATAGGCCCAAAGTAATGGGGCCGAGTGACCTCTGAAACCATGAACCAAAATAAACATTTTTCCCTTATTAAGTTGATGGTCTTGGATACTTTGTCTCAGTGACTGAAAGCTGATGAGCATATATGGCATCCATATGCTACAGAGAATCTGAATGCCTTGGGCACTGTGTCCATAGCTGCATTATCAGGGCAATAGTTAATTGATGCCTGGCAACAGCAGGTTGGTCAGTAACTGTAATCTGTTTCTCTTGATCAGAGCATCATAGGAGAAAATCACGAAGTAATTTAAAATTGAGGAAAAACATTTCTCTCTCTTTCCTCACTCTCTTTTCTTGCTCTCACTTTGTACTCCAGGGCTGCCTCAGATTCAAAGTCTGATCGCATCTGTCTTGATAGTGCTGGAATTACAGACCTGCACCTCATGCCTGCTTGGGAACATCTCATTATATGGAGTACAAAGCCCAGCTAGTCTATGCTATTTGAAGCCACTCTAGCTACTCCAGGCTCTTATGTAAGATGGCACACGAGTACACATGAACTGATGACTTCTGTCAATTCTCACATGCTAGTCAAATGCAAATCACTATCATTTTCCTGTAACTCTAAGAATCCAGCAGTAATTCCCTCTCACTGACCGGCTCTATTGATAAAGTACATTACAATTTCCAAATTATCACCTTGGAACATTCTCCAAGTGTCCTGTTGTCTTATAGTCAACAAAATATAGCAGTTTTGTATGTAATAATGATACTCAGCTAGTGCATTCTTTTTATCTTGAAACAGGGAATGGCACACAAGAACAATCTATTTCCTGGGGAATTTACAAAATTCCTGGGCTTGGAGGCTATTTAAATAGAAGCTTCTAATGTACAACCTCATCTGTGGGTCACTCATCTGGAATGTGTAATGCCACCCCAGATGCCAAGAAAACAAACTATACTTTGATCCTCCTGTAAGAATATTGCTTGAATTACCAGGCGAATTATATTCTCCATTCAGAATTCTTACTTCTTTTCCACATTTGCCCATGATTTGCTGTGAATGAATTTTACTTCTCCACCCCAATTCCTGTTTGGATCTTCTATATGAAGTGTGTTGGCTGGTGAAATGTGGGCCGAAATGATAGCTTGCAAATTCAGAGCCTAGATCTTTAGAAGCAATCCATATTTCTGCTAAACCTGCTCACACATCTGCAAATGGCTGTGAGATGACCGTGCCCAGATGAGAGACAGATAGGAGAAACCAGAGCCCACCGGCAGCTTGGATTCAAGATACTCTTGGTAACCCACCATCCCGTGATTAAGAAAAGATGGGAGATTGTTGCTTTAATGTTGCTAATGTCTTGATAGTGTTTACTGCCCAGCATTATTAAAGCTGATATCTGTCATACAAACCCTACCAGAGCTAAGAATCGCTCTGTAGATCCGACTGGTCTCCACATCAATGAGCTCCATGGCGATGAGGAATAGCTCATCAGCTGAAGGGACCTGATAATTAGTAATTACGAAAAAGAACCGAAGGGGATGGAGAGATGGCTTAGTGGTTAAGGCACATGCCTGTGAAGCCTAAGGACCCCAGTTCAATTCTCCAGGTTCCACATAAGCCAGATGCACAAGGAGGCACACACATCTGGAGTTCATTTGCAATGGCTAGAGGTCCTGGCAAGCCTGTTCTCACTCTACCCTTCTCTCTTTCCCTCTCTCTGTCTCAAATGAATAAATAAATAAATAAAGATAAAATCTTTTAAAAAAACAGAAGGACTTCACTAAAACCGTGTCATCATTTGAAAACAGATTATCCCATATTTTCATGTCTAAGAAATGACTACTAGATAGTTGGTAGCTTAACCGATTTATAAATGAATGAGGGATAGGGAATTATTCTTGGTACCTTATTAAAAGACCTAGATATGTCTCCATCATGGCCCCTATAGTGCCAGATTAGGACTAAAGCATGCTTCACTTCCTCTGAAAGAATTTGGCCTGGGGCAGCAGAAAGGGGAACTTTAGCAGGGTGTGCTGGCGCATACCTTTAACCCCAACACTAGGGAGTTAGAGGTAGGAGGATCGTTGTGAGTTCCAGTCCAGCCTGAGAATACATAGTGAATTCCAGGGCAGCCTTGGCTAGAGCAAGACCCTATCTCAAGAAAAGGGGGGGGGACTTTAAAAAGGCCATCTTTGGGGTTTGAGGAATTTAGGCAAGATCAGGGATCAGGAGGAGCCTCCTTGCGTGGAAGCATATAATACTGTTGGCTAACATAAATATTTATAAAGTTCTAATTTAAGATATGAATAGCTCCTCAATTTTCTAAATTGTCTTGTATTATTTGATGAGACACTAAATGCCATTTTCAATCTGCCAGCATTTAAAAGGAGGGAGAAAATTAAAATTCTGCAGGCATGAAAACTGAGTGTGGATAATATTTGTTCAGCATTTACTAAATACCAACACTGCCCTGTGGTTTTATATTTCATTTAATTTCCCCCAAAAAGAAGCCATGAGAAGTAAGTACTATTAGGAACTTCATCTATCCAATAAGAAAAACTAGACTTGGATATTGAACAACTTGGCTAGTCTGCAAAGGAGGAAATGACATAGGTACAATCGTTAAGGTGGATGCCTAAACTGGCTGCAAGTTTGGTTCACTTAGCAACTACATTACATTAGAAGGTTACCCAAGAATTGCACATTGATGACCCTTAAAACTCACCTGTCAGGGCTGGAGAGATGGTTCAGTGGTTAAGGCACTTGCTTGCAAAGCCTAAGAACCTGAGTTCGATTCCCCAGTACCCATGTTATGCCAGATGTATAAGGTAGAGTATGCATCTGAAGTTTGTTTGCAATGGCTACAGGCCCTGACATGCCTATTCTCTCTCTCTCTATCTGCATGTTCATATATATGTATCTTAAATGTCTCTTCTAAGTAGCTAAGAAATCAACATGAGAGGTACCCCCATGATAACCAGAAAATCAATGATACAATCATTATTTAATAGATCAATCATTATGTAATTAATTAATTGAGAACTGAGCAACTTTTGTGAGCAAGATTTTAGTATATATAGATGTGTTAATAATAAGGCTATCCATATGCTGTTGGGACAGAACATGGAGAGACCTGGCTGGAATCTGGAAGCGAGTCAGTCCCCAGACAGTTAGCTTGTCTAGTGCGAGAAGGTGCTACATGAGTAACTGGAGGAAAATGACCAAGGTCTGTCTAAGCAACTCGTGGTCTAAGAAACTCAGCAGCAAACAACCTGACGTGATGCTCACATAAGTGCAATAGTGGCACACAGCCATGGTGGGTTACCAACTACTCTTGATTTGCCTAGCGGATCCGCTCAGTGGAACGGAACCCATACCTGGAACAGAGAAACAAGTCAGAACCATATTCAAAACTGAGCCCACTCTCCAATATCAAGCTCCCACCAATAGTGGGATACAAGAGGGCCTACACCTATTCAACTCTCTCTAAAATATTAATGGTTATCCATGTATCTTGCACTGATCTCACTCTCTGTTGGAGATAATGCAGATAAATGCAGAACCTGAGGAGAGAATCAGCCCATCACACCTCAACAGGGCACCAGCTGAAGCCATAGAGTTATTGGGGAAATAAGCAAGAGTGCTGCTTTCTTGGTGAACCTGGTACCAGCACAAGGGCGAAGGAGATAGACACAAAGAACACTCAACTCCTACCAAACCAGAGATCCAGAGACACAGAGACTCCCAAGACATTGTCACTGAAATAGCCCTAAAATGAACCCAACATGGCTCAGGGAAATTCACAGAAGAGGGGAGGAAAGATTGTTAGAGCCATGAGTTGGGTCATTATACACAGAGTCATTGCCTCTCCCTCATAACTGATGGCTACCCACATAAGGTACCATCATGGCCGTATGCACACTATATATATAGCTAATAAAAAAGGCAAAAAAGGAATAATAATAATAATGGTGTCAAAGAAGTTATCATCTAATATTAAGAATTTATGGTGCTTGGATATAGCTCAGTGGTATAGTGCTTGTCCAGCAGGCACAAAGACCTGGGTTTGATCTCCAATATCACCACAAAAAAAAGGAATTTGATGTATTCAAGTAACAAATGATACTGTGGTTGCTTCTCAGCTGTTAGAGGAACATGTCAGGATAAGTCATAAAATCGAAGATAATTGAGATTGACTAGTTTAATCCACATAGGGTTATCAAAAGCTAGATTATAGCAATATGGAGTTTTGCAATGCTATTTTTATACATGTTGGAGTATTTTCACAATGAGAAGTTGTTTATTTTTTAATAAAAACTGTATCATTTAATGTGTAGACCCAACGATTCTTTAAAAATAAGCTTAATTGTGGGGAAATAAGTTAATATTTTGAAAGTGGACATAATTTACAAAGATCATTGTGAAAAAATAGCTCAGAACCAATGGCTATTTTCTGGTAGAATAAAATATTTTCTAGTCCTTTACATAATTTTGATTATGGAATTATTATATAATTTGCCCATAACTATAAGAAAGTCAAGTGATATTAGGATCTATACCAAGGGAGGTCTGCTCTGGCATGAAATAACCCCAAGCCTTCCCCATATTAGGTGGACATGGTAATTCCAAAAAAGGAAAAGGTATAGTAGACTAATTAGGAACCTTGAAAACACCCTGTAGATGACACAAATTTCCCCAGTGAGAACATCTACATAGCACCAAAACAGACTCATACAAAAGAGGCATTCATCCCACTGGACAGCCCAATGTCCTAAAATCTTGGATGCACCCACAGTGCCTCTCGATTCCCTGGCTCAGGACCTCACCTCTCAAAACACAGGCTTCCCATTTTCAGAGTCTGTTTATTTTACCAACATTACCTGCTGAAACGCAGTCATCGTGGTGGAAAATTTCTAGAATTTTTTTCAGAAATATATAAATCCAAACTTCTTCTGAAAAGCTGGAGGCCCTGGAACTTCGAATGGTCCTGGTCTGATAAGAGTTGGAAGTCTACTTTACCTCTTCCCGTCCGCTAACAAGGCAGCCAGGCCTGCAAGGAGGAACCTAAAGATGAAGTTGGGAAGGAGGCAGAGGTTCATTGTCCAAGTCTCCTGAGCTAGTAGCGGAGCTGGGAGTAAAGAAGTCATCTGGCTGGGACACCCAACAACACAAAGGTAGACAGGACATCTTACAAAATAGTAGAGGAAATGAGAGGGGACTTCCAAAGCCCGCCTCTGCTGAGCTCAGGGAAGGTGTTCACACAGGGAGCAATAAACAGATCTGACGAATGTGAAGCCTTGTGATGGATACAAAGGGGTAGAGAATAACTTTTAAGGCTCAAGTAACTTCACACACAAGGGACCCATGGTTTGAAAGGACAGAAGGCTCTCAAGAAATAGGTATTAAATTAATTCAGGAGGTTAAGAATATTTGGAGAACTCTGTCCAGGCATCCAGAAGTTGACACTTATTTATGGGCAATAAAAAGCCACTGAAATGTCTTTATCTTAGCAGAAAATGCTGGTGGCTATGTGACATGAAAATGGGAACCCCTGAAAATAGGTGGCCTAAGTGAGTGAGAGGTAAGACTCTGAGCCAGACTGAGAAGGATCAAGAGGCATTGTGGGTACATATGAGGTTTTAGAAAGACTGGCTGGCCAGTTGAATGAGTCCAGAATGATGGCCCAGCTATTGGAAGAGTCCCACAAGGGGCCTCTGACCTGGGACTCACTATCAAGGTTGTTTCTAGAAATCTTCTGCAGGATGCCTCTTCCTGGACAGAGACAACTCTGCAGAACCTTCTGGTTATAATTCTGCTACTTCTCCTACCAAGGTACCTCATGGCCAGAGTGTACACACTTTGAGGATGCTTCAGGCCCAAGCGTTAAGACAGACCTCCTCGCTCACCACAAGCTGATTATGTTGCTGACCCTCTTGAGCCTCTCTCCTTCCTGACTAGCACTACCTGGAAGGCCTCTGACTTCTAGAGATGAATGAGTAGCTCTCTCCAAAATCCAACCTGAATCCAGCCACAGGAAAAATGAATGGAATGATTTCTGAAGCCCTTGCCCTCTCCACAGAGCACAAAGCCATGGTCGTGTATGTTGGATGTTTGCATATCTAACAGCACAGTGGAGATCAAGAAGGGTCTGAGGGGCTGAAGAAATGATTTGGCAGTTAAAGGCACTTGCTTGCAAAGCATACCAGCCAGGGTTTGATTTCCCTTACCACATAAAGCCAGGTGCACAAAGTGGTCCATGCTTTTGGAGTTTGTTTGCAGTGGCAAAAGGCTCTGGTACATCCATTCTCAGACTCTCTCTCACCACAAATGAATAAAAACTTTTTTTAAATTTAAGGGCTATAGAGATTAAGATGCTTGCCTACAAAGCCTAAGAACCCAAGTTTGATTCTCCAGTACTCACATAGAGCCAAATGCACAAGGTGGCACATGTGCCTGGAGTTCATTTGCAGTGGCTAGAGGCCCTGGAGTGCCCAGTCTCTCTCTCTCTCTTTCACTCTTTTTCTCTCTCTTTTTCTCTCTCTTTCTCTCTCTCTCTTTCATAAATAAATAAAGAAAATATTTCCTTTGTTTTGTTTTTTGAGGTAGGGTCTCATTCTAGTCCAGGCTGACCTGGAAGTCACTATGTAGTCTCTCAGGGTGGCCTTGAACTCATGGTGATCCTCCTACCTCTGCCTCCTCAGTGCTGGAATTATAAAGGCAGGTGCCACCACACCCAGCTCAATAAATAAAATATATTTTTAAAAAGCACTATCACCTAAAATAAAGACAGAAAATACAGTACATATACTCCTCATCTTACACAAGGATTATGTCCATTGTAGGTAGAAAATATAATAAAGTAATAATGCATTGAGCACCCTTATTTACCAAGCATTCTAACTTAGCCCAGACTGTCCTAAATATATTCAGAAATCTCACATTGGATGACAGTTGGGCAACATCATCTGACACAAAGCCTACTGTACACCCAATAAGCATGTGGTTGCCTGGTGATCTTGGGAGCTGAGGATCTATGCTGTTGCCTGCATTGAGACCAAAGATCCCACCACAAATTGCTAGCCAAGAAAAAGAACCAAATTCAGAATTTGATGTCCAGCTCACATGGAATACATGTGGCTTTTGCAGCATCATAAAGTCAAAAAGTTTTAAGTCAGGCATTGTGAAGGACCATCTATATTGCAAAGTGACTTCAAATGATACACTTTGCAAAAGGTCATTGGCATTTTCGAAGCAAGAAAGAGAACATTTAAATAAAACAGGTTAGAAGCCTTGTTTGGATTTTCTCTTCTCATTCATGCTTTTTTCCCCTCTATGTACTTCATAGCTGTCCCCACACCTGTTCCCAGCCATCAACAGGGTTCAGATAAGACCTGCTGATAGTAAACAGATATCTTTAAAAGTGCCTTCAGTCTTCACATGATGCCAGGAAAATAAAGACCATTTCCTCACTCCTAAACTAGATTCCACATCAAAGGGGTTTTACAGGTGCAAGGTATGGACCCACCCTTCTATCTCAGCAAAGGATAGCTTGTGACAGAAAATAGATGAAGAACATCTGGGTGACAATGTAAGCCTCCTGCATCTCATTTGGGGCTGGGGGGGAATGCATTGAGAGTTTAGTGCTAATAACAGCCAAAAAAGTACAGCTCTGACGGAAAAACAATATTTTAAAATTACATTCATTAATTAAATTTTGTACATCAGCTAGCTCAGGGAAAGATTCCACATCCCTGACTCAGGAAGAAAAGGAGGCTGGACATGGAGTGTTTGATTTGACCATATCTGTTTCCCATAAGCTGACATGTCACTAGTCCTGTCATCACTGAATAAGAGGCTATTCAGTTTGAATTCTCCTTTTCTGTACCATGTGGGCTATCATTATTGCATTCTAGAAACCTGTTCATAATTTAACCAGGGTATATAGATTACACTGCCGTGGTATCTGAAACTTCTTTAGTTGCCATTGTCAACAAATTGATCCTTGTACCACTAGCTTGTGTACAAAACAGAACAACGGCACAGAATGAGTCGCAGGAATGGTATCATTTGGACCTTCATCGTAAAAGAAGAGAAATTTGTTTGTCTTAACAATGCCTATCTGGCCTGCCTAGATTCCGACACCTGACAACCTGTGTCCTCTGATCCACATTCCCCTGATCTACATCCTCTGGAAAGAAAGTCACAATTTGGGTCCCACTCCTAACGTGTTCCACCCCTGTGAAGGGAAGGACCTTCGCTTGTGCAGCCCCCTCATGACCTTCTTGCCCTGTTTCCAACTTCACTGTTTCTATACCATGTGCCATCAAAATGTACCTTTGCTTACTCTTGGATATTTTTTTCTATTTCCTACCCACTTTCTGCCTCTCCCTATCCTCAATGTTCAAAGCAAGCACACTTATACACATATTGCCCCTACACACAAGCATTGCCCATGCATATGCAAGGATAGTCACATGTGTACACATGCATTCACACTGGCTAATCTGTAAACAGTTCCTGTGCTCTGCTATGCTTCCTAAATAGCTATTTTCAATGTCTTCTCTTCCTCACATTGTGAAAACCCCTGCACTCACCTGCTGCTTGGACACTAGTCAGGAGTCCTAAGAACCACAACACTCTAGGTTCTCCTCAATCCACACACCACCTGTATTCCCCCAAAACATGTGACCTAAAGCTTCAGTCATATATAGTAGCCTTCTTACATGTGCCGTTAATGATAACACAGGAACCACTAAAATGACAAAAATAATAAAATGCATAATGTAAAGCAGAAATAAAATGTATCAGTTATATACGTATGTACACAGGTGAGCATTACATAGTGGAGGATCAGGGCACCTTGGAATCTGGCAGCCAAACCCTATTCTCAAGACACAGTATTCCAGAACGGAAAAGAGCATGAAGAATTGCATGGGCAATTCACTAGATCAGGCCCCAAGGTGGCAAGCATCAGCTCACACACCCTTGCTAGGACTCTGTCACATGATCACATCTAACCTAAAAAGAGGCTGTGAAATTATGTCTAGCTGGAAGAAGACAAAGTGGACTTGATGGTAACTGATAGGTTGGCTACAAATGCATAAATATAATAATCGCACTAACAATGACGATGAATAAAGAAATTAGATACCACATGCAATGCCGGGGACACAGTGTTGCAGAAGCAATATTCAAGTCAAAGTCTGCCTGGAGGCTGCCAAAAATAGAGGTGGCTGTTCAATCTGATAAGGATTTCACAGTGTCATTTGCTATGGTTTGCATAAATGTTCTTCAAAGACCTCTGTGTTCACAGCTTGGTCCAGAGACACTATTGGGAAAGGGCCATACCTTTAAGAGTTAAGGCTGAGTGGGAGGAGGTTAGGTCACTGGGGGTCTTGACAGGATATTGGAATCCTCACTCTTCCTTCTCCTTCTGCTTCCCAGCTGCCAAGGAGTGAGCAGCTTCCTCTGCCACAATGCACTTGCTATGATACACCATTCAGCACAGGCCCAAATACACACACACATCTGAACAAAATACACTACATGGCACAGGCCCCCAAACACACACACACACACACACACACACACACACACACACACATCTGCCATGAAACACCATACAGCACAGGCCCCCAAAACACACAAGTGATATATGCCAATGCCTTTTACACCATGAACCAAATCAAACCTTTCCCCCTTATAAGTTGATTAACTTGGGCATTTTGTTGTGACAGAAAGCTGACAAACATAAGTTGGAACCCAAACATGTTGCAATATAAATTAGAAAATGCTAACAACTGTAGTAGAAGGGTGAGGAAAGCACTGGCAGGTCAAGGTGGCCTGGAAGGGACTCTTGCAAGTAAAATGCTCCTTTTGTCTCAGTCAATCATGGATACATTCATGGGAGAAATGGCTTTTACCTGCATGTTGGAACTTGCCTGGAATCAGTGTAAGCAAGGACACAGAAGCTAAAAATCATAGCTTCAAGAGCCCACTTGGGAATGTCAAAAGGATATGAGGTCAATAGTGGAAATGAAGTCGGGTAGGTGACCTGGAATGGAACTCAATGGGTCTGTGGTGTTTTGAATGTAAAATGTTCCCTACCGCCTAAAGTGTTTATGATCAAGCCTCTGGAGTCTCCAGCCAGTGGAGCCTGGGGGAGGTGGAGCCTTGCTGGAGAAGGTGTGTCCCTGGGGGGCGTGGGCCTTGGGATTTTATAGTCCAGGCCACTTGTCAGTGCTAGTTAGCTCATTCTTGCTGTTCCCACCGTGCTGCTGAAGTATGAAGACATGAGCCCGTTGCCTGCTCTGCCGTGCTTCTCCACCATGATGAAACTTCCCCCTGAAACTGTAAGCCTGAAGTAAGCTCTTTCCTCCCCTAAGCTGCTTCTGGACAGGTGCTTTGTCCTGGCGATAAGAAGGTAACTGCTGTGGGTCTTCGCCATGCTAACAAACTCTCAGTTTCTTTCAGTATTCTGGAAGTGTTGTCAGGTTCCACCTTGCAACTGCAGATGGCTCTGGCTATGGTGGGAAGGAGACACAGTGGGGTCCATGGATGGTGGAAGGAAGAGCAGTAAGGGTGCTAGTGGGCTATGAGGAGATGGAAGGAGGCTGGCATCTGAGCTCGACACAGGTATCAACTAAGGAAGAGAGGTAGACAGGAGCTGTGCATGGACACAGCACTGATGGACTTCATGGGTTGGCGATGACTCAGTTTCTGTTACAGTCAGGTTTGCATTGCTGGCAAAAATCACTTGTGGGAGAAAATTTATTTTGGCTTATATACTCGAGGGGAAGCTTCATGGCAGGGGGAAATGATGGCATGAGCAGAGGGTGGATATCACCTCCTGACCAACATCAGGTTGACAACAGGAACAGGAGAATGTGCCAAACACTGTCAAAGGGAAATTGGCTATAATACCCATAAGCCCGTCCCCAACAATACACTGCCGCCAGGAGGCGTTAATTCCCAAATCTTCATCAGCTGGGAACCTAGCATTCAGAACACCTAAATTATGGGGGACACCTGAATCAAACCACCACATTCTGTCCCTGGCCCCCATAAACTGATAACCAAAAAGATGTAAAATACAATACATTTAGTCCAACTATAAAAGTCCCCACAGTTTTATCAGTCCCAATGATGTTCAAACATCCCTGTAATCCAAGGTCTTTTAACTGAGCCATAATACCAAAAATATCGCCCCCCCCAAAAAACTCATAATGGCACAGAATAAACACTCACCCTGCAAAAGATGGTATTGGGAATAGCAAAGAAATATTCAACCAACACAAGATTTTTTCTTAAACCTGGGCAAACATCAAACTCTGTAGCTCCATGTCCAACAACTCTAGTCAGTGACAAGTCTCCAAGTCCAATAATTCTAACCACCAACAAGTGTCTGGAGTTCCAATTCCACTCCTCCAGAAAGGCTACCCACAGTCCTGGAAAACTTCATCTGAGGCTGGCAGCTCTCCTTAGCAGCCATCCCGTGGTCCCTGCATCTCCACTGGGTCTCAACTGCAACCCATGGTCCATCTTCATGGCTCCATCAAGTCTCCATGCACGCAATCGAGCAAACCTGCTTCCCACTGACCATGGCCATTTCCCAAACACAAGACCATGTTGAAAATTCAATGACCCTCTCTTTCCTCCATCTATTATACTCCATAAGCAGGTGGGGTGCCAATTTATTAGTCCAGGGGGTAATAAAGCAGACTTTGAAGAACAGAACACTCTTTCAGCATTCAGGCCCCTTCAAAAGACTGCATTATTTCTGTGTTTCAATTGCAGGTCAGCTGCCCCAATCTCAATGGTTGTAATCTCCCAATTGCAGCTGAATGGACAGCAGTTTCACCCAAAGATTTCATTTTTTCTGTGTCATATCCCTCTGCTCACACTAGTCCATTTCTACACAATGTAAACCTGTACAAGTTCTCAGGACACAGGCATAACAGCAAGGCTGTCACACAAACTGCTTCTAGCCCAGTTGAGGCAAAGCTCATTTTCACCCTCATAAGGCCAACCTCACAGTCCATAGTTCTTACAGCATTCAGGTCTTTCAAATCTAACCAGAATAGAGCTATAGTCCTTCAAGCTGTTCTTACAGCACTGCAAGGCAGCTCTTAAGCCAAGGTTTCCAATCCTTCCACATTCCTCTTGAAAATCAGCTCCAAAAGTCCAAAGCCAACGGTCAGGTGTGTAGCAGCAAATGACCCCACTCCTCAGTACCAACTTTACTGTTGCAGTCAGGTTTACATTGTTTGGGGAAATCATCTGACCAAGAGCAGCTTGTGGGAAAAAAGGTTTATTAGAGGGGCAGCTCCATGATGGCAGGGGGAAATGATGGCATGAGCAAAGAGTTAACATCATCTCCTGACCAACATCAGGTGGACAACAGGAACAGGAGAGTGTGCCAAACACTGGCCAAGGGAAACTGGCTATAATACCCATAAGCCTGCCCCCAATGATACACTGCCTCCAGGAGGCATTAATTCCCAAATCTCCATCAGCTGGGCACCTAGCATTCGGAATACTTAAGCTATGGGCATACCTGAATCAAACCACCACAGTTTCCAAGGCTGAGCATCCTCAGAGGCCACAAAGGTGGCTGTACCTGCTCCCAGACTGCTATGGGGTCTGCTTTCCAGGTAACATTTGCTATGAATTCTAGTATTAAAAGGAGTGGAGGGGGCTACTCTTTTTTGTTACTGTTTTTCAGAGGAAATTTGGATTCAGTTGCAGAGTTGCATAATTTCTTTCCTTCCTCCTATTGACAAGATCAACTAACAACTTCTGTGGATGCCCCTAATTTGCATAACCACAAGGTGGCAGTTTTTCATCTGAGGTCACATCCTCTCATATGCTGGTCTTCTGAGATGATGATAGTAACAGTAAGAATAATAGCAATGGATACCATTTGGCAAACTCCTTAGCAGCCACACACTAGACTCACAGACCAGCTAGCCTGGCAAATACACTGATGAACGACAGAGCACCCCTGCCTCAAGACAAGTGGAAGGTGAGGATACCCTGAGGTTGTCCTCTGATCTACACACATGTGCCATGGCACACATGTACACACACACACACACACACACACACACACACACACCAATGAAGGCAATAAAGCTGAGACAGCAAAGGTAATTTTCCCTATAGCTCACAATTAGTAAATTATGGGAAAATGAAGCATTCAACACCAAAATTCTCCTTCCACCCTGCAGTCTGCAATATACTTTCCATTCCATCTTGCCTGCAAGCTTTGTGAACAAAAATATCAACTAGTAAATGTTTTTGGCTGACAGTGTCTTGAGGTGGTTCAGTGCACTGATGGCTCTGGAGTTAGCCTAGGTTGAATCATCTGTAAAATGAGAGTAACAATGCCTACCTCATCAGTGTTGTGCAGATGAAAGTGGATTATACTTGTAATGCACTAAGTTCCAGCCTGGCATCTGGGGATTGTTAAATTCATGTCATCCATTACCACCTCTGGGGTCATCCTTCCTGCCACTTTGTTAGTCCTGTAGTTTTGAAATTGACTAGATTCCAGGTGCCAAGCTAAGTCTTTCTCAGATATTAGTGCATTCCATTCGCTCTATGACCCTGGAGTTCAGGAACCCTGGAAGTCGCTGGGTCTTCACCTGGTAAGTATCGAGGTAGATTCAAACCAGAGCTGACAGAAGAAAAATGCTCCCTTGTTGTTGGCTGTCATAGGAATGATCACATGGTTGTGATATCAACAGAAAAAAAATGTTCAATAATTATGTAAATTTAATGTACTTACACCACAAGAAAAGTATCATTTAAAAAAAAATTCACTGCCCTCACAGATCTTGTAATTGAATATTTACAAGTTGGTACCACAAGGCCGGGGTGGGAGGAACATCCCTACCATTGAGGGACAAGAGATTCTGGTAAACTGGTGCGTGGACTGCACAGTCAGTGCATATGAGCTAAGCCTGAAGGATAAGGTAAGGATTTTAGAAGGCCATCAGGGTAAAATCACCCAAGGTGATGAGAACAACTTGAAGAAAAATTAATTAAAAAATACAACTCTATCCCCAGAGTTTGAGGTGTTTCAGATGGGAGGTGTGGTGTGGTTAGAAAAGGTGGCATGGATCCCAGAAACCCTAACTAGTTCGTTACAAATTTAACTATAGCTGCTACCTTGTAAATGGGAGAAAGACAGTCCCCAGCCAAGTAAGTTGGGAAACATTGAATTAAACAGATTTCTTCACTTGGGGGCTTCTCAGAGTCTAGAATATTCTAAAGCACCTTTTGAGTATCCATACTGAGGCAGAATGAGAAAGCTTCTAATTTCTTTCTGTGAAACCTTTTCATAGAGAAGCATCCCATGTTAGCTACAATGCTCAGAATCCACTTTTTTTTTTTTTTTTTTTTTTTTTTTTTTTTTTTTTTTTTTTTTTCAAGGTAGGGTCTTACTCTAGCCCAGACTGACCTGGAATTCACTCTGTATTCTCAGGCTGGCCTTCAACTCATGGCGATCCTCCTACCTCTGCCTCCCGAATACTGGGATTAAAGACGTGCACCACCACACCCAGTTAGAATCCACTTTTTAAGAGACAGGTGGACCCTGAGGAGCCTGCAGGATTGGGAAAGAACCAGGACATGAAAACCTTGAATGCCAGAGCAAATGACTGAAACTTTCTCAGTTGCTAATGGAGGACCATCAATCAAAGGTGTGTGGAGCAGAAGCCAGGAGTAGATTCATCATCTCCAAAGACACAAGTAGAGTTGCAAAATGGAGGAAGGATGAAGGAGAGGGAGCAATGTCATGAGGCTATGGGAGCTTGGAAATGAGAGTGTGGGCAGCAAGCAGGAGACGGGAGAAGACTTGCGCAGGAAGCGTTCCCAGGACAGGAGCAAGTGTGGGTGAGGAGTCAGACGTGGCAGAGCATCTATGGAACAGAAAAGCAGAGCTGGTCTTGACTTCTTGAGAGCTGTGTACAAATGGAAAGATGGCTCTGGAGTGAGGGATGGGAAGGTATTTGAAGATTAAATGATGACTTTGCTTCAGGATGGGCCACGCTGGAAGTCCCCGAGGACTTCTGGTTGCAATGGCTCTTGGCCACTGTAAAGAGCTTAAAACATCCATTTGGAGTTCGAGCAGAGAGGGGACCCGACGTTTGAGAGTTGCCAACTTGTCGGTAGTAAAGAGGCAGAAGAGGAAGAAGTGTTTCAGCAAGTAGGCTGAGAGAGAAGAAACTCCATGTCAGTCTCCTGGCCTGGCCTGTGGGAGTACACCTCTGCTCCCAGTTGTTAAGGCCCTGCTCTCCTTTGCATATCCCCTGCTAACTAGCAAACACAGTTCCCTGTCCTACTGTCTACCATGCTTCTGTGGAAGCCAGCCTGGGAGCTCAGTTCTCCCCGCCACTTTTGGCTGCCTTCTTCGGTCAATGGAGCCACCTCTACTAATCTACTCATTCAATTAGCCTAAGAGCCGTAACTACGCAGAGTTAGCACTCAAAGATGGGCCTGTGAGAAGCCAAAATAAAGCCACTATCTTGATTTGAACTACCCAAAGCAGACCCTGGAACAAAGATTCGAGGAGAAGGCTCAGCAGTTATAGGCACTTACTTGCAAAGCCTGTCAACCCAGATTCAGTTCTTCAGTATTTACATAAGCCAGATGTGCAAAGTGGTACATTCATATGGAGTTCATTTGCAAAGGCAGGAGGCCCTGGCATGTCCATATTTATTCTCTCTGTCTCTCTCTCTCTCTTGCAAATAAATAAATAAAATTAATTTCTAATAAGTAAATTTGGGAGCTGTTCCCCAAAACCGTGCCTGGGAAATGGAGAAGTCAGGTAAGTGGAAGAGTCAGTAAAGGAAATATAAATGAGCATGCTCCTTCCACAGCCCATGAGGCCTGGATCCCACTGGCGAACTCTGAGAGACTATACTATATGCCACATCGCTGTCCATCAAAAGCCACGTGCTGATGTATTAAATCCCCAGAATTTTTATCTTGCATGCATCCATGCCAACAAGCTCCCAAGACCACAGAAAGACTGAGAACCATAAAGCTCCCAGCAAGAAGATACCAGAACATCTTTTTATTAGAAATCAAAATGAAGTGGCTACTAGTAACTGAAGAAGCAGTTGGTTAAGTGGAGATATAGTCTCTGGGAATGGAGAGGAAGAAGTGAAGATTTCTCTCCTGGGAAACTTGCCAAGACAACTCCAAGGGAGTAACTCAAATCAAATGTGCTTGTTTCAAGCAGCTAGCGGAGTGTTTTAATGAACCTAAAGGCAGAGCCGTCACCACCCGCACCAAATGCCTCTTGTCTCTCCCTCAGGTCAAAGAACTTTCAGCCTCAAATGAAAGCATGATTGACCAAAATTGTTGCAAACGTCAAATACACATCCCAAAAATGAAAACCAATCAAACCAAGACTTAGAGAAAGTATATGTATGTCGGACTTACCCTATAAATTACTTTAGCTTTGATTAAATTCCTTTCTCTCTAACAAGTTTCTAGACTATCAATTACTATAATGGACAGGGCTGCTGGACTTCTAAAGCAGGTTTGGTAATTGCATTCAAATGTATTCTTTCAAAACATACTCAAGGCCCGGCATTTGAATGCCAGCCTGGAGTAGCTAGAGACATGAGACATGAGACAAAGACATGGTTGACCCAGCTGGTCAGCCTGCAAACCTGATGCACGACAGGCAACGTTGATTATTCAAATGCACAGCCTGGGTAAACTTAATTTCCATGGCAGTGATGTTTACCAAATTGAGCACTGCACTTTTCTGAATTCTCACAAATGAAGATCCAACTGCAGAGTCTTGTAACCCATTTGTGTCAGGTAGGCAACTGTTTGCTGCAGCCAAATGCACAGGCATGTGAAGAGTTTAGTATCACAGGTCTGACAGAGAAGAACAAGAAGTCCATCCCTGTTGGGGATTTTTTTCAAGTCACAAATTTAAGTGAAAATAAGTCAATATTAACCCTTGCCTGAGTCAGCAGGGTGTTGAAGTTATTTGGCTGGGCCTCTTGTATTTACTGCTCTTGGGAAATTTGCCTCCAGAATATTTTACAATGACAGATTCTCCATTTATTTTTATTTTTAAATTGAGAACATTATACATTTTCCATTTGAAAGAAAAATAGAGGCTGGAGAGATGGCTTAGCAGTTAAGGTGCTTGCCTGCAAAACAATAAGGTCCCAGGTTCAATTCCCCAGTACCCATGTGAGCAAGATGCACAAGGTGACTCAGGCATCTGGAGTTAGTTTGCAGTAGTTGGGGGCCCTGGCACACCCTTTCTCTTTATCTCTCTCTCTCCCTTTCTCAAATAAATAAATAAAATATTTTAGTTAAAACAATAGTCCAGGAAAAGAAGTAATAGAACTATCCCTCATAAAAATTGATCTTCCTAATCTTTAAAATGGTGATAATACCTGTTGTGAAGATTAAATGCATTAACAGCACTTAGCCCAGGGCCTGGCATAAGACAGAACCTGAATAAATTTGTCCATTTTCTTCAGGTCCCCTAAGATGTTGTGTTGCCACGAGGGAGGAATACCCTCACTCTGATTCTGCTGACTTCTATGTCATGAGGGTTCATTGAGTGACATGGAATTGTGGATTTATTGCACCGTCTAGACCTTGGACTGTTTGAGAGCTAAGAGAAATTTCCAGAAAGACTGTCACTTCTACTTCTGCCCATGAACCAGAAGCCATTGAAGTCAGTAGAGTGAGCTAAGTCAAAGAAAAGCTGCCTGTATTTAGTTATTTTTCACTATTTCAGAATACCTGATGGAAGCCACTTAAAGGAGCAAGGATTTTTTTTTTTGGGGGCATATAGAGACAGAGACATCACCCATCATGGTAGGGAAGGAATGGTGGAGCTCCTGGTGGCAAGAGCATATAGCTGGGGCTCCTCACATTTCAAAGGATCAGGAAGCAGACAGGGGTAAAAGCAGAACCAAACAATAAACTTCAAAGTCGGCCCCAGTGGCCTATGTCTGTCACAGGTTTCCATCGATCCCAAAGGTTTCACAATCTCCAAAATCAATGCCACTAGTTAGGGGCCAATGGTTCAAGCATGTGAGCCTGCAGCAGCCATTTTACATTTAAACCATCTACTAAACCTGCAGAGCCAGACTAGAGTTCTGGTCCATTCTTACCATCCCCAACCTTGATAAGGCAGGTGACCTTCAGAAGAAACTGGAGTCTTCACCACCTAGTTGCATTCATGTAGTACAGAACTTTGAGAAAGATGGGTGGGAGCTAGGGGACCCAAGGGCTGGCTGCCCTCACCCATTGGGTGCAAACACCCACAAGGAAGGGCTTTTTCCCTTCTGCTTGCCAGTCTCATAATCACACACTAGAACTACGCAGAGGGGGATTCTGGGAAATTCATTCTAGCAGCAGTTCACCTACTAATGGAATGGAAAGCCATCAGAACTGATCCAATGTATTTCTTTTTTTTATTTTTTTTATTAAGTAGAAACTTTGCATGGACAAATGCAATGGGGTTGCTGGTATTCACCAGTGGGGTTTTGAGTTGTGAGAGTAACAGTCAGTCATGAGGAGGCAATGCCTCTGGATACTCCTTCCTACCCTACCCTGTGACTCTTACAATATTTCCACCCCCTCTTCCACAAAATTTCCTATGTTCTTTAATGCTGAGCTCTCAGCCACTCTGGGTTTTTGCTTTGGTATGTTTTGAGTGTCCTCATTGTCTACCACCATCACCCTGGCACAGGTAGTCAGGCTTGCCTTGAGAGCAGCTCTGTCTCACTTGCCAATGCCCCTGTGGTTTCTTTCACCTGGGCCCTGGCTGATGTGCAAGGTGACTCATCTCATGATAGGAAGTCAACTCTCTTTTCTTGTTAGGTTGATGGATTTGGGTATATTCCCATACCTGCTGGGAAAATTAAACCAGATAATGTACATGAAAATCTCCTATATAGTTTAATTCAACATGCAATCTTAAGTTCCACATCACCATTTTCTATACTCTGTATGTCTGCATTGAGACCTACAGCATAGGACTGTTCTTCACTTAGTAACATCAACTTCTGCTTGACAGCGTAACCATAAGTAAAAAGACTCTTCATTAATATTAAAGGGAAGAACTATAATGCATTCTGTCCCAGCCCAAGTTTTAAAAATCACAGAAAGGGCTGGAGAGATGGCTTAGCAGTTAAAGCTCTTGCCTGCAAAGCCAAAGGACCCTGGTTCGATTCTCCAGGTCCCACGTAAGCCAGATGCACATGATGGTGCATGCATCTGGAGTTCATTTGCAGTGGCTAGAGGCCATGATGTGCCTATTCTCTCTCTCTCTCTCTCTCTCTCTCTCTCTCTCTTTCTTTCTCTCTCTCTCTAATAAATAAATAAAAGTAAAAAAAAATTAAAAATCACAGATAGAAAAGTATAGTAGGCTAAGATAGTTGGTAGAGTGCTTGCCTAGTATGTAGAAAGCCCTTGGTTTAATCCCTAGCACTGCATCAACTAGACATGCAGAGGAAAGAGAGTTTAGCTTTAGACACGAAGATTCTAGATTTTCTTGAGTCACCCAGGAGGAGATGTGAGCTGAGTCTCCAGCCCTGGAGCTCATGGAGAGATACTAATCAGCACAGGATTTGAGAGTCACGTGCTGGGTAGAACCCACAGACCTGGGTAAGAACATGCCAGAAGCAAGCATGGAGTGAGAGGAAAGCAAGGCTCAGGTCAGAACACTGTGCAGCTCCAGTACTTAATTCTGTGATGAGAGTGCAGGACCCCGGTGCAAGGCTCGATTCCCCAGTACCCATGTAAGCCAGATGTACAGGGTGGTGATGCATGCATCCAAGTTCATTTGCAGTGGCTGGAGGTCCTGGTGCACCCATTCTCTCTCTCCCCCTCTTTCTCTGTCTGTCTCTCTCAAATAAATAAATAAAAATAAACAAAAATTTAAAAAAAAATAAATCTGGTTCTCACCCCTGGCCCATCAGCCAGGGCGCACATGAAACCACTGAGGAATTGGCGAGATGAGCAAGAGTGCTGCTTGAATGGCGAGCCTGTCAACCAGAACCAGGGTCATGTAGACAGACACTGAGCATACTCAAAATGCACCAAAGCAGAAATGCAGAACCTGCTGAGAGCACATCACTGAAGTAGACTTAAAACACATCCACCATAGTTCAGGGAATTTTGCAGAAGAGGGGGTGGAAAGAATGTAAGAACCACCAAGTGGAAGGGAATGTCCAGGGGCACTGCCCACCTCTTACAATGACTGACTGTTGCTCTCACATCTCATCACCCACAACCACAGGGGGAAGACCAGCAAACCAGTGGAATGGGGCAGAGAGGAGGGAAAGGATAGTACCAGCACATGATGTGTCCATTCAAAGTTTCTACTAAAGAAAAGAAATGAAAGAAAAGAAGAGAAAGAAAAGAAAAGAAAAGAAAAGAAAAGAAAAGAAAAGAAAAGAAAAGAAAAGAAAAGAAAAGAAAAGAAATTTGATTCTAGGATGGGAATGTAGCTCAGTCGGTCAATACTTGCCTAGCATGCATGAGACCCTGGGTTCCAGCCCCAGCACCACATAAACCAGGTGTGGTTGTACACACCTGTAATTCTAGCACTGTAGAGGTAAAAGCAGGAGATCTTTATTGTTGACTACATGGTAAGTTGGAGGCTAGTATGGGCTACATGAGACCTTGTCTCACAGGGGAAAAAAGAAAAAGAAAACCATGTCATTTTTAACATTAGTGATAATGTGAAAGTTAAAATTTAAATGTATGCCTGTTAGGTTTCTATTACTTTAAAAAAACTGATAATTTGTAAGGAAATGGTTATTTTAGTTCAGGAAGTCAGAGGTTCTAGTGCATGATCTGTTGGCCCTGTTGCTTTTAGGCCGCTGGAGAAGCTTCACACCGTGGTAGGAAAGGGGCAGAGCAAAGCCCCTCTCCTCAAGGCTGTCCAGCAAAAGAGAGAGAGAGAGAGGATGGGACCAGAATCTCAGAGACCCATTTGGGGACATGTCTGAATGACCAAAAACCTCCATTTAGACCCAAACCTTCTAATGGCTCCACCATCTTCCAATAGTGCCTCACTGGGGAGAAGACCTTTTCCATAGGTACGTGTGGGGGACACTTCAGATCCAAAACAGCAAAACTTGAAGGTAAAGGAATAAAGACCAGTGTTCTCAGCAGGGTGTGGTGGTGCACGCCTTTAATTCCAGCACTCAGGAGGCAGAGGTAGGAGGATCACTGTGAATTCGAGGCCACCCTGAGAATACAGAGTAAATTCCAGGTCAGCCTGGGCTAGAGTGAGACCCTACCTCAAAAAAAAAAAAAAAAAGACCAGTGGTCTCATTCTGCTTATTTTTTCTGTTCTTATTTTCTGACCAGTTCTTCATGTTTGGAGGAAGTCATTGTTAGCTTGTACACAGCCACTTGAGACACAAGTTATTCCTTCTTTTTCTTTTGGTTTTTCAAGGTAGGGTCTTACTCTAGTCCAGGCTGACCTAAATTCACTCTGTAGTCTCAGGGTGGCCTCGAACTCACAGTGATCCTCCACCTCTGCTTCCCAAGTGCTGGGATTAAAGGTGTGCGCCACCACACCCGGCTCTTTTTTATTATTATTATTATTTGAGAGAGGGGGAGAGAGAAAGAGAGACAGAGAGAGCATGGACACGCCAGTGACTCTAGCCACTGCAAATGGTCTCCAGATGCATGTGCCACCTTGTGCATCTGGCTTACATGGGTCCTAGGAAATTGAACCGGGATCCTTTGGCTTTGCAGGCAAGCTCCTTAACCGCTAAGTCATCTCTCCAGCCCGCCTTCTTTTTAAACATTGACTAGTCCTCCATTTTCTTTATCAATTCATCTCATAGGTTGTTTCCCTATCTCAAGTAAATAAATATACACAAAAAATGTTAAACTTCTCAATATAAAAACATTTACAAATTTTAATTTAAAATTAAGTACTAAGTGCAGTGAAAGAGATAGCATGATGAAAGCTCAACATGAAAGCACCTCAACATACATGCATATGAAACACATGTACAAAACTCTACACATTGAAACCAATGGCCCTGTAGTAGTCTTTGGGGCTCCACAATGACCAGTGTCCTGGGTCCTAATTAGGTCCCTGGCTCCTAGTCCAGGGATCTCCCTCAGAGTTCACATAGTCCCCACATAGTTTCTATTTCTCTAAGAAAACATCAGGTCCAGATCCCCCTTGAAGAGAGCAGGACAGGGCACAGACAGAGGTAGAAGATCCAATAACAAGCCCAGACATGGCAAGGGAACAGAGCCTGCAGCCCTGAGAACCAATCCAAGGACAGATGAGGGAATAGGAGGGACTTTCAAAAGTATTAAAAACCTTTTTTAAAAGTATTAAAAACCTGTTCCCCTTCTGCAGTCTGCAACAACCCAGTCAGGACCCCTTCTGACCTTTCCCTATGTCTGAGGGAGTGTTTCTGACAATCTGTCAATAAATTTTCACTTCCGCCTTGCTATACCTGTCTTCCCATCTCCCAATTTTTTTTAAATTTTTTCGTGTGTGTGTAGTGTAGTGTATCTTTTTTTTTTTTTTTTTTTTTTTTTTTTTTTTTTGAGGTAGGGTCTCACTCTGGCCCAGGCTGACCTGGAATTAACTATGTAGTCTCAGGGTGGCCTTGAACTCGCGGCGATCCTCCTACCTCTGCCTCCCGAGTGCTGGGATTAAAGGCATGCGCCACCACGCCCGGCGTGTAGTGTATCTTGAAGTGGATGGGTGCTCGCCTATAGAACCTGAAGCAAAGCACTGGGTGTCCCACTCTGTCACTCTTCCACCCAGTTTCTATTTTGAGCCAGAGTCTCTTTACAGATCCCAGAGCATCCAAGGCTCTGATAATTCTCAGATCTGCTCTCCTGTAGGGCTGGGATTACAGAGACTTGTGGCCTTGCCCAGCTGTTTACATGGAGTCTGGAGATTTGAGGTCTCAGGCCCCCTCATGCCTTCATACTTATACCGGAAGCACACCTAACCACTGAACCATCTCCCCAATCCCATCTGATTCTGTATGATATGGAGAAGAGCCCTCCAGCTAGCCACCCAATCAGCATGTGCCTGTGCCCACTTCTGTAATTTTCCCCAGGGAGATGTAAACAAATGTCTACTCATACCAGACAGAGACCTGACAACAGACCAAGCAACAATCCCACCCAAGTCTAGCTGCAGGAACTAATGATTTACTAGGATCACTTACATGAGCATGGGGGACTCTTAGGCAAATGCATCTCTGAAAACCCCAGCAGGGATGATGACTCACAATAGCTGTATTTCTTAACCTCCCTCCACAACGTGAAGTCAGCAGCAACACTGGCCAGTCACTGTTTGCTCCTATTGTGACCTTGAGGAATGGCCTTGTTATTCTTGAAACTTTTCTGAGCTTCTGGTCTTGAAAGTCTGGCCTTACTTAATGTAAAAAAAAAAAAAAAAAAAAAAAAAAAAAAACCTGTGGATACAGCACATGTCCTACTACTCACTTTGTATGGTTTTCTTTGATTAATGATTATGGTGTTGAGAAAGTCAATGGATATATCTTTGTTCAAAAATAATTATTACACTTGTGCCCAGCTGGAGGAGGTGTCACTGGGGGAGGATCTTGGGGTCCAGCCCTAAAGTGTGTTGGGGGCTGGTCTGATTTCCAGCAACTGGTATGCAGAGAGGTGTGAGCACTACCTGTGTCCCTGCTGCTTGCTGCTGGCTCATGCTTGCTGCTTTCCTGTGTGTTTGCTGTGTTGCTTGTGCTACAGTTTTCTCTCTCTCTCTCTCTCTCTCTCTCTCTCTCTCTCTCTCTTCTCTCTCTCTCTCTGCTTGGATGAATGGAAGCAGCTTCTTCTGTCACTGGTAGAATATTCTCCCCCATCCCTCACTACCTGCTCGATCTGTAAGCTTGAAATAAATCCCTTCCTTCCATAAGCTGTGTCTGGTTTGGAAGTTCATCCCAGCAACATAAAACTGACTACAACAATATTACATTTATTAAGTGTAAATTTGGGATAAAAAGCTTTCTGCACAACACAAAAATAGAAAATGAAGAGAAACACACTGAAAATTGGCATAATATTTGAAGAGCCACTTGGTGAATATTTGATGTCTATTCAGTTATGACATGAAGTAGATCTATATAAGATTCTTCATTTGCCTCATTCAATCCCCAAACCACAGTCAAGTGGATTTTAAATGAATATATAAGTTTCTCAAACACTATTTAGATTTCCATAAATATCTTCTATGTTCAAACATGTGACACTCCCCCCCCCCAAGCAAAAGAGACTGGGAATGTTGAAGACCCTGCTGGCTAGCTGCCTAATATGTATCCATTCTTCTTCTCTTGCCTTAAAACTGGTTTTGCTTTGGAGAACAATGTGTCTAGTCAAGAATACTCAGCCTTCCAGACTCCCTTGCAGCTAGAAGTAGCCATGTGATCGAGCCTTGTTCAACTGGATGCAATCAGATATGTATTAATTGGAACATCCAGAGACGTGTTTAGCTAAGTTGCCACCACTGCTCTTTCCTTCCTGAAGTTTCAGTGCCTTTAGCTGAGGATAACAGTCCTCAACTAACACACTAAGCATGCAGAGAAAGGGGCCTGGTATACATTAGGAGCTCCTGAGCTATCTTCTCTAACCTTCCTGTCATGGTAAAGGATTAGCTGCTATTTGTTTCTTTTTTTATTAATGCTCTTTATTTGGAGGAAGATAAGAAGCCATCAATCTCATTGCCATTATGATAGAAATCTTGATATGTAGACATGATTGTCAAGGCACAAGATCATTTGCTACATAGACCCATGAACAATTCTGCCATGCTGCAAACCTACCACAGTTAAACTTCCAGCAGAGTTTGTTACATGCATGGAATAAATGCACAGTGTTGCAGTCAGGCTTTCATTTCTGGCTTAAAACACTCAATCAAGAGCATATTGTGGTTAAAAGGGTTTATTTTGGTCTACAGACTCAAGAGGAAGCTCCATGATGGCAGGGGGAAACGAGGGCATGAGTGGAGGGTAGACATCACCTCTTGGTCAACATCAGATGGACAACAGCAACAGAAGAGTGTGCCAAACACTGGCAAGGGAAATCTGGTTATAACATCCATAAGCCCACCCCCAACAATACACTGCCTCCAGGAGATATGAATTGTCAAATTGCCACAAGCTGGACATTCAGAACACCTAAGTTTATGGAGGATACCTAAATCAAACCACCACATTCCACTCTTGGTCCCAATAAACTGTTAACTGTACATGATGTAAAATATAATGTATTCAGTCCAACTTTAAAAGTCCCCATAGTTTTTATCAATCTCAGTGATGTTCAGACATCCCCATAGTACAAGGTCTTTTAACTGAGACATAAGACCAAAAAACCCATAATGGCACAGAATAAAAATTCACACTACAAAAGAGACATTAGGCATAGCAAAGAAATACAAGATTTAAAGCAAACAGGGCAAACATCAAACTCCGTAGCTCCAAGGCCAACAACTCCAGTCAGTGACAAGTCTTTCAGTGCAATAATTTTAACCAGTGATGAGTCTCTAGAGTTCCAATTCAGCTACTCACAGTCCCAGAGAACTTATTCTGGTGATAGCAGCTCTCCTTGGCAGCCATCCCATAGTCCTGATATCTCCATTGGGTTTGAAACTGCAACCCACAGTTCATCCTCATGGCTCCATAGAGCTTTCACACAGGTAATCCTACTGCTTCACATTGCCCATGGCCATTTCCAAAATACAAAACCGTGTTGCAAATTTAATGGCCCTTGTTTCCTGGATTTGTTATACTCCATAATACCAGGTGGGCTACCAATTTATTAATACAGGAGGGAATAAAGCAGACTTTGAAGGACACTCCTTCAGCATTCAGATCCCTTTAAAAGAGTTTGCATTCTTCCTGTTGTCCCAATGCAGATCAGTGGCCCAATCTCAAGGAGTGTAATCTCTCATACAATTGCAGCTGAATGGCAAAAGTTTCAGCCCAAAGATTTTTTCTGTGCTATATCCCTCTGCTCGCACCAGTCCATTTCTATACAATGCAACCCTGCACAAGTTCCCGGGACATAAGCAAGAAGAATGCAAGAAGCCTGTCACACAGACTACTTCTATCCCAGTCCAGGCAAAGCTCTTTCTCACCCTCATAAGCCAAACCTCACAGTCCATAGTTCTTACTGCATTCACGTCTTTCAACTCTGACCAGAAGAGTCCATCAAGCTGTACTTATAGCACTGCAAGTCATGTCTTAGGCCAAGATTTCAAATTCTTACACGTTCCTCTCAAAAATCAGCTCCAAAAGGCCACAAGCCACACAGTCAGGTGTCTAGCAGTGATGATCCCATTTCTCAGTATCAATGTTACTGTTACAGTCAGGTTCACATTGTTGCAGAAGACACCCAACCAAGAGCGGTTTGGAGGGAGGGAGGGTTTATTTTGGCTTAGAAACTCAAGGGGAAGCTCCATGGTGGCAAGGGGAAACGATGGCATGAGCAGAGAGTGGACATCACCTCCTAGCCAACATCAGGTGAACAACAGGAACAGGAGAATGTGTCAAACACTGGCAAAGGGAAACTGGCTATAATACCCATAAGGCCACCCCCAGCAACACACTGCCTCCAGGAGGCTTTAATTCCAAATTTCCATCAGCTGGGAACACTCAGCAGGGGGCACATGAATCAAACCACCACAGGCAGCTTCCCTTCTTTCAGTAGTTGGCATTTTTTAAATGGTCTGTTCTATCCAACTGAATGATGCCTGAACATATTATAGGAAATAAATTATTTAAGTTTATATCTTGCATATGACAGATAGGGTTTACTGCTTAAAAAATAAATTGATTCTGTGATAATATGAAAAAGCTATGGTTTATCAAAAATTAATGTAAGATAAATGCACAGATAGTTTTTTTAAAGATTTTTTTTTATTTTTTATTTATTTATTAGAGAGAGAGATACAGAAATAGGCAGGTAGAGAGAGAGAGAGCGAGAGAGAGAATGGGCATGCCAAGTCCTCCAACCACTGTAAATGAACTTCAGATGCATGTGCCCCTTGTGCACCTGGATTATGTGGGTCCTGGAGTATCGAGCCTCAAACTGGGGTCCTTCGGCTTCACAGGCAAGCATTTAACCATTAAGCCATCTCTCCAGCCCACAGCTAGATTTTTTTAATTTTTGAAATTTTTATTGATTTATTTGACACAGAGAGAAAAAGAGGCAAAGAAAGAGAGAATGGATGTGCCAGAGTTTCTAGCCACTCCAAAAAACAAACTCCAGATGCATGTGCCACCTTGTACATCTGGCCTTATGTGTGTGCTGGCAAGTCGAACCTGGGTCCTTGGGCTTCACAGGAAGGCATCTTAGCTGCTAAGCCATCTCTCCAGCACCAGATAGATTTTTTTAAATGAGAAAAGTCTCAGGCTAGAAGGATGGCTTGGTGATTAAGGAGCTTCCCTGCAAAGCCTAAGGACCCATGTTCCACTCTCCAGGTCCCACATAAGCCAGACAAACAAGGTGACACAAGTGCACAATACTGCACATACACACAAGGTGGAGCACACATCTGGAGTTCAACTGCAATGGCTGGAGAACATGGTGTCCCAGTTCTCTCTCTCTCTCTCTCTCTCTCTCTCTCTCTCTCTCTCTCTTGCACTCTCTCTCTCTTGCACTCTCTCTCACACTCTCATAAAAGAAAAAAAGACTAGTCTGTTGGGCTTGCCTCAAGAAAAAGAAGTAAGAAATGTCTTAAACCTGAAATTACAATGTTTTGTTTCATTATTGAAAAAGTAATGCTTTGAAATATTTGTCTAGATTGAGTACAAAATGTGATTACAGATAATATATGATTATGTGCCTCTGGATTAGACTGGTCATGATGACAAGACCAATTTCTTAGTTCGTTTACTGATCCATTATTTATTTATACCTACAATCTTAATGTAGACTTAGAGTTTTTAATAAAAGATGAACATTAGAATAGAGATAAAAAATTTTAAATACTGTTGAAAAAGAGAAAGAAATAATAATAATTGAAAACTAACTCAAGAATAATGAGGGCTGGGGAAATGGCTCAGTGGGTAAAGTGTTTGCTGGACAAGCATGAGGACCTGAGTTCAGATCCCCAGTATTCACACATAATGCCAGGCATACAGTGGCACAGCAGTAATTCCATAGCTAAGGTGCAGACTGGAGACAATTGCTTGGAGCTCACTGTTGACCTTGTCTAGCTGAAATGGCAAGTTCTAGGTTCAGCCATCCTGTCTCCAAGAATAAGATGGAAAGTGATTAAGGATGACTCTCATTGTCAACCTCTGAACTCCACAGGCATACACTCCCCCACATACCGAACACACATGTTCACCACACACATACATGCAACAAAAGAAAGAGAAATGAGTAAATTCCAGTAATAGTTTTGCATTTTGCTCTGGGCTTCTGGTAAGTCAACACAAGTAAACAAATATAAAGAATTGAGAGATGGGGTCCTCTTGTCATCCAACAGGAGGAAATGTCTGTCAAAAATCTCTGTTTGTTCACACACACAAAAAAATATCCAAGTACAATCTATTATAGATATATGATAGATAGATAAACACTGCCAATAATAGTAAATTGCATTTTTATAGCACTCTAGAATTTGCAAGTATTTTATCTTATTCTTCAGCAACCCAATAAAGTAGATAAGTTATGCCTACCTTCAGTTCTAAATTTTTATTTATTTACTTATTTGAGAAAGGGGGAGAGATATGATATGAGCTTATCAGGTCCTATTACCACAATAGATTAACTCCAGATACATGCCCCACTTTGTTCTTTATGTGAGTCCTGGGGATTTTAATTCAGGCCATCAGGCTTTAAGAACTAAGGTTGGACTGGAGAGATGGCTTAGCAGTTAAGGTGCTTGCCTGCAAAGCCTAAAGACCCATGTTCCATTCTCCAGGTCCCATGTAAGCCAGACACACAAGGTCATACACATGCACACAGGTGGCACATGCATCTGGAGTTCAACTGCAGTGTCTGGAGGCCCTAGCATGCCAATTCTTTCTCTCCCTTTCCTCTCTCTCTCTCTCTCTCTGTCTCTCTTTCTGTCTCTCATAAAGGTGTGTGCCACCACACCCAGCAATAAAAGAAAGAAACTAAGGCCATGGGACAGGTACTATTAGTATAGCCCTGTTAAGCAAGTGAGGAGCTGGGGATAGGGAGGTTCAAAACCTAGACAAGGTCACCTCAAGGGACAAGAGTGTGAGCCACTGAAATAATGTCATCTTGAGGTGAGAGCGATCATAGATAATTGACGTACTCAACTTAGTCTGTGTTTGCTGCAGTTTCCCAGTAGGTCAAAGAAGTGGTGTCCCCTGTAAATATAGGACTTAGCAGAGAGGTTTAGAGTGGAGACATTACTCAGGAGTCCAAGTATAGATGATATTTGAGGACACAGATTCGCCGATACCAACTAGGGAGAAAGTGCAGATGAAGGCCAAGGACTGATGTCTGAGGCTTCCCAACATATATATAGCAAAGGAGTCGGAGGGGAGGTGAGGGAAACAGGAGCAATACCCAGTGTATGAGTCACAATGGTGTTTCTAGAAGGAGAAAGTGAACAATGACTCTAAATGCTGCAGAGAGGCCAAGAAAGTACTGGGCATTGACTTTTCTAAGACTGGCTCCCCATGGCTCCAGTAAAAGTCAACAGAGTTTAGGCATCAGATGGAGAAAGTGGAGAAGGCAGAGGAAAGAATGAGTCCAGGAAGAACTTTTCTTACAAACAGGAGCAGGAAAGTAAGGTGGTGAGTGAGTACACCAGGAAAGAGACAGTAAAAGCAAGAGAGACCAACTGGAAAAGACCACCAGGGGAGGGAAATTTTTCAGATCTTGTTGCTAACTCAGAGCCTCAGCTAACTCGGTGCCATCTTGCATTTTCACAAATCTCATGTTACATGGGAAATGTCTTTCACCAGCCACAGTAAGGAGAATATGCAAAAATCATTTCTAGGGCTGGAGAGATTGCTTAGTGGTTAAGGCACTTATCTGCAAAACCAAAGGATCCACATACAATTCCCGAGGACCCACATAAGCCAGATGCACAAGGTCGTGCATGCATCTGGAGTTAATTTGCAATAGCTTAAGGCCCTGGTGCTCCCATTCTCTCTTTATATCTGCCTCTCCCTCTCTCTCTCTCCCTCCCTCCTCTCCCTCTCTCTCTCTCTCTCTCTCTCAAATAAATAAATTAAATAAGAATTTTTTTAATTTTTTAAAAATTATACTCCCTGTTCACAGTCAAAATAACACAAGCCCTCTCTTATTTTCTGTCAGTGATGAGCTGTGTCACCTCCAGTGTTGCCTCCTGACCCCCATGTTCCACATCAGCCACAGCCTCCCAGTCCTCAAAAAAGTTGGAGAAAAAAATCAAGCAGCCAGGCATGATGGCTCATGGCTTTAATCCCAGTACTCGGGAGGCAGAGGTAGGAGGATCACCATGAGTTTGAGGCCACCCTGAGACTTCATAGTGACTTCCAGGTCAGCTTGAGCTAGAGTGAGACCCTACCTCGAAAAAAAAAAAATCAAGCATATTTCCATGACTGTGATACAGGACTCTATGAGGAAAGTCAGAAAGAATATCATCAATTGGTTCTAAACCATGTCTCCCTGACTTTGCATCTACTACTCATTGCACCCCACTAATATGATTTCCAACTTAAGTGACAAGAGAAAGGCCAATTCACTTCCAAAGGTCAAATGGTGAAACCTGGGCGAAGGATATCCTTTAGCCCCAAACCATATGCAGACTGTGTCCCCCCCCATATAGACAACAGAGGCTGGGAGGGAGCTTTGCTGGACCAGGGAAAGGTGATGTTGGGCTTTCAGAACCAGTTCAGCCAGTAGCAAACTAGCTGAGGAAATTAGCATCTTGCATGCAAATTACAAAATTTCTAACATCACTCCATTTTTTACAAATTGACAAATTTTCACAAAATTGAACACACCAGCCCCTGGATCAAGAGACAGACCCTTTCATTTCCATTTTGGTGAGTTAATTATAGTCTAGTTGGAGATCAAGAATTCTAATGAGCCTGAAATTGTTCAGTGTTGCCCTTCGGAGACTAAATATTTATGCTACATTTACTTTTATTGCCAAGTAAAAATTCAGTCCAGTGGTCTCACATCATTCTGGATGGTTTCACAGTAACAAGGGGCAAGAGAACACTCAGAAGTCAAAATCAGCTCCCGAGAGCCGGGGACCATGTTAAAACCCCACCTCATTTGATATGCATGATGGAGCTAGGTCAGAAAAATGTTAATGGCAGAATCTTGATAACGGGCATAACAGAGGTTCCTGTAGAGACCTTTGTTGTGTGCCTGACAGTTGTCATTATAAAGTTCTTAATTGCTTATAATGATTACATTCAAATTTTAGCCTCTTCCTTGGGAAGCAGTTATAATTGGATGAACATCGATATTTTTCAGTGAGCAGTTTGATTTGAAACACACCAGTTTTGTAATTACACTGCATCCAAATGCCCTTCAAATATAAATGATCATAACTATCATAAAGCCTTGCCCATTCCACATCTTTTCCTGCTCAGTTCCCTTACTCCAGCCCTTCCCTGTCCCCTCTTAGGAACTTGGAAACGAAGGCCAGCAGCCTGAGTGAGCATCAGGGGTTGAAGTAGGATGTCACAACACACCTGCACGCTGCCGATTCCTTCCATTCCTGCTCATGAGAGGAGCATGGGATGCAGAATTGCACTGACCCTCTAAAGACAGCGTCAGAAGGTCACATTCCACTTAGCCCAGGAGACTTGATCAAAAGATAATGCCATCAGTGGCGGCACTTCTGAGAACAAACCTGCCCTGATGGTCAGCACTTTCTGTGACAAAGGGAACCCGAAGCAACTGTGTCAGTAGACATAACAGGAAGGTGGAGTTTTTCCCATGGTTCTTGTCCTGCAGTTGTTTTTTTTTTTGTTGTTGTTTTTTATGTCAAAGGCATTTTGAAAACCAAAGTCTAACAGGACCAGCGCTATTTGAAGGCTATTATTCATGCTTTGGCTCTGGGCAGGTAATGGTCCACAAGGGGGCGCTGCTCTGTGGCGTGGCATTGCACACCAGACCAGCAACACCTCTCCGAAACACATCAAGTGACGAAAGCAAGCTATTTTTTAAAGGACACACAAAAAAAAAAAAAAAAAAAAAAAAAAATCACAAAAATGTACAACACATAGTAGTCCTATAAGCTAATCATGACATAGACACATGTCTGAAACATTACAAGCCTCTATTATTCTCCACGGTAAATTGACCACAAAGCCAAGGGCTACTGCCAGCCTTAGAAATGCATGTGTCCAGGGCTGGAGAGGTGGCTCAGTGGTTAAGCCTCAGACTGGCCAAGTTCAAAACTCCAGATTCCACGTAAAACAACTGGGGGTGGTCACGCGTACCTGTAACCTGGGTCCCACAGGAGAGCAGAGACCCAATAATCTCAGGAGTCCACACAATCTCTGGAATCAGTAAAAAGAGACTCACTCAAAGTAAGACGAGGCAAAACTTGATGAAGCCGACTCTCAAAGTTTTACTCCTGCTACTGCAGGTGAGCCAACCCTGCCACAGGCGAGCATATGGGGCGAGTGCACACACACACACACACACACACACACACACACACACACCCCACTACATCTCTCCCTCTCTCTGTGTGTGTGTCTCTCTCTCTGTCTCTCTTACACACACACACACACCACACACCACTACATCTCTCCCTCTCTCTCTCTCTCTCTCTCTCTCTGTCTCTCTCTCTCTCTCTGTCTCTCTTTCTCACACACACACACACACACACACACACACACACACACTACATTGTACACACACAGCAAAAACATGAATGTATCCAGAGCTAGGGAGATGGCTCAGTGGTTAAAGATGCTTTCTTGCAAAGCCTGCCAGCCTAAGTTTGATTCCCCTGTACACACATAAAGCCAGATGCATAAAGTGGTGCATGTGTCAGGATGTTGTATGCTATGGCAGGAAGCTCTGTTGGGCCCATTCTCTCTCACTATCTGTGTGTGTGTGTGTGTGTGTGTGTGTGTGTGTGTGTGTGTGTGTGTCTGCTCTCTCTCTCTCTCTCTCTCTCTCTCTCTCTCTCCCCTGTGTGTGTCTCCCAAAATAAATAAATAAAAATATTTTTAAATGAATGTATCCAAATGGCCAATAACTCCAGGACCCTTCTTGGTTATCAAATGAAGAGATGGTGCTTGTTGACACTTGTATTTGCTAAGTAAGTGCAAGTGCTGCCTCAATTAGTCCCACAACACCGAGGTTCAAGTGTCAGCAGGATCTCTGATCAGTAGATACAAAAATCAGAACTAAAGGTCAGTTTTTCTTGGCTCCAAAATGTGTATTCCTTTCAGCAATGCACCAGACTGCTTCCCGGGGATGATACAACTATAACTAATTCCATATAAACTTCCTCCTCACAAAGCAAAATCTGAATGTAGTTAAAGGTGTTCAGGGTTCAAAATAAAAACCTCATGGCATTCCATCCAACTAGGACAAAATTCTATTTCAAAGTTCTTTTCTACAGAACAAGTTTCAGTTATTCTTTTCATTCTAGTTGCTTATTTTACTTAAACAAAGAGTTTAAATGAAAACAGCCTCACCACCATATGGAGAAAACCAAAATCACCATCAACAGAGGGTACTTTGACAAGTGATACTTAGCTATGAACCAATGGTCCAGCTAAGACCAGCCTGTGAAGATGTGAAGGAAATTAGTGATAAGGAAACAATGTTTTGTGGACCAATAGGAAGTCCTCAACTATGTAGAGGCTTGAGGACAAGAAATGCTTGACAAGAGAATTATCATTTGAACAGATAACATGAACCCAAGCCACCATAAACAGTATACCACTATTGGGTCTCATGAGACCTGGACTTCAAGGACACTGTTCAGCTGGACTGTGGATTGGACCTAGTATGTATGTATGTATGTATGTATGTATGTATGTATGTATGTATGTATGTGTATGGAAGCGGGGGGTGGGGAGAATGGACATGCCAGGGCCTCCTGTCACTGCAAATGAACTCCAGCTACATATACCACTTTGTACATCTGACTTTATAAAGGTACTAGGGAATTAAACCTGGTCCATCATGTTTTGCAATCAAGTGCCTTCAACCACTGAGCCATCTCTCCAGTACCCAGCCTTGACTTCTTTGATTTTGGAGGATTTTTTGTATTTTTTTAATGAGAGAGAGAATTGGCAAGCCAAGGCCTCCAGTCACTGAAATCAAACTCCAGACACATGCATCATCTTGTGTCCATGTGCAACCTTGTTCCCTTGCATTACCTTGTGCACCTGGTTTAAGGGGACCTTAGGCTTCGTAGGCAAGTGCCTTAACCATTAAGCCATCTCTCCAGCTAAGTCTTCACTTCTTGATGATACCAAATCCAGGTAAGTATGTAAATCTGTGCCTTGATGGCCATGACACTCCTTCGTGATCCCACCAGCCTGTCACCCTCACCACTGCCTTATCACCCTCACTCTTCATTTGGTCCCTGCAAAGCCTTGACCACAGTTAGCTGTCACATAATACCTGGCAATGTGCTAGTAAGAAAACTGAGGACCCACATGTGTAGCAGTGGACAGCACAAGAAGTGTCTGAGGAGACTCCAATCTCCCCTCCCCAGCCCAGGAAAATCCCATCTCCAGTGCTGGGTATCCATGCATCTTGGTAAAGAAATGATGATCTACTTTAAGCCAGTGATAGATAGGTTGTGGTGGGGGATCCCTGAGGCCTCTGGTATCGCACCACACTGACCGTTGCCTTTTCATGAGCTAAGCTTTCTGTTTTAACCTTAGCTATTCACTGTCTTTAAATTCGAGATGCCACGGCCTAACTAATCCCAGTGACATTTCCTTCCTGGCCATGATGTTTTAGCCTTTTATTGATAATTTTCATATATATACAGAATGTATTTTGATCATAATCCCCTCCTAGTACTTCCTTGAGTTTCCTCACCCTCATCTTCCTTCCTGATTTTACCAACTAGCTCCTTTTCTAGTTTGATGTCTCTATAACCCTCTTTCATCTTCCACATGAAAATGTTGACAAGCCCAATATTGTGCAGGTAACGACAGCCACTGTGAGGTTAAGAATGCAGTGGCCACTTCATGTTTGAAAGATAGCACTCCTCCCCATCCTCTGGCTCTTACATTCTTTCTTCCCCCTCTTCCTTAATGTTCCCTGAGCCATGGCAGGTAAGGTAGAGAGCAGTCTCATTTAGTTCTCATCACTCAACAGTCACTTATTCTCAACAATCTGATGAGTCATCAGTCATTCCAGTAGTCATAGCCATCTCTAAAATAAAAATAAAAATAGTTTCTCTGACCAAAGGTGACAGCATCATTAAACTATTGGCATAAACATAGATCTTTAGAGGGCAATTTGATGAACACAACATATCCATTTAGCCAAACAACAATAGTGGCTTCCTCCATAGACTGTTTAACCTTCATAACTGCAGGGTTTAGATTAGGTTTTCAGTATCGGGCATAGAGCAGTTGGGTACCCCATCAAAGCCATACCACTACTACAACAGAAGACACATCCTACTTGGATGATTGGTTGTGTGACATACAGGTTTAATCCATTGCTGGTTAAGCTTGTTGATGACTTTTCTTCCCCAGCAAGCTGCATAGCACTTTCTAGCACTATGACAGCTAGCCAGCAGGGAGAAGGCTTCAAGTTCAGTTCCAGTTTGATTTCTCAGCATCCTGAAACCAAGGCATGTGGTATCTTCAGCAACAGGGATTTATTATCCAATTCTGGTAGAGTCTGGTCAATAGCCTGCATAGTTTTGGGATCCTTCGGGCTCTCTGTGCTGGTCATTATTTTAAAAAATAAAATTATAAGAGAATGTTCTATATTTTTTAAAAACATTAAAAATACAGTGGACATGCTGGAGAGATTGCTCAGTGGTTAAGGCACTTGCCTGCAAAGCCAAAGGACCCAGGTTCAGTTCCCCAAGACCCATATAAGACAGAGGCACAAGGTGGCACATGTATCTAGAGTTCGTTTGCAGCATCTGGAGGCCATGGAACACCCATTCTCTTTCTCTCTCTCTCTCTCTCTCTCTTTTATTTTTCTCTAATATATAAATAAAACTAATTTTTTTAAAAAAAAATACAGTGGAAAATCCTGAACCTAACATTGTTGGAGTGAAAAATATTATGCGTGTACATATGGTGGTTTGAATCAGATGTCCCTCTGTGGTAGTTACCTTTGTGCTGTTGGGGTAAAGCACCTGACCAAAAGCTGCTGATGGAGGAAAGTTTTTGTTCTGGCTTACAGTTTCAAGGGGAAGCTCATGCTGGCAGGGGAAAGCATGCATGAGCAGAGGCTGAACTTCACAGCTGATGGAACAGAAGAGTGAGCAGAACTCTGGCAAGGGGGAGCTAGCTATAACACTCCTAAGCCCTCTGCCAACAAGACATCTCCCCAGCAAGTCTCCACCTCCAAAATTGCCACCAGCTGGGAACAAAGCATTCAGAACTCAAGAGTTTCTGGGGAGCATCTGATTCAACCCACCACATCCCAAAAAACTTATGTTCTCTGAATGCTTGGTAGGCGGAGTCATCAAAAATACACTCGACCTTCTCAGTCACTCTCATCCATATTTCTTTGAAGAGAATTATTTGCAAACATTTTTGGCATAGTCAAATCCTATTCATCCATCAAACTGAACTTAAATTCAGCTTTTCCATGGTTCATTCCCAATGACTCCACTGAAGCCCTTTGTACCTTCTATGGCACTCATCACTTTTTGGATTTGAAATTGAACTAATAATGCCTATATCTTGTGTTTCCCAATTAGACAGTAAGCACCTTGAGAGTAAGGCCCAGGCACATTTCAATATGGTCAGGAGCCCTCTCCCACCTAACTAAATCCTTACTGGAAACTAGATCAAGAGTCAACAATGTTTAATGTAAAAGGCCAGGTGGCACATATAAGGCTGTGCAGGCCATTTTGTCCCTGGAACAACTGATCCCTCATGCATATCATAAGGCAGCTGAGGACAGTCTATAAACGTGGGTGTGGATGGGGTCCAAATAAACCTTATTTACTATAATATGCAGCTGGCTGGATTTGGCCCAAAGGCCTTGGTTTTCCAACCACTGAACTAAAATATCTCCTAAGGGATCATCAAGCTATAGAATTCTAGGATTCAAATATAGGAGTTACTCTATTTTCACATTTTTTTAAATTTACTATGCAACTGCATATCCTTTGTAATAAGTTAGTTGTTTAACCATTATAAATCTTTCTCTTTCATCATTTTAAGGATCATTTTAAAGAAGTAATGGATGAATGAGTTGTAACTATGTGGATATATTTTAGCCATTTTCTTACCATTCCTCCAAGACAAAAATCTGTATTTTCACATCTCATATAAAAAGCAATTCACTTTACTTACAGACTACAGTTCTGTAAATAACTAAACAGTGGTTTCTATGCAAAGTTAAGGATGAGATCATTGTTTTGAAAATTAGGTCTAATTTCATCTTTGACTCAAATATTTAAATTGTTAATAGTTTTATAAGAAATGAGGTGCATGAATAGTAATAGTTAAAGAATAAGTAACACCACCATCATATTTATAAAATCAAATGTGACTATTTACAGAATAAAGTTGAGTTCAATAAGCACATAATACAAAATAAATAGCTGTCAAGTTTTGAGACACCAGAGAGCTGTGGAGGGATGCAGATTCAAAAAGCCACTTTATGGGTATTCATGAGGAAGTAACATTGCTCAACAAAGCTGTCCTTGAAAACTTCAGCTTGCCTTTACAGCAGTGGACACGAAGCCTGAGAATTGCCCGAGTGATCTATGAAACTTGCTGTTTTCAGGGAAATGTCAGGATGCGAGCTATATTCTTGTTTGAACAGAGCTAAAAGAGAGTCTACTCTGTGCTTGACAGTGACAAATGCCTTCCAAAGAAAATAGAGCAATGTCTGTCCCTGCCTTGGGAGAACCTGTTTTGCTGGTTGTCAAACTTTTGGACTCCTGTCCGTCTGTCTCAAATGATCATGGGAAACAATTATGCATTATTTGCCTTAAGATTTACATAGAACTCATTTCAGCTATCATATGTCACCTGCTAATAATTTAATAAGTAAAATGTTCAAAATAGTCAATCCAGTTTTTTAAATATTTCTTAGTTATTACAGAAAGAGCAAAAGAAAGAAAGAGAGAGAATGGACACGCCAGGGCCTCTAGCCAGTGCAAACGAGCTCCAGACGCATGCATCACCACGTGCATCTGATTTATATGGGGCTTCTGGGGAGTTGAACCTGGGTCCTTAGGCTTCACAGGCAAGAACTTTAACCCTAAACCATTTCTCCAGCCCCAAAGCCAATATTTGATGGTCTCCATCACTGATCACAAAACCCTGCTAGCCTGTGGGACTTGGGCAAAAGGATATGTTTCATTTCTCAAAGTCATCACAACAAAAGGTAGAGTAAAAGTGCGTTTTTCACTAGTGGGAAGGTATCTACAGACAGTGAAAAGATCTTTATTTGAATTAAGGAGCATAATTTATAGGTAATAAAGCTTACTAAAATATTACATAAGAATATGATACCACCAGGCTGGAGGGATGGCTTAGTGGTTAAGACATTTACCTGCAAAGCCAAAGAACCCAGGTTTGATTCCCCAGGACCCACATTAGCCAGATGCACAAAAGGGAGCACATGTCTGGAGTTCATTTGCAGTGGCTGCAGGCCCTGGCATGCCCATTCTCTCTCTCTTTCTCTCCCTCTTTCTCTGTCAAATAAATAAATAAATGTAAAATATTTTTAAAAGAATATGATACCACCAACAAAAGAATGGATAAATTGTAGAGAGGGGGCTTACAAGACAATACTACACAGCTATAAAAAAAAATCTACTGATACACATAAAATTTGAATGAAACTCACAGGCATTCAGTTAACCAAATAATCCAGTCATGAAAGAATACTAGCAGTGCAGTTCCACTTACATGAAATTGCAGTAGAACAGGAGAACTGTATAGCAAATGCAAGGCCTTGAGTTCAATCCCCAGCACCACTACAAAGAGGCTGTTCCATTTTCAATAGCCACCTAAAAATTCAAACACCTTGGAATAACACTAACCAAGGATGTGAAAGACCTATTTACTTAAAACATAAAAATACTCAAGACCTCACAGTGCCTATCAATACCTTAACAAGACCCTCATAATAGGAGAAAAAATGATGACATCAAAATAAAAGAGATACTAACAGAGAGAAGGAGGGGATATGATGGAGAGAGGAGTTATGAAGGGGGAAATGGGGATGGGGAGGGAAATATTATGGTTTATTGTCTGAAAGAATAGAAGTTGTGAATAAAAAAAAAAAAAAAAAATACTCAAGAAAGAAATTGAGGGGGAATTGAGAAAATGGAAAGAACTCCCATGCTCCTGGATAGGTAGAATTAATATTGTGAAAATGGCAATTCTACCAAAAGCAATATACAGATTTAATGCAATACCAGTAAAAATTCCAGCATCATTCTTCAGAGAGATAGAAAAAGTTGATCTCAAAATTCATGCGGAATGGCAGCAGGCCTGGGATATCCAAACATATCCTCAATAACAGAAACACCTCTAGAGGGGCTGCAGAGATGGCTTAGGGTTAAGGCACCTGCTTCCTAAGCCTAAGAACACCCGATCAATTCTCCAGGTCCCACATTTAGAAAGATGCAAAGTTATGCAAGAGTGCAATGTCCCACAAGGGGGCACATGTGTCTGGAGTTGGTTCACAGTGGCTGACAGGCTGCTGACATGCCCATTCTCTCTCTCTCTCTCTCTCTCTCTCTCTCTCTCCAAAAAGGAAGAAAGAAAGAAAGAAACACCTCTGGAGATATCACCATACCTGATCTAAAACTATACTGCAAAGCCATAATAACAAAAACAGCATGTTAATGGCATTAAAAACAGAAATATAGAGCTGGAGAGATGGCTTAGAGGTTAAGGCTCTTGCCTGTGAAGCCTAAGGACCCAGGTTCAATTCTCCAGGTCCCACGTAAACCAGATGCACATGGTGGTGCATGCATCTGGAGTTCATTTGCAGTGGCTAGAGGCCATGGCACACCCATTCTCTCTGTCTCTGTCTCTTTCTCTGTAGTAAGTAAATAAAAATAAATTTTAAAAAAAACAGAAATATAGATCAATGGAACAGAATTGAAGACATAAACCTTAGGTCAAGTAGCTACAGCTACTTGATCTTTGACAAAAGTGCCAATAACATAGTCTGGAGAAAAAAATAGAATCTTCAACAAATGGTGCTGGACAAATTGGATAACCACATGTAGAAAAATGAAACTAGACCCTATCATCTCCCATACACAAAAATCAACTCCAAATGGATTAAAGACCTCAATATAAGAAGCCTGAAACTCACTAAGTACTGGAAGAAAAACTAAGAGGAACTCTCCATGATATAGCAGTGGGGAAGGACTTCCTGAACTATACCCCAGTAGCCCAGGAAATTAAACAATCTCTCAACCAATGGGATCTCATGAGGCTCAAAGCTTTTGAACAAACATACCATAAGCAGAGCCAATAGATATCCACAGAATGGGAGAAAATTTTCACCAGTTATACCACTGACAGAGGACTAATATGTAGAATCTACAAAGAACTCAAAAAAAACTAAACAATAAAAAATCAAACAATCCACTCAAAAAGTAGGGTAGAGAACTGAATAGCAAGTTCTTGAGGGTGAAATACACACACATAATACACACATAAGAAAGAGTTCAACATCCCTCATTATTAGGGAAATGCAAATTTAAAAAAACTATGAGATTCCACCTTACTCCAGTAAGGATGAAAATCATGAAAAATCAAATGACAATAAATGTTGGTCAGAATGTGGGGAAATAGGAACACTCATTCACTTTTGGTGGGAATGCAAATGTGTGCAACTTCTATGGAAATCAATATGGAGATTCCTGAAAAAGATGAATATAGAGCTACCAACAGACCCAGTTATTCTCTTACTGGGCATTTATCCTAAATGCTCCATGCTCAATTCATTACAGCTAAGAACTGGAATCAACCCAGATGCCTATCATTGGATGAATGGATAACAAAGTTGTGGTACATTTACACAATGGAATTCTACTCAGCAGTAAAAAAATAAAAATGATATAATGAAATTTGTGGAAAAATGGAAAGACTTGGAACAGATCATACTCAGTGAACTCACACAATCACAGAAAGACACACACTGCATGGTCTCACTTATCTGCAGTTCCTAACCTGGACCTGCTTGAGTTGCTGTCATACACAATAGGCAACTCAAGACTCAGACAATAGGGGTGGAAGGGTTTGGGGGGAGGGAAAGGAAAGGAGGAAAACAAACACAAAATTAAATCCAAAATGAGTTGATGCCATGGAAACTTTTATCCCTGGAGATAGCCTAAAAGATATAACCCTCAAAAGGAGTTAAGAGGGGAGCACCAGAAAAGTAGGGCTCTGGTGAGGGTGGGATAAAACCGAAGTTTAAAATAATTTTTCTGTCTCTGTCTTGTAAATTCCAGTACCAGAGATTGGTTGCTACTCACACTGAGCTATTAATCAGAGATCCTAGGAGGTCCCCAAATCAAGACAGCTTTCTGTCAAAGTACTTGATTACCTGCCTGAGGCAAAAGCTAAGACCTTATTGCTGAAGACACCATATGCTGCTGACACAGAGCATGAAGAGAACTGGCTGGAATTCAGAAGAAAGCCAGTCCTCAGACACTTACCCTGTCTAGTGCTGGAAAGCGCTACATGAGCTACTGGGGGAAAATGGCCAACAACAGTCTGAGCAACCAGAGGTCTAAGCTACACAGAAGTAAACACCCTGACATGATGTACATGCTATAGTGGCACACAGCCTCAGTGGGTAACCAATAACTTTCTGATTGGCTAAGAGATCTGTTCAGTGTAAAGGAACCCATATCTGGAATTGGGAACCAGATCAGAATTCTGTGGAGATTATGGTCTCCAGTGTCAAGCTCTCACTAGTCTTTAGCTAAAATAGGGGTTACATATATCAAATTCTCCCTAAATTAATAATGCTTATCCCATTTAAACTATACTGACTTCACTCTCCATTGGAGAATCTGTTCTTTTTCAGATGGTACCAAGTCTGGAGGAAATAAACTACCCCTCATTCATCAGCCAAGCCACAGCTGAATCCACAGAAGAATTAGGGAGATGAGCAAGAGTGTTTCTTCCATGCTGTTCCTGATAACCAGCACCAGGGCATAAGAGACAGACCCTGAGGATACTCAATACCTACTAAAGCAGAGATTCAGAGTCTCTTAAGAGCTCATCACTGAAGTAGACTTAAAACTCACCCACCACAGCTCAGGGAATTTTGTGGAAGAGGGGGCAGAAAGAATGTAAGAGCCACAGGTTGAGACATCATACCCTGAGACATTCCCTCCCTCCAAAAACAACTGACTACTGTTCCTACACAATGCATAAACCACAACCCTATGGGGAATACTTGAGGAGTGTCCCCAATAGAATGGGGACAGGGTCAAGGGAAAATAAGGTACCAACACATGATGTATCCATACAAAACATCTTGTTAATAATAATAATAAACATTTTAAAAATGAATATGGAACTACAAACAGACCCAGTTATTCTCTTACTGAGCATTTACCTTAAATGCTCCATGCTTTGCTACAGAGATATTTGCTTGACCATGTTTATAGCTGCTCAATTCATAATAAGCTAGAACTAGAATCAACAGAGTTGCCCATCATTGCATGAATGAATATTGAAGTTGTGGTACAGATACACAATGGAATTTTACTCAGCAGTAAGACAAAACAACACAATGAAATTTGTGGAAAAATGGATGGACTTAGCACAGATCATACTCAGTAAACACACACAATCACAAAAAGATAAACACTGCATGTTCTCATTCATCTGTGGTTCCTAACCTGGTTCAGCTTGAGCTACTGGCATAATGGATAGGCAACTTAAGGCACAGACAATAGGGATGGAAAGGTTTAGAGGGGAAAAGAAGAAAGGATTGGGGGAATAAACACAAAACTAAACCCAAAATGAACTTGTACCATAGAAATCTTTCTCCTTGAAGGTAGACCAAAAGATACAACCCTTAATAGGAGTATAGGGGGAATGCCTGACAAGAAGGGCCCTGGAGAGGGTGGGATGAAGTCTAACCTTAAAAACCTTTGGCTCTAACCTGCAACTCAGAGTATCAGGTATAGGTGCTACCTATATTGAGCTGTTGATCAGAGAGACCTATGAGGTCCACAAAACAAAGGACTTGATTACACGCCTGAGATAAAAGGTAAGACCCTATTACTAAAGACACCATATGCTGCTGGCACAGAACATGGAGAGATATGGCTGGAATCCAGAAGAGAGTCAGTCCTGAGACAGTCCATCTAGTGCTGGAAAGCACTACATGAGCTACTGGGGGAAAATGAGCAACAATGGTGTGAGCAAGTTGGGATCTAAGCTACTTAGAAACAACCAGCCTGACAAGAAATATACACCCATGCTATGGTGGCACACAGTGTGTGTAACCAAAGGCTTTCTTTTTTTATTAGTTTTAATATATTTTATTTATTTATTTATTATTTTTGAGAGAGTGAGAAAGAGGTAGAGAGAGAGAGAGAGAGAATGGGCACACCACGGCCTCCAGCCACTGCAAATGAACTCCAGATGCATATGCCTACTTGTGCATCTGGCTTACATGGGTCCTGGGGAATTGAACCGAGGTCCTTTGGCTTTGCAGGCAAACACCTTAACCACTAAGCCATCTTCTCTATCCCACCAATGGCTTTCTTATTGGCTAAGAGATCTGTTCAGCGGAAAGAAAGCCATATCTAGAACTGGGAACCAAGTCTGGATCCCATGGAAACAAAATATGCTCTCCAATGTCAAGCTCCCACTAGTCTTTGGCTAAAAGAGAGGCTATATCCATCAGACTCTCCCTAAATTAATAATGCTTATGCAATTTAACCTATGCTGACTAAACACTCCATTGGAAGAACCTGTTTTTCTTTTCCAAAGGGCAGCAAGACACTAAGAGATAAACCACCCTGTGCCTCTCAGTCAAGGCCCGGGTAAAACTACAGAGGAATTGGAGAGATGAGCAAGGGTGCTGCTTCCATGGTGAGCCTGACAAGGCAGAGCCAGGGTGAAGGAGACAGACACTGAAGATACTCAACACCTATCAAAGCAGAAATCCAGAGGCTCCTAAGAGCTCATCAATGAAGTAGACTTAAAATATACCCTCCAAGGCTCAGAGAATTTTGGGGAATGGGGTGGGGGAGAAAGACTGTAAGAGTCACAGGTCGGAATGTCATGGCCAGAGGCATTGCCTCCCCCCAATAACCCAATAACTGACTGCTGCTCCCACAATGCATAAACCACAACCTCATGGGGAATACTAGCAACCCCACTGAGGAGGGCCCCTGTGGAATGGGTGCAGGCAAGAGGGAAAAGATGGTACCAACACATGATGTATCCATGCAAAATATGTTCTTAATTAAAAGAAGAAGAAGAAGAAGGGCTTATTTTGGCTCACAGTTTGAAAGTATAGTTGTGGCAGGGAAGACCTGACAGCAGTAGCATTGGATGACTGGTAATATTATGTCCCCTGTCTAGAAGCAGGCAGAGATGAAGACCGGTGCTCACCTCTCTTCATTTTTACCTTCATTCATTCCATGATCCCAGGGAGTGAGGTGGTGCCACCCTCACTGAGAATGTTTACTTGGTGCCATTGAATACTGGAAATATGGAACTTTCTTTTTCATTTTACAGCTTTTTCAGTTCACAACTAAGAAATTGCCTCGTGTCTCAGTGGAGACTTTGTACTTCAGGCTTTGGAACCTGTGTTGGAACTGTTAAGACTTTGGGACTATTGACATTGGACTAGGTGTGTTTTGTATGTTAGGTATGAGATGGGTATAAGACTTATGGAGCCAAGTATGGAATATTGTTGTTTGCATCTGGAATGTTCCCCAGAGGCTTATAGTTTAAGTGCCTGGTCTCCAGATATGGCACTATTTTGAAGGTTATGGAGCCTGACATGAAATTACGTCACTGGGTATGGGTCTCTGGAGATCATACCTACCTTGAAATCCAGCCTGTTTTCTGCTTCCCATCTGCTACCATGTGAACAAGCCTATACCACATACATCAGCCACAAAAACTCATCCATGATTTTCCTGCTATGATAGACTGTAACCCCCTGAAACCTTGGGCCAAAATAAACCTTTCTTCCCTTAAATTGTTCTGCTCGGTAGTTTATCACAATGATGAAAAAAGTGACTAATACAAGTAGCAAGCAAGTTAATGGGAGAACATGTCCAAAGTATAAGAGTTTCTGTTGTTTTCACAAACCATAGAAATGTCCACAGGACTTCCTTTTCTCTGAGTGTAGGCTAGCTGTGGGAGAAATACTGTTAATGATCCTTTTTTATTTTGCAGCAAAATCATTCCCTTCTCAATTTCTTTTATTGGAAATGTTGTTTCAAGGTCAATACTAAATTCATACACAATGGATGGCCTGATGTATACCAACACCCCAGCTTTTGATGATGGTAGCTTACTATGATAAAGAAGGACAGGAATATAAGGAACAACTCATATGTAAAACTTCATGACCTTCATATTATCAGTATCTAATATAATTCAGTAATCAATACATCCAACCAAGTCATCTATGTCCTATATAAACATGAATTCAAAAATATTTATTACAAATCAATTGCTCAAAATTAGTAAAATTCAAAGGAATCTACGAGTCCACCTAAAGAGAATTAATTTTTAGTATGCACATATCATGGAGCATAATAAAATAAAGTCAGGCATTTGGAGAACATACTTGGTGTGGATCCTGTTATTTAATCATCATCAACTCTGATAGGTGATAAATGTGTTTACATTTTAAAGAGGAGGAAACTGAGGCTCAGTATGGCCATTGGCAGAAGGCCTCAGTTCCTTTCCACACAGACTCTGCATGTGTCTTGGTGTCCCCAGGACATAGCAGCTGGCCTCCCTCAGAGCAAGTGGTTCTCCCAAAGCAAAGCAAGAACCATGGGTTTTCTTATGACCCAACATCAATCTGTCATTTTTACAGTTATGATGGTGCATAGATCAGGCTTATTCAATGTAAGAAAGGACTGTAGACGAGCATAAAAGCATGGACAGAGAATCAGTGGGGGCCTTCTTGAAGACTGGACATGATAGGGTGTTTCACTTGGAAACCAGACTCCAAGCTGCATACTGCTGCTAAATATTTTCTGCTCAGATTTCTGGTTACTGAATCCCTCTAAGCTGTTCTGAAAACCACTGGCTCACAAACCAAGAAAAAAAGCTTTCCTTGCTTGACAGTGTTGAGGACCTAGTGGTGCTGATAACCTAACAAACATGTATGCAAATGTGTAAAGCCCAGAGACAAGATGTCAAACTGGTGCCAGCCCCTGTGGAAAAGAGCGTCAACCCACAATCCCTTCTCTTCCTTTAAGTAATCAATTGCTTTCCTTTTCTACATACATCTTTCCCACTCAACATACTTTCATTTGGTAGGCAAATCGTCCATTTCTTCATTCACTACCTACCAGGCTTACTGCCACGTGCTAATGACTTAATGCTGAACATGTCAGGACAGGTAGCAGGTCGCATATGTAAACGGAGCTCCAAATTTTCTTAGCCTCCTGATGTAGAATTCACATATCCATTACAAATAAAGTTTTTTTCAATTTTTTTTATTTATTTGCAAGCAGATAGAGAGATACAGAGAGACAAAGAGAATAGGCATGCCAGGGCCTCTACCCACTGCAAACAAACTCCAGATGCATGCATCACCCTGTGCATCTGGTATTACATGGGAACTGGGGAATCAAACTCCAGTTATCCGGCTTGGCAGGCAAGCACCCTAACTGCCAAGCCTTCTCTCCAGCCCTAAACTCCAAATTCCTTATGTTCTCATTTGTGATTCTTAGTGGTTACTCCTCTCCAACTTTTTCCTAAATCTTCAAATTTTATATTTATATAAAATATGTTTATATAAAATTATATTTGGATATTTTATATTTACTAAGAAATCAAATAGCCCAGAAAAATCATTTAAATATCAAAACAAAATTTTTTAAATGCTTGCATAAGACTGCAGAGATGGCTCAGTGTCTAAATGTGCTTGCTTACAAACCTTAAAGGCCTGGGTTCGATTCCCCATTATCCACAAAAAGCTATATGTACAGAGTGATGCATGTATCTGGAGTTCATTTGCAATTTCAGGATGCCCTGTCACATTCATTCTCTTTCTCTCCCTCTCTTTTTCTCTCTCATAAATACATAATAAATAAAATATTCTTTTATCATTAATATACTTTATATGGACACATCATGTGTTGGTACCATCATTCCCCTCTTCCCTGACCCAATTCCTATGAGGGCCCTCCTCAGGGTATTCCCCCTGAGGTTGTGGGTTATGAGTTGTGAAAGCAGCAGTCAGTTATTGGGTAGGGGGGCACAAATCAAGTTTGAAGAGTGCAGTCCAGTTTTCCACCAGTAAGTGATTTCCATTACCAGGACTATGAGTTTGTACCGTAGGAGAAAGTGAGTAAATGTGCCAAGACCCCGTTCAGAATGATTGACAAGGGTACAATCTGCTGCGTATTCTTCAGGTTTCTCTTCCAGAAATCCAGAGATCTCACTCCCAGAACAATCAGGCATCAGAATTGATAGGAAAACCAGGAAGTCTTCAGACTTACCGATGGATCAGTTCCTAAGTTCCCAAGAGTCACTATTTTGAGGTCTCTCATAATGTAATTATGGTTGAACAGTAACCTGAAGCCCTATCCATTTTGTGACCAAGATTGAAAAAAAATATGAGGAATGTGGGAGAAATATCTGTTGTATTTATGTTTCAAGTAGCACCTTTCTCCGTGGAGCTCAGGGGGCAGTTTGAACACTAGTCAGTATTATATATGGGGCTTCTGTTCACGCCTGTTCGCTTGGGTGGTTCAGTTCTGTTTCCGCTGTGGTTTTTGGATTTTTTTCCCCTTTCTTTCTCTTATGGCTCCACAGTTGTAATGCTGCTCTGCTATATCCATTTACATTAATGACTTGAGACTTATGTTTTAAGAATCTGGAAAACCAAAATGTCATACTCAAAAATAGAATTTTTTATGAATATAACATGACAACTCAACTGTTTATATACTGCAAGTTCAATAAATACATCAGCACACTAAGAAAGATCAACAGCCAGTCCTTCTTTGTGTCAAAATGCCAGTGGAGGTGTGTTCAGTTGCTAAGAACAAAAATATATAAGAAAAGAGAGATGCCCTTCCTGTTGAGGACTAAAGTTCAAATGATTCTCCCTAAAGGATGACTGCAGCTCAGGGGGATCAAAATAATAGCCTTAATAGGCTATTTGGCAATCACTGGATGAGAGGATATAGATTTGATTTGAGGCCACAGTGGAGCCTCATACACCCATTTCTTAGAAGGGACACATATAACTTCTTGGTTCATCTAGCTCCAGGCAAAATACCTGGGTCTTTGTGCACGAGACTTCAGAAAAGGAAAATAAAAAGACTTGCCCTAGACCCCTTATAGTACAATGACAAGGGCATCAGACATCAGATACTCATTAGTAAGCAAGGTGAGACAAAAGGAGAATGCGGGGCCAAGTTTTGTTTTGTTTTGTTATTAAAACCAAGTAACCGGAATCTTGTGCAGCACAAACCTAAAATCCAGCAGCCTCCACCAGTCACGTTAGCTCTATCCTGGGAAATATGGACTGAATGTTTCGGTTCCAATATTGATTCCTTTTGAAAAGTGCAGATAAAATGTAAAGATGAATACTGTTCATACTGCTAGCCTGACAACCAGCCCCAGGTTGATGGTGACAAACATGGAGATTAATCAAAACCTATCAAAACAGAAATCCAGAGGCTATAGGGAACTCAACACTAAATTAGATAGCTAACAGGTTTGCTATGGCCCAGGAAATATTGCAGAAGAGGGGCTGGAAAGATTGTAAGAGCCACAGAGTAGGTAGGAATATCCTGAGACACAGTAGCCTGCGACCCTGAAGGGACTGACTGATACCTTCATGACCCTTCAGTGAAAACCATAACCCCACTGAGGAGAGTCTCCAGGGTAACAGGAGCTGGGGAGAGGGGATAAAAGAGAATAACCTGTTAGAATTTATATAAAATAAAAATTAACACTAAAAATGTAAGGAAGGAAATGGGTCACCTTATTTTATAAGTATTATATCAGGGTCACTGAAGAGATTTTTTACTTAAGGGAATAGGTGAAAGAAATTTTGACAAAAATTTCATACCAGCCTCCATCTTGACAATCAACATTAGTTAGTCAGTCACCATGACTTTTGAGGGTAAAAATGAAAGAAATGAGGAAAATAATCAAAACTTTATCATCCCACACTCCCATAACCACTAAATGGTACTCTTACAATCTTACCTACTCCACACTATAATAACATGATTTCTTTCACTCTGCTCCTATCCTCCCCTTCCATACCCAGGCCTAAGATAGCACATTCTGGGTAGCTTCTAAGATCAAATTTCAAAAGTACACTGAAGTGCTAGGAATACATAGCTCAGTGGTAGAACACTTGCTTTGCATATGTAAGGTTCTGAGTACTACCCCCAGCACTGCAGAGAAAAGAAAGAAAAAGGTTTGATTTCTGTTGGCTATTTTTCTACAAAAGAAAAGAATGGACAGAGTTTTAAGGTCTGTACTTTTTACTGTTATGAATATCACACTGATGCATGATCCACAATCCCCATGGAGTTGACCTACATCCCCAATGGGGAAGTCCACTTCAGAAAAGGGGCAGGGAGGAGAAAAAGGATGGTACCAACATATGTTGTTTACATACTAAATATGTCCATATCTAATAAAAATTAGAATATATATATATTTAAAAAAACATTGATGTGCTTAGTTCCTTTTAGGCTGAGCCAATTGTCAGACCCAGGGTACCAGTTATATCATTTCATACCTTTCTCAAAGGCAATACAGAGCCTTACACAATTTTCTTAGCATCATCTGCTAGACATCAGTACTGCCTAAACAGCTTACCTACTATACAGACCTCTTCAAATCTATTGTGGGCATAGTCATATTTGTGGCTTCAGATGTTGGGTGGTGTTAGTGTATGAGTGATAAGTACTGTCTTCACTGAAAAAGGTGTTTTCAATCAAGCTCAGAAATAGAATACACAACACTAGCTAAGAGACAAGTTTTCTGACAAATACTGGCCTGAAAACCATCATCCACCTCACTCTTTTCTCTCCCCAGATACTCTCTTTGTTGTTTTAGCTAGTGTTAATTTTTAGATGTGGGTGCTACAGGTTGCTGTGTAGTCTTGAGCAGAACTTAAATTCAGAATACATGACCCAAATACTGAGTCTGTGCTCCATGAAGCATCTTCACTTAGGAATATCATTCAGATTCTCTTATCTGTTATCTATAAATTGAGAATAAGAAAGAATTTTTCCTAGCTGGGCATGGTGGCACATGCCTTTAATCCCAGCTCTCAGGAGGCAGAGGTAGGAGGATCATTATGAGTTTGAGGCCAGTCTGAGACTACATAATGAATTACAGGTCAGCCTGAGCTAGAATGAAACCCTACCTTGAAAAATAAAAAACAAAAAATTTTTTTCTAAGAAAGAATATTTACATGTGTTGATACCCATGGTGAAATAGTTTATAATGAAACAAACATGCTCTACAGAACCAACATTGAGAGGAAAAAAGGGTTGAAGTATGTTGCAAATAAAAAAGTTATAAAAACAGCAAGAAATTGGACAAGCATGAATCAAGACAGGAGAAAAATGGAGATTTTTTTTCTTTGAGTGACTTACGGATTCCAAAGCATACATCTGGGTGTCTCAGTACTAGGTAGGAAGTGTAGTGGGGATAGAACATGAAAGCTGAAAATTTGAGGTGCACTGTGAGAGCTTTCAGCAGCCTCACAAAGCCAAGTAGAAGCAACAAAAGTCAGGATTCAGAGTCTGTCAAAGAAGAGAATCCCTGGAACCAGATGCTACCTGGTAGACCTTTGCAGGGACATGGTCTAGGAATAAAGGCAAACCAGAAGATAACACTCAATGAAAACAGTTGTGACCACGCCTGACTGTACTAGAGTGTTCTCTCTGCCCTTAAAGCCTGCCTAAAGAGACGGGCATGGTGTGAATACCAGTAATCCCTACACTTGGGAGGCCAAGGCAGGAAATGGCAAGTTCTAGGTGAGACTGGGATAAATAGTGAGACACTATTTCAAGAAAACAGCAAACAGGGCCTGGAGAGATGGCTTTAGAGGTTAAGCACTTGTCTGTGAAGAGAAGGACCCTGGTTCAAGGCTCAATTCCACAGGACCCATGTAAGCCAGAGGCACAAAGTCACGCATGCATCTGGAGCTTGTTTGCAGTGGTAGAAGCCCTGGCATGCCCATTCTCTCTCTCTCTCTGTCTGCCTCTTTCTCTCTCTGTCTGTTGCTCTCAAATAAATAAATAAATAAAATAAACAAAAACATTTTTAAAAACAGCAAACAAAAAAGTCTGCATGAAGCATAGATAAAGCCTATTTAGAACATAACTATCTCCAGTGTCTCAAATAAACTGCAATTTCTCATGCCTACTGTCCAACATTTAATGTAACTGGGTATACTAGAAAACAAGACAAAATAACAATGCACAGGTTGAAAAGCAGTACCACAGAAAACTCCAGTATCAAATTTTGGTGGGGGGAGGGGATAAAATATCTGTAACAAGTATGTTCTACAAAGTAGAATTGCTGTGATTCAAAGTTGAACTTTAACCCACTCTGCACCTGCTTTACTAGTATGGTCTAATCCCCAGCAATATATACCTTTAATTCATCATATATATGTTGTGTTCATATATTCTTTGCTGTTCTGTCCTTGACCATATTTTTCCTGGCAGTACTGCACATGGTATATGAGGAATTCTTTTCTAATTCTTCCATCTTCTCTTTAGATAGGATAAGTCCATCCTCTCTTTCAAGTATAAACTCCTTTGATGATTAGCTTTTAGAAACAATCCCCTGATAACTCTCTTTAAACTCTGTAGTTGGTTACCTACACTTTACCTACAGTCTTGACCATACATAGATATGCCTTCCCTGAAATGTACTCACTTTAAATGTCTTGATTAGCTACTACTATTTCAACCTTCACATATACCCTTGAAATTGAAAAGATGTACTTTTCCTGATAAAAAGACAGTTGCCTCTCTGAGCTGTGTTTTCACCTTGAGAGCCAGCTCAAAGATAATTTTGTTTATCAGAAAGATCTCTTGTCTGTGACTCTATCATAGACTATTTCGGCAGATAATAAAAACAAATTCTTGGCATATGTGTTTGTTTGTGTGTGTGTGTGTGTGTGTGTGTGTGTGTGTGTGTAGAGTATTAGAGTGTATATGGCATGGTATATGCTGTGCTGTGTGTGGAGTGAATGCAAGTGGGTGGGCAAATGGGCAGATGGGCAGAAGTCAAAGGAGAACATCAAGTTTCCTTCTCTTTTCACTCATCTACCTCTTTCCTTGAGACAGAGTATCATAATCAACCCAGTGCTTCCATTTCACCATTCTTCCAGTTATCAAGCCCTAGATAGTCTCCATTCTACACCCTCTACAAGACTGGAGTTACAGACATGCATGACCATGCCCAGTTATTTTATGTAAGTGCTTGATAATTGAACTTGCATAGTCTTGGGCCAGTTTGGGCCCTTAAGTTTGCACAGTAAGCACTCTTAACCACTGAGCAATCTCCCTATCCCTCAAAACAGATTTTTAAGACAGAACTAAATTCTGGTTCTGAATGGAAAAATAAAGAACTAAAAGTAAAAGCTAAGTAGATGGACCCAAAAGCAGATAAGAATTGGTGGATTAGAAGAAATACCAGTAAAAATTAAGTAACATGATGCACAGAAAGGAAAAAGATGAAAACTACAGAAAATAGAGAAGTATAGAAGGCAAGGAAAACATGTAATTTGCAGTATACTTGGACTCTGTGATGTAGAAAGTCACAAAATGTGGCAGATGCAGACGTAAAGGTATAGCCATCAAAAACATCATGCTTGATCTAGGAAGAACTGTGGGTGCCAAGAAGAACAACATACAAAGAAAACCATATCTAGGAGCTGGAGACATGGCTCAGTGGATAAAGCACTTGCCATGAAAGGATGAAGACCTGAGTTCAGATATCAAGCACCC